>VXBB01023989.1:459874-759367 GCA_013399915.1 Illadopsis cleaveri
GTTTGGTTTTTTGGTTTTTTTTGTGGTTTTTTTGTTTGTTTGTTTGTTTTTGCTTTGTTTTGTTTTTTCACTATTTTCCCTTTTCTATTTGTTTTCCTCTCTCCTTCCTCTCCCACTCTCTCCTGGATTATGAACGTGCTATTTTTCCACTCCTTCTTGTCCATTTCCAAACAAAGATTTTACAAAAAAAGTGAGTGCAGGCCTCTTAAATACTTCATTAGGTTTTCCCTCATTTTTTTTATTTTCTTTCTTTTTTTTTTTTCTTAACATATCTATGTAGTTGTGGTTTGGGGATTTTCGTTTTGTTATATTTTGTTTGTTTAGGCTTTGGTTTGGTTGGTTTTGGTTCTCGGAAAGGTAGGATTAAAGCAATCTGAATGGATATGAGGGAAGAGGGATGCTCATGACTGGCCTTGCTCTGGGAGAGGAAGAAAAGACAGCAAGGTGATGTCTGAGTATTGGGCTTTAAAATTCTCACTTGGGGTTGTTAGTGCTGTGATGTATCTATAGCCTTGGTTCTGTGATGCAGCAGAGCTGAGTGGCCCACAGCAAAGGTATGGGATTGATGCTGGTGCTTTGTGCCTTGGAAAACATGGCTTAGGGACCCTAGCCTAGAGCAACAGTGTCTTCTGAGCCTTGTGGCTGCCTGCAGGGAGTTCTTTGCGCCACTGTATTTGCCATGCTGTATCCAAGGTCAGCTTCTGACTAGTAAAGCTTTAGTTTTAATGCCCAAATACTCTGGCCTGTGGCTGGCAAAAGCAAACACCTAAAGTTAACCAGGGAAGTAGAGACACAGCTGAATATAAATGATTAGTTCTTTAAATTTTCCACATGTTCTTCTAGACTAAACAATGTGGTTACTCCAGTCTGTGCTTGTGACTGTATTCCCAAAATGAACACAGAGCTTTATGGTCCTAGTAATGCTTGAACTCCTCTGAGAAGGATGCTCCTTCTGTAAAGCACTCGGTGTTCTCGGTATTGTGCCAGCAAGGAGCACATGTGTAGCCACAGTTATGTATTTCAGTGGTTGTGAATAGGGCAGGACAGCCCACTGGGGACAGCCGTGGTACTGGAGTGGCCTGGTGATGTGAAATCACCAGCACTGCTCTGTGAGCAGGTCATGGCTCTGTGCTGGGCTGCAGACCTCCAGGGAGAGGATGCATTGAGGCGGCAAGCAAGGACCTCAAGCAGCTTTTATTGCTCTGGCCAGCCTCTTGGTTTCTTGTGGCTCCTTTTTCACTCGTGCTGCAAATCACTCATGGCTGTTACCCTTTGCTTTAGCTTGCATGGGGGAGACACCACCAATATAACTAAAAATCCTCCTGGCTGTGATCTGCTGGCTTGTGGTTTCTCTCCACTGTGAGCTGTAGTGTAGGACAAATGGCATCCAGGTACTTTTGCTGGGCTTGTGTAAATGGAAATGGCAGGGTGAGGATAGTGATTGACAAAGGTGCAGTAAGAACGGCAGTTTCTGAAGACAAATTAGCAAATGTTGCCTAAAGAAGAACTGACAAGACATTGAAAGCTAAAGTCAAGCTGTGAGAAAAGCTTTAGGATGTCTGCAGGTGGACATTTAATACAAGAGTAACTGCTTGCTATTGCTGCTTCTGTTTCGGAAGGAAATGGTCCTTCACTAATTAGTGTAAATTGTTTTAAAATAAATGTAGATGGGAATCCTGTGCATCTCTTGTGTGCCTTTGTGATGAAATAAAAAGGAAAAACAAAGATGTGATTCAGACAGATGTTTGACAAACACGCCAAAATGGGTTTTGCTTACAAATACTGTTTCACCTTCTGGTGCTTGTTGCGTGCCTTGCATGGCAGAAAAAGGCATTCATAGATTTAGAGTGAAGAATGAGTGTCTTTTCTTAAGTTTAATAAATGGATTATTCTGACTTGGAACATTCCTCAAAATAGCAGAAAAGTGAGAAGTTTGGTCTCATAAAAGTTACCTGAGCAGCAAGAGCCAGCTGGGGATGGGAGACTGAATTCCCCTGCCAGTCAAGTGAATACAGCTGGAGTGTAAAGAATATTTAACTGGTAAGGGCATCTGCAGTTGATAGACCCTGAAAATCCCTCTCACAGTGTACATGTAAGATTTCTTGTGGGCTTATGTGTCTCCCATCCTTTTAATATCTATGAACTTCCACCTTTACAATCCTTCTATTGCCTGGTCATTCCATTCTGCATGTGGGGAAATGAGATGGAGATTAAGTGATTTGCCCATGGCAGAATGGAGAATCAAACATCAGCAAAGTTTTAACCATGCTTTTCTCTCTGGTAAAGTGCTGCTGGTATTAAGTGCAATCCCTGTGGCTGATAGATCCAAGGTAAATACATCCTCAATAAAGAGGCATAAGCCATTGAAAATAGGCTGTGATCCAGTTATTGCTAAATCAAGCTTTTTTAGTGAGAAAACAAAACCATGTTTTGTCATTCACTACTAATTTAGCTCATCTTTAACACAGGTTAGGATTTATTTTAGACCCTTTGAAGGTCTAGAAGTTGAGCCTTACTGTACAGCACTGGGAGAGGCAGAAATCTTTCAGTTGCAGCTACACACATGGCTTTGCTGTGCTTGGATCTGCAGAAGGACCAGTTTTGGAAACTCTTGACTCACTGCAACAATTTAAATTATTTTGCACTTGATCAAAGAAGCAGTATTTCTTGCTATGGAAAACTTCTGTCATGAATGGAGGAGGTTAAATGACTATTGATGATGCCCAGTGGAAAGACAGAAAGGCTGTGTTTGCCATGAAGGAGCAAAGACTTGGGATGGGAAGAAAAGCATGTACATGATTAGGGACAGTACCTAGGACAAAGGAGAAGTTGTGATATCAAGTGCTATGATTCAAATATGGCTGGGTGCCAGAGCAGAGCACAGCTTTTGAAGAAGCAAAAAGGATATATGAATATTCCAACACATTTTGTCATTTTAAGTATATGCTAAACCGTATTCTTAGTTTTCTTACAAGTATGAAGACAGAGAGAAATTTCTAGTGTTTGTTTCCCAAATGCTAATGAAGACCAAAAGGAACTGGTGTCAGTGGTATTTGTTTGACAGTTTGACTTACGGTGTACACACACTACGCCTACTCAGAAGTAGGACTGTGGCTTGTGGGTGCACTCTTGAGCTAGCTTTCAATTTGCAATTTTGGTTACTGATTGCAGTGCAGCAGTAACAGCATGGAGCTCAGCCTGTCCTGTGCTCCAGCCACTCGTGCAACATCCTGAGTGAGCCCTGTGGTGTGTGCTGAGCCCCCTGTGCCTGGGGTCACCCAGCAGTGACAGACTGCGCTTGACCCCTTGATAAATAAACTGTGAGGCACCAGGTTCATGCTTCCTTTTGGGTTGCAGTGCAAACAAGTAGAGTCGACTCAACTGCTGCCTGTGCCACTGTGTGGGAATCCTGTAAATCCAACTAGCTGGCTTATTGGGGTACAGTTTGAAGTTTGATGGCTGCAGCAGCTTAACTGCTGCAGTCCCATAGCTGTGAACGCTAGCAAGACAAATGCAAGGGTTCTTCTAGATCTGTGGTGTCTTTCAAGCAAGCATAGACGCAGGAGTGTAAACTGGCTTAATGCAGTTTGCTGTGGTGAAAGAGAACCTCTGAACAACAGGTCTGGAATTAATCTTTAATTTTGAAAAGCTATTTCTGAATAGCTCCTTGCATAGACAAGCCCTGCATTTAGCTGTGATTAAGTTTCTAAATTGTTTTTTCAAAATAGGATAGTCAAGCTCCTGTACCGTGTAGCTGCATCTGAAGACGTTACCCATAGAAACTAAGCCCCAGCTTTGGTTAAAATAGCACAATAATAGTTTGTATTCTGGCTGGTCAAACGATAAGCAGCTCAGCACTTTCATCCTTATTTCAGCAGAAAAATTCAATTGACAGTAGAGAATGACTGTTTACTATGATGTGCATGATTAATACCATAAATCTTTCATGTTGGGTTGTTGAGTGAGAGGGATGAATATCATCGCAACAAATTGAAAGAAGCAATTTGCTACATATTTGTGGTTGGTAATCAGGCTTGGAACTCCATGTAGAAGGAGAAATTAGCTGAAGTGAATGTTAGTTACTGAAACCAGAAACCACTCTGGCATTTGCTAAGCCTTGGCAAAGATGCCACACTGATTTTTGCAGATCACAATGAGCATATGTACCTACTTGTGGCTGATGGTTATTCCAAGTGGCCAGCAGTAGTGCGTGTGTTATTTGACAAACAGTTCTGCTTCTTGGATTATTATGGAGACATTTCAAAGTATGTTTGCAGCATATGGCTTGCTTGAGGAGATGGTTTTAGATAGGAGACGTTGGGTAAAAGACAGTAGATCAGCTGCTTGTCACTCAGCTTCAGTTGGGTCAGCAGGGCATTTTGTAGAGACACTTAAAAGAGCAGTAGAGAAAATTGAGGAACCAGCTCCACATCACAGCATCTCAAACTCTGTTTCCTTGCATAGAACAGTGTGCTGTAAAGCTCCAGCAGAACTGATGCTTAATAGACAGTTGAGTTTAAGAATTACATTTTATTGTCTCAAAGCAAGTCTACAGGAAGCAGTAAGTGAGGATGTTGGGGGAAGGAAACCATGCTTGTGAGCTTTTTGCTTGCTAGCCCTAAATCAAAACTTTGCAGAAGGAAGAAACAGGGGAAAAATGCCAAAAAATACTAAGATCTGGGATGTGCTTGGTGGGGTAGACAGGGAAATGAAAAGGAAATGTTTCTAGCTATTGCTGGATAAAAAAAAAAAAAGAAAAAAAGAGACAAAAAAAGAAAATAAATGGATGCTGTTGATGGTGTGTAAGTTTGAGGAATGAGAATATTTCTTTCTTTCATTGATCTCACGATAATACCCATGACATTGTTACTGTTGAAAATGAAGGATTGGAAGAGCAAGCCCCATCAGGCAGAAGCCTTCCTTGAACAAGATTGCACATCTGCCAGAAAGCAGTAGCTGTAAGTTCAGGATTATGAAGAAGAGGTCTTGTCTTAGCACCTCCATTGCAAGAAAGAGGGGGATAAATGTTGCATTTGTGTATGTACTTTCAGATGTCTTTTTTTTTTAGGGTCCCAGCTGCTCTGTGAGCATTGCTGTTGTCCGCAGGTGAACAAATGTAGGTGACAACAAGGCTGGAGCCCACATCCCAGGGTAGTGTCAAATGGGTGATAGTTTGTAATTTAGGGGATCAGTTGCTGGACTAACTGATTTTTCCTGTTTTGTATTTCTCCCGCTTAGTCTGATCCAGTGAGTCACTGTAGTTAGCTTTTGAGGCCAGTTTAGCTGATTGGATTTTTGTTGATTATCTTAGCTCTCATATGTGCTTTGTCACACCTGCTCACCTTGATGACATGGATGACTTTTTACTCGTTAGCCCAGGAGAAATGATGCTGCTATACGTGGGTGTGAGCAGGCAACCCTTGTGCCTGTGATCTGTCAGCAAAAGCTGCTGGCCAAACTCTGACTCAAGCCTCTGCTACTGCCTGACCAGGAGAAATGTTTGAGTTTCCTCAGATCCTCAGGGCAAAAAGAAGTTAGAAGAAGGGTGGAGTAAATCTTAGAGGATTTCACTTTCCTGGATACAATTTTTGGGTCTGCTGTGCTACTCCTGTAGATAGGATTTTAATTCCAAGACAGGTAGTTAAATCCAACTGAGCTGTTGCTCTCATAAAAATGCTGGCCTAAAATGCTGCACATAATGACTTGGTTCCTTTTGCTGTCAGTCTGTCTTCATGACGTTTTTATTTTAAAGACTTCAGTGTAAGCCAAGTAGAAAAAAACCCCAAAACATAACAACCAGCAACAAATAAACTCACTTTAAATCACAAAAAAATCTTCAGATCTGTTTGTTTCCTCTGCCCTTCTGGTTGTGTGAATGGAAGATGGTGCCATTTGTCTGCCTCTGACAGAGGTTTTTAAGATGAAGTCAGTGATTTCAGTCAGGTGATTTCATCAGGATGTGAAGGGAGGGGGCATGGACAGGGCAGCCACAGTTTTTGTGTGGTGTCCTGAATTAGTAGTTTACAGTTTTCATGGACATCTGATCATTTCCTCCCACCGCATCACCATTAAATTTTCACTCAAGACATTTTTAGTTTTAAACTTCAGTTTAGTTTCCACTCAGGTGCATTGGTGAGCATCTTTTCATCACTGCCTGGTTGTTGTGGTCACTGCTCTGCTGTCACTCTCAGGCAGTCCCTGAGCTGCCTTTGGTGAGCTGCTGCTGGAGAACCTGACAGCAGTTTTACCAGAGCACAGAACATCCTGGAGTGTGAACCCTCTTCAGAAAGTGTGCTGGCTTTGTCTAACCAGAGGGCAGTGCCTCGAGACTTAACTCGCCAGGTAGTGTGCTGCCAGAGTGGTCAAGCACTGTAGTCACTGGTTTTTGCATCTGCTTTCTGAGATGGTGTGGGAAGACAGATAGAGGTAGTGCTGAAGGCATATGTTTCTGTGTTAATTACCAAAGAGTGGGAACAGCCTTGCCTTCCCACCTGTGGGTGTGATAGAAGAGTGGTAGAAGCTGGTAGAGAGTTCAGTTGGAGTCACCTGGCCATGCTGTGAGGAGGAAGGGACAGGAGGTTGTGCGAGGGACGGAAAGCGTAAGATGCTGTACGAGGGACAGACAGGGTTAGGCAGCTGTGCTAGAGACAGGAAGGAGTGAGCCAGAACTGCAGAAGGAAGAGAGGAGAAGGAGAAAAAGAACCACAGCTGCCTGGAGCAACCCATGGGAGGCTACATAGAAAAGGTATGAGAGGCTTCTAGATAACAAAGTGCTGATGCGTGAAGCCTTCTTCGGTGCCAGTCGTACCTCCTCTGTCAAGATGGTCATTTCTGTAGGGAGATTTCTTGCTTCTCTTGGCACTTGGATTTCAAACACCACTACTCTGGAGGACTTGGATTGTGCTTGTGATTATTCCAGAATGGGATAATTCTTACACTTGAACTACAGAGCTTAACTCTCTGCAAGTCATGCCCCCACTACCACTGGCCAGTTTGGAATAATGGCAAAACCAGACTTTTCTATCCCAAAAGTTTTTTGGCTCTTTTATCTGATATGTGATACCACTCAAATATCTTTTTCTAGTGATTGCAGGCCTGTCTCTCCTTGCTGTCTTGAAGTGAATTGGACGTAGCTGGCAAGAATTATTTGGATTTCTTTTTCATTTTCTCCATACTTTGCTTTCCCACAGGATTGTTATGCCAGAATAAGAGGAATTTTTCCTTTCTGTTGCTTAATTGCACTACAGTTGTTGAAGTTTTTTCTCCTTGCCTTTGTCACCTATGCTTGTTCCCTAACTTTTCTGGTGTCCTTAAAAAGTGCAGCTGGAAGGAAGGGACATAAATAGAGCTGGTGTTCAGGATCTCACTTTGTTTTGGAGATAAGGGCCTGCTGGGGGGGAGTCTTTGTCCCATTGTCACCACCATCTTCCCATCTGCCTTCTCTCTTTCCTCAGTTCCCATTGCTTCACCTTCAGAATTCTTCCTGAATTCACTGTGCTTAAAATAATACTTGTTTGAACAACAAAAGCTGTATTAAAGGGGTACATTATTTTAAATACACGTATTGGCTCTGCGAGAGAGGGGTTTGCAAAGGAAGGGATTGTATGCTTTCACACATAAAGTGAGTATGTCAACAAAATCCTGTAAAAGATCTGCAACTGAAGAGAGCCCTTTTCCTCTGCTTCCTGCATGCTAATTCCAGATACAATGGAAATTCCTACAGCTGAAGCAGTAGCGAAGAAAACCCAAGTGATGTCTTTATACTGAGTTGCAACACTTAAGGCAAACAGCAGCTGGAAGCTTGGTTTGATCTTTTTGTATGAATAAGATTAAATAGCAGGCACAGTGCTCATGAGGGGTGTTTTCCTGACCCTCTTCCACAAAGCTTTTGAACACTTGTGGAGAAGCACAGAGTGTCTTCAGCACCTGCTCAAGGAATGGTGACTGAAGAGCTCAGCACAGCAGAGAAATAGCTGAGAAAGATCTGGGTATAATGTGGTTAGATTGCCCTGGTGACCACAGTGGTGGACATCTCTGCTGTGTCCATGTCTCTCCTTCCTTTCTGTTGATGTTTTTGCATTTATTTGTACACTTTTCACAATAAATGTGTCATCTCACTGGGGTGAGAACCTGGCCTGGCGGTCATGATGGAGCTGGGGGTCTGGGCATAAGGGCCAGCTCCTGTGTCTCTTGGGGACTGTGTGTGAGATCATTTGTGATCTGAGGCAAGGCTGATATCTTCCAGGGCTGCTTCTGTAGCCACAGCAGCAATCTCTACTGTAGTGTTTGCTGGTGTGAGCTTTCATCACTGCTTCCATTTTAGAACAGGAGTGAGAGAGCAAACGTACTGTCAGCTGCTTTGGGGTGTTTTTTTTTGTCAAATAGCTTTTCAGGTTTCTAGTGCTCCTTTATCCTGCCTTCTTTCCTAGACACTTCTTTCCAATTGTGGAAAGACTGTTTGGTCTTCCTTGTCCAACTAAATGTGTTAGTTTACATACACAAATTCAGTTCATTACATTACTAACACAGGCATTATTGCTGTTGTTGCCTTTATTTCATTTTTAAAATGTTTTTATTGCCTCTTTCTTGGGCAGATACATTCCTAGATGACTTGTCCATCATCTCATCACCCTCCAAGAAGAAGTGTGGGCTCTAGGTCTGTTAGTGCTTCTGGAGCTGGTGTGTCTCCTGCAGCACTGCCCTGCCTGGTGGGGCTCAGCTGGGCCAGGGCACCTCTCAGCCCAGTGCTGATGCTGGAAGAAAGCTGAGACTCAACATCCACATGTTCCAGGACAGAATAACCTCCAGACACTAGGTGTCTTCCCTAGGTAGAGAAAGAAGCTGTATCCTCAAGATATTTTTGTACTTGTAATGTTCGTTGCTGCTGGATCAGTGTATTGTTGTTTCTTGGGTAACCAATGAGTAATACATCCAAATCTGCAGTTCTTCTGCAGCATCTGGGGATAGTTAGGTTGAGTAGAGATAAGTGCAGTCCTTTTCGCTGAAGAAGATAATTGCATGAGGCTCTCACCTACTTAAATCATAAAATGACCTTCCTTTTTATTTTTCAGGAGTCTCAGGAATGTGACTCTTCCCCTTTCATAGCCAGTCTGTTCTTCCTCCCCAGTATTTGGAGGCTCTCCTCTGGGAGCGTGCAGCCCCTTGGGTGGCTGCAGCCAGGTGCCTTAGATGAGCAGTGCAGTTGTAGGCACTGCAGCAAAGGCATCACTCATCCATTGGGGAATAACTGCTTTTGTCTCTGATTATCTGCTGGATTTCTCTAGAATCCCTGCCTGGGGAAAGCTGTGACATTTTGTGTTGTATTGGGAGCTCTGTGGCCACCTTCCCAGAAGCTCTTTCTGGGTTTTATGGTCCTCAAGGAGGGTTATGGTACAGTAGCTTCCTACTGGGGAAAATCAACACTGTAAACAGAGCAGAGAGGGAAATAGAAATTTGTTTTTAAAGGAGAAAAAGTTCTGTTTTGTCAGGACTGAGTCTGTGGTAACTTTCCATTCCTCTTACATTTTTCTGGGAGATAGCAAGGTCCAGAGATTTAAATCTGCACCAAAGTAATTGTAATTGAGGGCTCAGTCTGAATCTCAGTGAAAGGACTGACAAAAATTCCTGCTGTCTGGATTGCAGCCTGGTTTAGAGGCCCTGAACCATAAAAACGCTTTTTTAATCTCTGATAGCATCTGCAATAATGGAACAAATCTTAAAAATCAACCAAGCTAAACCAAGTAAGTCAGAAGAAAAATATCTGCTAACAAGTCTGAAGTCCATGATAGTCCTTCTTTGTAGTTTTGGCATTTACCTTTTTTTGTACATCTCCAGGTTTTGTGTGTGGTTACTTCACAGAATGATTGAGGTTGGAAGGGACCTGTGAAAGTCATCTGGTCCAGCCCTCTGCTCAAAGCTGGGCTACTTTGGTGTTAGAAGTTAAGGCAGGATGTTAAATACCTCATCCAGATGAACTTTGATCTTCCCTGAGGATGGAGGGTCCACACGCTTTCTGAGCCCCTCTACTGGTGTTTGACCAACTTTGTGGTGAAATAGATTCTGTCCTGAATTTCCTCTGTTGTGTCTGGTGGATTTTGCCCTTTTTTACTGTGCACCACTGAGGAGAGTCTGACTCTGTGTCCATCTTCCCTCCATCTACCCTTTCCCAATTGAGCAACACCAGTAAGTTCTGCCTTGTCTTTTTTTAAGACTTAAGAAAAAAACCCAAACCAACCAACCAAAGAAACCCACCCACATTTTTCTCAACTTTTCTTCATATACCATATGCTCCACCTGCCTGGCCATTTTGGTGGTCCTTCACTGGACTTGATCCAATATCACATACTGTAAGTGCTGCTTTTTGAAAAAATGTCTTTTCTATTTTCTTTGATTGGGGTTGTCTTTGCTACATGATGTTTATGGCCTATGCTCTTCTTTAAAGTTCCTTGATTAACATGCTGTAATTAGCAAACTCCTGGTGTAGTCTGCTACAGACAGAGAGGGAAACCGAAGATGTGCTGGTAGACATTTGTAAGTATTCTGTTAGGTACAGCATAATGTGTGGTGACTGTTATACTTAGTGGTTTTCCATGAGTGTAACACGAAGATTAAACAAACATGGGGTTAGAGACAGTGGGAACGGGTATTAAACCCCTTGACCACATACCACAGGGAGTAAAATAGTTGTGTGTGTATGTAAATACGTACTCACATGTGTATTTGCATGTATATTTAATATATTTATTTATTTATTAGACACACAAGTGATTTTGCAGGGTTGCCCTTGGGATACCTAGTCTGTTTCCTTGAATGGAAAGCAGGGAATGTCCAGCAGATGCCCTGTGCTGTGTGCCAAGTCAAAAGCAGAGGGTCCTGTCCCCAGTGTGTAGCAGTGACTGGGTAGGAAGAAAGACGTGCAGTTTCTCAGGGAAGCTTTATAAAGAGGATGGTGTGAGGTTCTGCTCAGACTGTTTAGTTCGAAGCCACTTGTGGTGTGTTAATGTAGCAGGGGGACCTCATCTCACGTTGGATGCTCTGGGGTTTCTTTATACTTCGAGTTCTCCATGGGTGCCCGGCTGGTGGCTTTGCTTCACAGCATGATGTGCAGGAGCAGGAAGCTGAAGATTGAGTCGTGCTTTCTCTCTTCATTTGACACAATTGTAGGTGGCACGAAAAGTGGGATGCTGGGGTAGGAAGTAGAAGGAATTATTTTACTCCCACTGAATTTTATCTGGGCAACATGCCCTCTCTGAACAGTTGGTCTGGCAGCTTTTTTTCTTTAATGTGCTTAGTATCTGTGGTCTATTTCTCTGTCTCTCCCCTTCTTGTAGGGCCATTCCCAGATTAAAATGAAATAGGCTCTAAACCAGCAGGAAAGGATTAGGAAGTTGGGATGGTTTGTGTGTTCAGCTGTCAGAAACACAGCACTGAATCTCTGTGAAAGGCAGCATTTTGCTTGTCCCTTTGCTGGTGAAGTCTTTCAAAGAACAGGATGACTTCTGGTGGCTGTGTAACCCTCTCTGCACCTGAAATATACCCCAGGTGTGGTTACACATCCCCATTGCTACCAACACTGAATGAAAGGACTGAGCTGTTATTGTTGTTGTTGTCACTATTATTATGTTATATTCCTTATACTTAAATCTTGCTGGTGACCTCTTGGGTTGTCTGAGAAGGAGTGTGCAGCTGAGTCTCCATCCTACTTTGAAGATTTTTTTTTTTTTAATTGTTTGCATATGGCTTTTTTGAGGGGGACATATGGAAATCTTGCTGTTGCTCCTGAACTGTCTCCTCTGAGGGAGTGGTAGCGCTGCAGTGTCACTAGAAAATATTAATGCATGTAAACATTTTTCAAAAGGCATTACATCTTCCTGCACGTACTTTATTATATTCCCACAAATCTGACTAGATTTGATAGATAGGTAACCAGGGAGCAAGGATGGGAGAAGCATGCTAGAGAGGGAAGGAGGGAAAAGGGAGTGAAATAAACACAAACCTGCTGTAATTCAAAACAAGGTAAAATCAGATTGTGTGCTTTGGCTAATTTTCTTATTCAGGTATCGATCCAGTGGCTGCTCCAGAGTCTATTAGCAGTCAGCCAGTGAAAATATTTCCCATCGGGGGCTCTGACCTGAGACGGGGGTGAATCTATAGCAATTTGTTCAAACAGAGGAAAGCTTTTTCCTCTGATTTGTATTCCAATTTGCACAGCCTACAGAGGGGGGGCCCCGTCGTGGGGGTTTGCAGGGTGGTGCTTTTCAAGTGGGAATCAAGCTTGAGCCGGGTAACTGGCTGAAAAAAAGGCTTGATTAAACTCTGAGCTGGGCACCCCTCCATGTACCTCCCTGGGCCGTCTGGGCACTGCAGCAGGCTTGCCTGGGAGGCCAGTGGGACAGCTTGCTGCATCCCCTCCGCACGGGGGACACAGGACTGGCATGTCAAAGCTACCCTGGAAAGGAGAAAGCTGCCCTTCCTGCAGCCTGTTAAAGAGATGGAGAGAGAAGGCAAAAGTGGTTTCTGCTCATGCGCATCCCTTGCCTCCATGTGTGGCCAGAATAGGTTTCCTGTGAGGATGGCTGGATGGCTCTCTCCACAGCTGGCTTTCAGCCTGATACAGCTGTGCTCCATAACTGGTTTGACCCCAATTTGCTCTGGCTGGAGAGGGCAGTGCAGGTGGTGCTTCTCAAGTATAAGAGCCCGCTACAAGGGTTGCTGGATCCTGATGCTTTCTTGGAGTCTGACAGAAGCTGCGTGATAACAAGAAGTTGATAACAGAGGTTTTCACCCGAAGCTGTGCTGAAGGTGCCACGGAGTTGTGGAGCTCCCCTTCTCACTCTTCCCTCTTGGCTGCCTGTTCCATGGCTGCTTTAGAAGTAATCTAGTCAAGGGAAGTCTCAGTATCCCTTAAATCCAGATGCTGCAGCTGTCAAGAGCTTTCAGAAATCTCTGTGGTGAAAAACCTGACGAGGGTGGCAAGACTCATGGCTTCCAGTGCCTTTTTTGTCTGCAGCAAGTCTGATGCCAACTGCTTCCTGCCAAACCCATGGCAGCTTGGAGTTTAGCCTGTCTGTTGTGGCAATGAGGCAGTTGTGAAGTTGTGGTTGGAGAGATGTGCAAATGTTTTGGAAAGACCTTTTATGTGCATACAAGCATCCACTCTGCCTCTGAGAAGGCCAGAAGTGTCAGGGTTATGTCTTGAAATAAATAAGAAGTGTTTTTCTCTTCTAAACTTAGCTCCCTGACCAAGCTCCTGGTCCTTAAGTCTGCGCTGGGCTTCACATTAATGAGTGACACTACGCTGCCTGTTTTCCATTAGTTGCCCAAATGTGGGAGCGTGAGTTGGAAAATCTGTTTAGTAAAGGTGGGAAGAGGGGGAAACCATCCTTTGTATAAAATACAAGGATAAGAGTAGGAGGAAGTAATAGGGTGGGAGAGATGCTGCTTTCAGCTTTCAAAATTAACTGGAATTCTCCTCAGCCTTGTTTATATTTGCTTTAATTTAGTGTTGGTCACAGAAACGCTTAGAAGGAGGGAGGCGGCAGGAAGGCAGAAATAAATAATGACTTTAAATCTTACATCTGTGCAATTTTTAAACCACAGGTTTATTTTTGACTTGGCCATAACTTTCAGGGAACCAGCCTGAGTACCAGGGAGAGCAGTAACTCCAGCTTTGAGAAAGAGTGGGAAAGTTTATGAGATTTTAAAGTAGTCAGGTAGAGGTCCCTGCAGATGATGGCATGAGGGGGATGTGCATGGGGACAATGACAGCAGCATTTCATAATATTTAGGAGAGTATTTAACAGCACTGGGACTGTGGAATGGGCTGATGCTGCTTAGCAGAAGGTTTGTTACGGTGCTGGAGGGGAGGGTTGGCAGAGAACAGGCTCCTGCCCAGCTGGCAGGGGTGCTGGCTGCTGCAGAAGGGCTGCCAGCCACATTCCAAAGGGAAGGAGAGCCCTGTTCCTCCAGCTTGTATCATGGCTTTCTGGACAACAGGCTGAGCAATTGCTATGCCAGGCTTTCTGAGCAGGCTAGAGGGAGACAATTAAAATCCAAGGTACTACTTGCTTGACATGCACCAGTGATTGGCTCCCATTAGGTGCCAGATTTTAAGCCTTTCATGCCAGCTAATTGGTCCAATGCCTACCCTAAGCGTGACCAGTGCCTCAGGCTTCAGCAGAAGGGGGAATGACTCACGAAACAGAGCTGTCAAACTGCAGGTCCTTGGCCTTGCTTTGAATGTGCTGTCCTTTCATTCTCCTGTCTCCTTCCTTCTGGGCTGTGGCACAATCTGTAGGAGGGAACTGAACTGTCTCTCTTAACAGTTAATTTTGTTGTTTTGGTTCCTGTAGCAAAGTAAGCAAGCTGTGCTTTGGTAGTGTGCTGAGAAGATGGAACTCAGCTGGTATCAGGTCATCTGTTTGCTTCCATGGGGGGATGTCGTGCACAGCACCCATCAGCAACCTGACAGGAGAGGTCTGCTGGGATAGCACCAGGCAGGAAGGTGGTTGGGAGCTGCCTTGCCTTGGTTGTAGGGAAACAATGCTGAGAGTGACCCTTGCTGAGGGAAGTGGGGTAGGGAGGGATAGTGCTCACAAGTTATCATAAAGACTTAGGGAAACTGTTTTCTCCAATTAACATTTAAAGTTTTGTAGCATATATTGTGGAGTTTAGCTTGGAAATGACTACTGGGAAAGTAATACAGGGTGTATATAGAAGCCAAGTGTGTCCCTGGGATGCATAGCACAGTTTGTGACAGGTCCCCAGAATAACACTTTCTTGGTGTCCCTGCTGTTGTGCAAGACAGATTCATCATGTTTCTCCTAGAAAGGGTATCAGGCTCTGTCTGGTTCAGGGCTACAGCAAACAGCACCTGCTTCCTCCACCACCTCTGCAGATGCGTATTCATGTGTTCCTTTTAATGTCTCGTATGGTGTATTTCTTTTTTAGGAGGTGACACCACTGGCAGGGTTATTTCCCCAGGAACGTGAGAGGAAGTCTTCCTTGTGGCTCCACTCACATCTGCCTATTTACACACTTTCCTGCCCACATTGCTGGAGGTTTGGTGTGCCTCAGGGGGAGAGCACTGCTCGACTCAAAGCCTCTTCCAGCTCTGAGTCTCATGCTGCACAACGTGTGTGTGCACATGTGGGGCTGCATCTCCTCCTTGCCTGAGTCTGATGCCATGACACCAGAGTGATCAGCTCCTTCCAGTGGCCCTGCTCCTGACCCCGTGCCATGGTTTTTAGCCCCAGCCAACAACTAAGCACCACAAAGCCACTCACTCTCTCCTGCTGTGTAGGGAGGTGGAGAGATCTGGAAGAACAAAGGGGAGGAAACTCATGGATTGAGTTAAAGGCAGTTTAATAGGGACAGTAAAAACCATGCATGCAAGCAAAGGAAAACAAGGAATTCATTCACTGCTTCCCATGGGCAGGCAGGTGCTCAGCCATCCCCAGGAAAGCAGGGCTCTGTTGTTGGTAATGGTGCCTTGGAAAGGTAAACCAGAGCAGCTCCAAATGTCCCCACTTCCTCCTTCTTCCCCCAGCTTTATATACTGAGCACGATGCTGTATGGTGTGGAATGTCCCTTTGGTCAGTTGGGGTCAGCTGTCCTGGCTGTGTCCCTTTCCAGCTTCTTGTGCACCCCCAGCCCCATTGCTGGTGAGGAGCAGGAAGGACCTTGATGCTGTGCACTGATCAGCAATGAAGAAAACATCCCTGTGTTATCAACACTGTTTCCAGCACAAACCCAAACCAGATCATACTAGCTATTATGAAGATAATTAACTCTATCCCAGCCAAACCCAGCACATTCTTCAGCCCTTACAGATACGGTTTGTCGTGCTCTGGTCCCTTACTATCCAATGCACCCCCCTTCCTACCCTTTGGTATAATTTCCAGTTACCATTCCCATAGCTGATGGACCACCCTCGTGAAAGGTCTGCAGAATGTCCATAAATGTCTACAAAAATGTCCATTGAGTTAATTCAGTCCATGACTTCTGGCTCCATCTGTTACAGTGATCACTTGGGTCAGGAGATGTTACTGGGCACCAAAGTCAGCTCAGGTCATGGCACTGCTTCATTTGCACTGCTCCTTGAAAGGCTTGTCTTCCATTGGTTCAGGTGGTTCCTGCTATAGTAATTCCTCTAACATGCAGCTAGAATCATGTTACCTTTAAATCATTGTAACCCATTGTATTTCCATTAGAATCTCCATCAGAGATTTTGGCTCCCAGCTGGGATGCTTCCTGCTTCTTCACCAGCCTTGTATCTGCATAAGAGGCATGATTCAGTTATGGAAGGGATTGTGGGCATGGAGGGAAGAAAAAGGTTGAGAAATGTAATCCAAAGAAACTTAAGGCAATTCTCATGCTACAGGATGAAACTCACTCTTTATACCACATCTATTCTTATCTTAGATACAGAGCACAGAACTGAGTTTTAACTATTCTCCTGTCTTTCAACAAAATAACATCCCCCTGGTGAGCAGAGACTTGCTTTTCCCCAGGTAGGTCTGATGCTGCTCCCTGTTGTTCTCTCTCTGAGAGTAACCTTAATTCTCTGCAAACAACTGAAGCAGGCTATTCTTTTTTTTTTTTTTTCCCTACTCTTCGCCAAATCTACCCACTCATTTTCCAGCCTCATTTGGGCTTGGCAGCCAGCAGCATTAGGCAGGAAGGTATTGGAAGGAACGCAGCCTGTATGCCTTCAGCCAGATGAACCTGGAATTTCTACTTGTTGTGGTGCCCTGAGAAATCCATTTACACACCTGGCTGGTTCCAGTGGCCTCCTGAGGCGAGTCCTTCCCTGTGTGAGAGCACTCACACACCCCAGGGGGTGTGTCTGGGCTAAAAGTCCCCACTGTTTCCCACCCTCCTCAACCTCGGACACCAGCTATCCCTTAAAGCTACTGAAAATGTGCCTTTCTTGGGTTTATAGCTCATGCCTTTTATGGAGGAACTGCTGTCATGGTATCTGCCCAACAGCACCACTGCCACAGTTGCATAGGTGAGGGCACTCTGAGCCTTTAGCCATTAGCTGCCAGGTTGTTTTTTTCACCCCTTCTTTTTTCAACTGAATTAGAACATGGGATATAGCAGAAAATCTCTGGTTTGGGAGAAGATGGAAGCATTTGTCAGTGCTATGCTAGCATCAGTGGGCAGTACATGGTGAAATGCTCTCTTGCTCTCTGTGTTGCTGTGACTGTCCAGCATTGCACTGGTCTTTTGGCTTGCCTGGTTACCTAGAGATTAAAGAAAACACAGAAATCCCCCAATGAGTTTATGTTCTGTTCTAGGTGTTATTTTTTATGACTACAGAAGTATTTTCATGTCTGATGCGAGATTATATTTAATGTTTCTCCTTCTGCTGCCCTATTCAAGTGGTGTTTGGTACTTCAACAGATCATTAAACTGTGTCTGGTCTCTGCCCCCACATGGAATCATTTCTGTGGCAAGTGGGCTGATTTGGGTGAGACAGACCCTGAAACAGTCTACAAGTGTCTAATTGTTCAAGGAAGAAGGGAGCTTGGAAAGGGAAAAGTGATAAAGGTGAATGGGCGAGGATCAGCCTCTAGTTTGAAGAATGTGGCTCAACTGATGAACAGGAGTCAATGACAAGTTCTATGTTCTGTAGTCTGAAACCATGAAGTCTGAAACTTCTTCTTGAAGAAGTTGTGTGGGAGACCTCATGCTTTCCCTGATGAAGGATCCAGCCTGGTGTAATGAGTATTGTTAGGTTACTGGGAGGACCGTGCTAGTGTTTGCTGTGGGGCATGGCAATCCCAGCAAGTTCTCATGGCTGGGCTGACCACGTGTCTAGCTAAGGTAGGTAGCTCCTGCATCTCCAGCCACCCTTTCCCCTTGTGTCCTTCCTCCTTGCCCTTGGGTGTTTCAGACAATGCAGTCCTTCCTGGCAGGCAGCATGGCCTGCTGAGCTGTGGGGATATGAGGCAGGGCTCAAGGAGACTGAGGGGCTCCGTGTGTTTGGGCAGTTTGGAAGTGAAAGACCTGCAGCCACGTGGGTTGCTGGCAAGGCTTTGCTGGAAGCCTCCTGTGGCAGTCAGACATTTGCACCAAGAGTGCTGGCTTGTGCCTCAAGGCAGTACTGTACTGCTTAAATGCCACCACTGCCAAGGAGGTGACTAGCAGACACTATTTTAATAAACACCAAGAAGCCTTTCTGTCTCAGTCTCCGACTGCCTGCTCATCACTTCTCTCCCTTGTGTTATTCCTCAGGGGCTGGATTTCTCCAGCAGCAAAGCAGGTTGCTGATGAGTGGAGTAACCCCCCCCATCTTGTAGCACTTCTTTTTCCAGGCCTTTGGGGTGTTGTGGGGTGTGAGCTGTTGCAGTGAGCATTACTATAGGAATGCACCAGGCAGCCTTTGCTAACCTGTGTTGGATACCAAACAGAAAACAGACCCTGAGGGCCCTGTTGTTTCCTATACTGTGACTCCCTTTGTGGAAGGCTGGTAAACGTGTGTCTGGGCTGTTGGGCTGGAAATCGCAAAGGATGAGCACCAAAGTGGCTGTTCCACACTGTTTGTTGCTGAAGACTGCCATAGGTATGGAAGCAAATGAATACAGGGAGCTCCTGGACTGAACAGCTGACTCCCTGAATATCCCCATCACAATCCTTAATCTCTCTGTGCTCAGTTCCCTTACTTGTGCAGCTGCTGACCAGCCTGCTAGGGGGACACGAGCATCTGTCCCTTTCCAAATGGGAGGCCTGTACAAGGCTGAGAGGAAAGGCAGTGATCTGAATCCCTCCAGTCTAAACGCTTGCCCTCCAGAGAGGAGAGATGACTCGTCTGTTTCCCTTTTTTCCCACCTCCCTTTCTGCAGGTGTGATGCAGACTCCCACGAGGTGCCACAGTGCCTCTTTCAACTGTCTGCCTTCGGAGAGGAGCAGTAGGTTGGGAGCAGGATTTTCTCCCTGGGAAGCTGCATCCCCTCTTGTCCCAGTAGGCCACTATCACTATGGCCAAGAGCCAACACAATAGTGCAAAATGATGCAGTTTGTGAAGGTGTGCTGCTAAACAGTGTCATTTCTGTGCAGTGAGAATAATGTTACACAAGGTCCTCAGGGTCCCCTGGGGTGGAGTTACTGTGAATGCGCTTGGGATGCTGAACTGAATGCAGTTAACACTCCCTGAGTGCTCCTAAGGGAGGAAGAGAGCACAGGCTGTGTTCTGTGAGGGAACAGGAATTGCAAGCCAAAGTCTTGCTTGAACACTCTTAATTCATCTTTAGGACTCTAGGACAGCCTTTAGGTCTGGAACAGGCATTCCCATGGGATTGCACTGCTGAGTGAGCCCTGCTGAGCTCCCAGGCTGTTGCTCAGTGTGACTCCAGTTTCGGCTTCCCACTGCTGCTGTGGGGATGCCTCCTGCTCTTCCAGTATATTGAGTCTTTCCATGCCACAGAAAAGAGTAAGTATTTCAGGAGAAAAAGTGTAGATGCTTGTCTTCATGCCTCAGGTGTTTTTTCTGCTCTCTCTATCAAACTCCCTCAGCTGCCAGGCCCCCGCTGGCTGCAGCAGCAGCCTCTTGCCTTTGACTCGTGCTCAGAAGCTCAGCAAGGGGAGTGCGAAGAGAACACAAAGGGGAGCAAAGCTGAGGAGTCTTCCCATTTCCCAAGAGCGCTTTGATTGAGGTGCCAGGATCAACTAGTGAAGTGTATCTCTAGGACCTTTTGTTGCCCCTGTCAGGCACTTCACAGGCCTCAGTGTGACACCGACTAGGCTGCCAAGCCACGTCTCAGCAGGTGACAGCTGCTCCTGCTGCCTTGCTCACTGTTCCTGTCTGGTAACGGGATCTCCTTAAACACATCGGTGCATTTGCAGTGTGATGAGCAGAGCTTGCAGAGTAAAGTCAAACAGCTTGGTGTGAAGCTTGGGCTCAGCTCTTAGATGGAAATTGTAGCTCTGTGTACACATAATGCCTTTTGCGTTTTGCCCAGGAGCAATACAGTAGCAATAAAAATATCCCTTAGGTAGCAATTCTCCTGACATTAGTGCCTAACCTGCCTGGAAACATCCTGATCTGCAATGCTTCTGGCCCAAGGTAATTTAGCAGAAGCTTGTGATTGCACTGAGCTCCAAGCACATCCGAGCTTTGCTCAGTGAAGCAGTGTTTGTGGAATCTCAGACTTCATTATCTTGGGGTTTGCTGGATTTTTATCTGAAGATATGTGGGCTGAAAATCTTGCAGGCCCAGGCAGGTGGGATCACAAAATCAATTCATCTGTCTATTAAATAGGTGTAATTCCCATCAGCTGCAGTGAACGTTACCATTTTGCAGCAGAAGGTGGAATTCTATCTATGCATATTTGACACAGAAAACCCATCACTGGCTTCCACTGGGCCTTTTTCCAAGGTCAGTGCACTTTCTAAGTGTCTGTGACCAGTGTTTCACTCAGTCTACAGTGGACAGTGTCTCCCACCCCCCTGCTTTACCATTAAGTGTGATGGGTGGAGAGCAAAGGTTACTGCCAATTTCTTTTGTTCCTTCGTTTGTGCATGGGTTTTAAGTGTTAAGTGTTTTAGTTTCTGACAGTTTCCACTATGTGAAGGCTTGGAGTTTCCTTTTTTTTTTTTTTCTGGATTATGTTAAGCATTAAAACTGTTGAAATTAATTCCTCCTGGCAGACCTCGCTATCCCCCCCAAGCTAGCTCCAGTCCCACCTCCTCTGTTTTTTACTTCAGAAAAGAACAGCAATGTTATCAAAGCTGTGTGATTGCTGCTGAGCAGCAGAGATGGTGTTGGTGTCCTACCTGTCCCCTTGTAATCCTTCTAGTAGAGGACTAATCTACAAGCCCACATTGGCATGGTACTTTCACTGTGTGCACCATTATAATACACCCACTTATTTCCATGGGCTTAAACCCTGGTGCTGGGTTGTCTGGGTGTGGACTGTAGTAGGCTTGCTGTAGTAAAGACTGTCTTTCTGTAGCAAAGCATGGGCATGAATTTCATTGCAGATGAAATTAGCCATTGATTAGCCTAAATTCTCAATCAGCCCAGCATTAGTTCTGTCCTTGCTATTTAAGAGTGGAACAAGGCTGACATTAAGGAGTGGCTGAAACAGGCACTTGGCTAGGACAGGTAGGGATGATGAGGGCTGTGGCCTTTGTGCTCACTTCATGCCTGTCAAAGCTCTCAAAATTAGGGCTGGCAGTGGCTGCTGTGGGAAAAATCCTCTCTTCAGGGAAACAGGAGAAGTGGGCTTTGCTCTCCAGGGTCTTCTGTGCTCTCCAACTTGTTCCTGCCATGTCTGCAACAGGAATAGTCAAGGCTTAGACTTTGTCATAACTGAATTTCTGGGTAGGCTGAAGCAGAAGGGAGCCAGCCTTGTCTTTACTTGTTCACACATACTTGTGAGGTTGAAGGTGGAAAAGGAGCAGTCTGGCACTGCTGACACCTCTTTCCAAGCACTGTTTTAGCTATGACCTATCCCATATGTGGACTTTATGTGAGCTGCAGGCAGCTGTGCAGAGTTTTCGACCCGTGTGGGAGTCTGGCTGTTCTTTAAAACAGGCTGGGTTTGGCTTGGCTGATTCTCACAGTTTGTAAAATACCAGGGAGGCTTCAAAGTAGCCATGTGCCAGAGCTAATGAGAGTGAAATCTTTCCTGCCTTGATAATGCACACTTTTCTGGTCTCATCTGACTGTACCTTAGGACTGCTAAGACCTGTACCAGCATTGCTTTGGGGATTCAGGGTTTGAGTGGGCCTTTTGCCACCAAGACCTTCAGCTGGGACACAAGCCTGGGGTGGTGCCACTGTCCTGTGCCATGGACTCAGAGCTGTGCAGCTGACACCTGGCCATAGGAAACCTGCTGTTCTTCCATGGGTGCTTTGTGAAAAGTCTTCAGGTGACATACAGAATTCTGAAAAGTCTTTCGTTGCAGTGGGTTGTTAGTGTGTGTTTGCTTTCTCGAAGATTTGCTGGAGGATTTTAAAAATAGTGACGTTCAAGGATTGAAAATCTGCATATTCCCAAAGCTGAGGTCACCTGTGCATTGTGAGACATTGTGTCCTGTCTAGCATAGTGGCACGGTGTAATCAACAGCTGTATTGCTATAAAGTCAGTGCATTTTTCCTTTCCTCAAAGCTGCTTCTTAAAGAGCATTGTTAGTGTGAACAAAATCAAATGTATGCCTGTACCACTCTGGAAAGGAATGGAACACCAAGTTGCAATTTGTTTGTGTTCGTGAAAGACCAGGATCGCTTTTTTTTTTTCTATTTCCCATGAGTCATGGCCAAATTCCAACTTAGGTTATTATATTCTGTTCCCTAATTCCCTCTGAAGCTTCAAATCAGTTTAGATTGCTTTTCCCTTTCTAGTCTGAGCAATTAAGTAATGTTCCTGAGCCCTGTTAACCATCTGTGTTCCACCTCAGAGGATGCTGTGCTCTGTTTC
Source organism: Illadopsis cleaveri (assembly GCA_013399915.1). Classification (NCBI taxonomy): domain Eukaryota; kingdom Metazoa; phylum Chordata; class Aves; order Passeriformes; family Timaliidae; genus Illadopsis; species Illadopsis cleaveri. The sequence goes on from VXBB01023989.1 coordinate 482,301, forward strand.
TCATGAAAGCAGCCCCTCTTCCCCAACCTGTGTACATAATGAAGTCATTTTGAGATGACAAATGATAGCAAAATGTGAGGCAAAGTGGCCACTTCTCACAGCTGGGGTGTCTGGCATCTCCATTCTGCTAAGGCCAAGCTGCAGAAGGTGCTGAATTCTCTCATGGCTCTGCAGTGTGCACCAGCTGTCCGGGATGGTTTTGATCAGAGTAACAGGCTCTGTAGCAGTGCTGATGGGAAAGGAGGAGGGGGTGTTGTATTTCAGGGATGGAATGGCATTTGGGGTAACAGGCTGCAGAGAAGACTAGAGATAAAGGCAGTACTGAAGGGGAGTGCAGTGCTCATGACATGGGGAATTATGAGCTGCAATGTGGGGAGGGGGAGGTGCTTGAGGCAGTTCTTCCTAATGGCTCCACACTGCATATATGCATCTAATTTTCCTTGTTGCACTTTCCAGCAGAGCAGCTGGTGATGCTAATCCTTTGCCCTTATTGCTCATGTATAGCAAGGATTAGCAGAGCTTCCTGCAATGAAGCACACCCCCTCAAACTTCTCCCCAGTAAAACAGAAGATGGTGAAGGAGCATTTGGCTTGATCCTTTGCACAAGGCAGGGAGAGGTGTGCTACACTGCTCTGTAGCACCATGTGTTTTGTATTCCTTTTGAGTCTCAAGTGAGACAGTGTAAGTGGCTTCTCAGGAGTTAAAAGTGAGTAATGAGTGAAGTCCCACAGGTGAAGAGGGATATTTGTTTAGCTTCTCATGCTCCTACCCCATGGACTCTTGAGTGGCTGTTGTCTTTCTTGCTGTGGTGCAGTTTGCTTCCCATCATCGCTTGAAGCCCTCTAAAGAGAAAGGACGTGTGTCTTCCTTGCTGTGGTGGTGTGTCAGACACTGCCAAGGTTATTGATAATCACAACTATTACTCTTATATGTGGTGTGAGTTCAGATCCCCTTGCTGTATGCCTTCAAGTGATAAAAAGAAAAGATGCCATGCCTCCTATAAGACAGGTGCTTTGGGTGCTGTTGTTCCAGCCTGTCTTAACCCTCTCTCTGTAGGGACAACTGGGACTGAATGCCAAAACAAGTTCCTGATGCAAACATGAAAGCAGCTGTGGAGATGCTTCTCTGGGGACATTTTAAAGCTTGGTCAAGCTCATCACTGTGGAGCAGCCTGTAGGGTAGGCTTGCAGATGACCTGGCAGTACTGTGGGACTCTGTGTGAAATATGTGTGGTTCCTTGATTTCTTTTTGTAGCTTCTCTGAGTTTTTACTGTTGGCCCGTTTGCCTGTGAAAAGTGTTGGCATATCCATATGCACATATTCAGGGGAAAACCAGTATTGCTTTTATCCCTTTGGCATTAACCAAAGAGAATTGGCACCAGAAAAAACCATGTGTGCAAATGCAGTAAATAAGAGTGAAGCCTGATGAACAGTTGCACAAAAAAAAATCTGCAGTGCTTGGACATCCTGTTGATTTTGGAGTCTGCCAGGGAGCTACTGTTGCAAGCTGTGTGTGTAAAGGCAGGATAGCCCAAGTCACTTTATATAGTATATAAATAGTACATGTGCTGTATATAAATAGTACCTATACTGTCCCAAATACAAGGATGTGTGATGTGAACTCTGTCACATGAAGTATATGGAGGGCTGTTTGCATGTATGGGGACACTGGGAGGGAAGGAGGTGCTCTGGCTGCATCTGCTGTGCTGGGGAGAAGGCTGGTACTGAAGCAGTTAAAGCAATTGCCAGCAATTTTCCCTCTCTGGTGGTAATTGTGCTTCAAGAGACTTTCCAAACGCTTCTCCATCTTTGTGCACTTGGAAGTATCTGTACTGCAGAGCACTTCAGCAGCCACATTTCTTATGCTGAAGAAATTTGAAGCTGGTATGTGTTTTTGCAGAGCCACTGAGCTGGTGGCTCTCGATGCACAGGACTGGTAGCTGCTGCTGCTGCAGGGGATTTGAATCCTGCACAGCCTCAGGAATGAAATTTCTCTACACCTCTAAACTAGTGGCTGGAGACCAGAACTTAGGGTGTATGTGAGTAGGACCCTGTGGGTTTACAGTTTTCTTTCATCTGTCTTCTAGGTCTCTGAGCATATCTCAACTGTTTGCTGTCTACCCCAGGCAGCAGTTCCTATGTAAAAGTTGTGGGGTCACAGCTGTGCTGCTTTAGCTGTGTTTGGTATTTCTCACTGCATTGAAAGTGTTTCTGGGGTGCTCAAGAGTTCTGGTTACCCAAAATCAGCCTTAAATTGAATGTATGATTATCACCAGAGGCAAGAAAATACTTGGCAGTGTCTTGGAAACAGATGATATTTGGCTTAATTAATGGAGAGCAGTCCGTCCTCATATACATCTGTCTCTGCTTCCTCATCCTTCGTATCAGTATCAGCTTAGGTTTGTTTTTAATTATTTTTTAAGTGTTGCACAAAACAGTAAAGCCCACATCAGATTACTGAGGATATTAATCCTTCACACTTCTCTAGCACATTACATTTCATCCGATAACAGAGGTTTGCTTTACAAACACTTATTACCAAGCTTCATAACCCCCCTGTGAGGAAGGTAATAACCACAGTAAGACTTAGCATTTATATGATTTTTGCATCTTCAAAAAGTTGTATAAACACTTACAAGCCTTAAAGTACCCTGCATGGCATGGTAGTGCAGTTATTCAAATAACATGTGGTGAGACCAGGATGCACCAAAGAGGGGAGAACCTGCTTGCCCAAGGTCAAACATCAAGGCAATTACTAAGTACTTGTTGTAGGTTATTCTTGGTTTTGGGGTTTCTTCCTCACTCTGTGTCTTCCTTGGTGCCATGGCTGAGCAGGGAAGTATGAGAGTGGTAGAGGGTGAAGACCATAATCTGAAGACCATTAGGTCCATGGAAGTGAGCAAAAATACAGGATGCTGTGTCTCCTGGATGGAGTTGGGGTAGTTTGAAATTAATAGGGTCCTGGAGATCACATCAGTGCTTGATGGTGACTGCTGGTTTGGAACATTGCTGCTGCAAATGAAAACCTTTGAAGTGTATTGAGCAGCTCCCCAGCTACCTCAGATGACTTTCTGCTTCCTCTGTGGCAAGCATCAACACAGAAAGCACATATCAGCACAGAAAGCTGATAACAGCCTATTGTTCCCCGCATGTTTTAGGATGTGATTGAAGAGGGAGAGAAGTCTGGAGGCATGTTGGTTGTAAGATACGACAGTGGCTCATTTTGGGATGTTTGCTTGTTGCCCTGTGGAAGGAGCAGCAGTCCTGGTTGTACCCACTGCAGGAGTAAGACATGATTTGTGTTTTTATGCCCTAGCCAGTTTCCTGAGTTTGTCCAGCCTAACTTCTGTCCCTCCAGATGAGGATTGGCAAAAATAGTTTGCAAGACTCAAAATGGTTCTTGGTCATTTCCCCAAAGTTTATACTAAGCAAACTTTCATCATGTTGGGCTTGGAAATGCTCCAAGACAGGTGTGCTGCCCATCTCAGTGAAACAGACTGGTGCTACCTTGGTGATTGGTGACATGTCTTGTGGGAAAAACTCTGGGAAATAGCTTCACAGTCCCTGCCAGCCATAGTCTGGTGGACTGCTGGAGAGGGATGCTCCTCTGGGGCATAACTAGATCCAGAATCTTTACCTTCAGTGCAAAATTGGAGTAGACTTAAACTGGAGGCAAAACTAGATTTTAGAAAGTAAATTCCTTGCCTGATGGGCAGCACAAAGGATTTGCTCATCTACGGGACGGAAATTCCACTAAATTCACATTTTCAGAAGCTGTACATCCTACCCTCTGCAGACCTTTGGTCTTTTAAATGGGAATCCTACTCCCTAGTTTTGTGTTGATTTGTCCCAGGGTGTTCTGCAGCAGGCTGGGTTGGTTGAGGTCTTTTAAGAAAGGAGGCTGCTTTTGAGACTTTGTTCTCTGTGCGGATTTGCTTTTCTCCTGTCCCCTTCAGAGGCCAAGGGACCATTTCATTCTCCAAGGGATGGACTGCTCTGTGTCATTCCACATGCAACTGAAGGACCAGGAGTGTTTTAAATAAAGTGAAATTTCTTACTAATATCAAGAAAACATCAAATGGAGCTGAGGATAAGTGATTTCAAAATGTACTGAGGTCTTAGCCTGCCCTTGGCCTCGCCTAAGTAGGCCAAAGCTTTTTCCCTTGCAGGAGAGAGCTTGAGAACAAAAGTCTTTAAAGAGCATTCCTCTTCAGAGATGCTTCGGCTTTGAGGCTGGTGCCTGTCAGCATTTCAGTCTCTCATAGCTTTATTTCCTTCATGTCAAAGATCATCTTACTTCCTTTGCAAAGCTGTCAGCCAGACCCTGGCTGCTTTGATATGGCTGCATTAGTCCCCGAGTCCCCTGTTGAACAAGCTGCTCAACAATGTTTGCACAAATGCATGATCTTGGGTAGAGAATTAATCCCTGTTCTTACCCCCTGTGCAGTCAGCCAGTTGAGAAATTATTTTAAACACTATCCCATGTGAATTAGTGCTTTCCCAATTTCCTCTGCAGGTCTCTGGTGTTTCATACGATCTTTTGACTCTGCACAGATGCAGAGTAATGAATTCATAACCTTGCTTTGTGGAACTTTGGCTGCTAAGTTCATTGCTGTTGGTCTCTCACTGGGGAACAGCCAAGCCATCACCAGCCTGCCTCACTTTTCCTGCCCTGTGTTTCAGCTGTAATCAGATTTTTTTTTTTTTTTTTTTTGCAAAACTCTTTGCTAATCCATTTTAATTTTCGGGGTTTTTTTTCATCTCTTCTTCCCCCAGTCTGATTGTCTGAGCAGCTGCAGCTGTTTGTCAGAATGAATTCCATCAATACAGCCAGGATGTGGCATTGCCAGAGTTACCCTTATTTTGCAGGGTTTGGGAGATGCTCCTGAGGCCAACATCTGGCACTTATGGTTGAGGAGAGCTCTTTATAGTAATGACCCAAAGTTCAGTTCCAGTTAATTAATCACCTGTATATCCAGGGTGTAGCCCCATCTTACTGGAAGTAGCTGCAGGTGGAAGGGACACTACTGTTGTGATCCAACTTCTCACATGAAAATACTGTTATGACACACCAAAATAATGTTAGGGTCTGATTATTAAAAGATGCCTCTGCCCAAATTAAGGTGCAAATGAGACCATATGTCACAGTCATTAGTATGGATATTATTTAACAGTAAATGTGAGGTAGAGAGAGATAGAAAGGGGCAGGGGAGAGGGTGTTAGAGGGAGACAGACACCTTAAAGTCACCACCACATGGGTTCCTGCAGGTCTTTTCGGTGGTGGGAGTCCCCAGGTGTTCTTCTGGAGGTACCACTTTTATACAGTCCAGGTCACAGATGTATGTGGCATTCCCACAACTTGAGATGGCATGTCTTTAAGCAGCTGCTTCCTTTTCTCACAGTTTGCCATAATGGGAATTTTTGTCCAGATAGGCTACCCAGATCTACCTCATCAGACCTGGCATCTTCCTGCTGTTGCCATCTGCACTTTTCCCCCAGTGTACATGGTGGAATTTTGTCCATTGTGCCAATTCCAAACCTTTCACCTCCATCTAGGCCTGAAATTAACACCCTCCTATTTCCCATCTGAGCCAGTTGTAGTGGTTTATCTTAAGGAAACTTCCTTCTTTGACAGTGCTCAGAGAGTGTATTCTTTAAGTCCTAACAACTACTGAAGGGCAAAAGTGGTAGCTCAGAACTGAAGAGGCTGGAAGTGGACTTGTGTTTTATTGCCTCTTAAAATGCCTGGAGATGCCACTTGTCCACTGGGCATTTGCTCCCTTATCACTTCCTGAGCCTCCTGAGCAACAATAAACAGAAAATTGGAGTAAGGAGTGCCTGCCCAGGAGAGGCAGTGTGGCCAGATGTGCTGCACAGCTGGAGAGGAGTAGATAGATATTCTATTAAAGGGAAACAATGCAAACTGTTGTTATGGTGTCAAGGGTATTTCAGTGCATGAGCTGCATGTGGTGGATGTGGAGTGACAGAAAATGCTCCCTGTGCAGAGCTTTACAGAGGCAAGGAGGGATTCCCCATGTTCTGCCAAAGCTATGGGCAGTGGGTAACCAGAGTCCAAGGGGGTTGTGGAAGACCTTCTTCTAGATTTTGTGTGCACAGGGAGATAAGTGGCAGTTCCTGCACCTGAATTTCGCCACCCTAAAGTCAGTCATAGAAGTGTAATAGGCTGAGTCTCAGATGTGCACCCTGCCCTCTCCTTTGTGTGTGGGGGGATGCTGGTTGTGAACAAAGCTCTGTGTGTTGCACACCCCTGTCACTTCTGGACAGAAGGACCAGTGCTCTGCCCTCTCCCATGATCCTAAAGTCCTTGGGTACCTTTGCATGTGAGAACACCCTTTGACATGATGTCCTGCCTGTCAGCTTCAGAGCAGTGACTCCGTGTTCTGTGGAAATGCCCCTAGCAGATCTGGTGGTAAGGATGAGCTCAACTTTGCACATAGACTGGGAATTCAATATTTTTGTTATGTGTGAAAAATGCAGCTTACCTTCTACAGAGTTACAATGTTCCTCCTTCGAAGAATGAATTTGCACAGAATTTGCAAGTCAATATATTAATTGACTTGAATTAAGATTAATTTTTTTAAAGTATCCTCAGCAACGAATTCAGTGTTTGTCAGTCTGTTTCTTTGTCTGGAATTAATAATGTAATAACATAGGCTCTTCAAACAAGGCATGTAATTAGAATTCATTGAAATCTCATGTCTAGGCTAAATTTGAAGAAAATAGGTTGTAATTAAACTAAGTTATTAACAGTTTCTATATCTAATTATTGTGACTCTGTGGTTCTCCTCTGGGTTAGGTAGGAAATCATTATCCCAAACTCAAACCAACTGAGAACTTCAAATGAGCACTAATTCAGAGAGGAGGTATGCACACTTACAAACATCCCAAATAGTACCAAGCCTTTTCAGTTATGGTGATTCACACCAGCAACATTATGACTAAGATGTATTACTGCCATGGGCTCCAGCTGAGATGGAACTGATATTTAAAGATACCATGTATTTTCCCTTTTACTCTGAAGCCTTGGCATAATGAGCAGAAGAAAAATGAATGGGCCCTTACCCTGCTATATATGGGATTTTCTTTCCCAGTGTAATATTCAATTAATTTTCTGAATAAGCTATTCTTGCCCCAGGGAATAATTGCAAGATTTCTGTGCTGTTTGTAACTCTTCAAATAGCTTTGTGCACTGCTACCTTTTAGCTCTGTTTTCACCTGGATGCAGGTCTTGCAGTGATGTATTAGAAGGCTTCTGTGTTCACATCTGCAATGTCTTACATGGGTTCTGGCACTTCTTATGGGAAAGGATTTTCACTCAACCCTCTGCCCCTCCTTCCACTCCTCTCTGTCTTTATTAAGAGGAGAAGACAGAGAGAACAAAGAGTTGACAGAGATGAATATGCTGTGTGAATCCAAGGTTCTGGAAATGGTTCTATGGGTTAGAGTAGGAGATTTGTACAAAATTTTCGTTGGACTATTCTTTTCCATCCCTAGAAAAATGCCAAGGAACTTGGACAAGAGTATTTTAAATGGCGTCTATCTAGCACTCCTTTGTTGCCTATTTTGTTACAGCTAATTAAAAGAGAAAAGCCTTTTAATATTTAAGCACCATTAACTCGGCTGAATTATTAAATGTCAATTTGCATTATGTGCATAAAAGGATCAATAAACAAAGGGAATAAAGCAATGGAGGTGGCTGGGGCTAGAGAGATGTCAGCTCCTCTTATCGGAACCAGAGGGAATTGCTCTCTTGTCTGCCAGTTTGTGGTGGTTAATTATTGGTACTCAAGAGAGAAAGTACCATGGACTTTCTAGGACTCTGCTCACCAAAGGCACTGCAGGGACATAAAAGATGCTGTCAAGATAAAACATTTCTTGGCTTGATTTCCAGGGGTGTCATTCAGCCTCTCTTGCCTCAGTTCTGTTGACAATTTGCTGGCATTTGCTTTTGATGCTCTCTCCCTTCCTTTCAGGTGGAGCTTGGCCTTTGCACTGTAGACTGGAATTAGGCATGGATTGATCCCTGGCTCTGCTTTAGGCTTCCACCCAACCCAAGGATGGCAGAGCGCAGAGCAGCCCTTTCCCCCATAACAGCACTGCCTGGGGGATAAAAGCTTCAGTGTTTTGTGAGGGCCTGCATTGGAACTCATTCAAGCACAAAGGCTTCTTTCCACTGAGGGCCTGTGTGACAAGCAGCCTCCATGTATTGTCAGCAGCACCCGTCTCCAATCCTTGATCTTGCTGGGAGCAGATGGGTGCCAAGTCTCTGCAGTCCCCATGGTCCTTGGCATCTCTGCCAGGTTTGCCAGTGAGTGGCTGTGCTGAGGTTGGTGCCATGGTTGCCTGTCCTGTCCCACCAAGTGGCTGATCTTATGCTTTGATCACGTGGGGGGTGACTTTGCAGCAGAGGACCTGGGGTGTGTGTGGGATGGGCACCACTATTGCTAGAGCTTTGGACAGAGACAAGGCCCTGCTCCCACCATTTTTCAGTAGTAAAATAGGGGTTTAGATAGTTCAGTTAAGGATAGTGTTTGTACTTCCATCTCTCTCTGTTTTATTCTAAACAGACTTTCAGTGAAATTTTACTTCAGTGGTTTTTGGTTTTTTTTTTGTGGCTCTTACCACTCTCTCCTGCTCTCATTCCCCTGTTCTCCCCTCCTCCCCTCTGTTTCACAGTTGAAATAGCCTTTTGCTCTCCGTGGAAGATGGGGATAGCAGTAGGTAAACATGGCCATTTGTTGAATCTTTCCTCTCCTGTGTGAAGAGAATGTTTGCACTGCCATCATGGCATGATTGCCCTCACATCCCCAGCTCACTCTGAGCCATCTGGATGGGGCCCTGGAAGCAGTGGAGCTGTGACAGGTGAGGACTGAGCATTGATTCGATGCCTGAGTATTTACCCAGCTTTGCAGACGGGCTTTGTGGTCTGCACAGAGTTCTCTGCCTCTGCAGAAACCCTCCTGGCACTGGTGGAGCTTTGGTCATGTACATAGGGAGGTCTTTGGGAGAGTTGGGGCACCAGGTAGTCACCCAGGTAGTGCCTTGCTTTGCTGCCCCATGTCTGCACACCCACTCTCTGGGGCTGGCAGCCCTGAGCACACACCATTCCCTTTTGCTCTCCTTGTAGAGAGAAGTCCTCTCCTTTGACAGCTCTACCCTGCCAGTCCTTCTCCTGCCCACCAGCCTCCAGTTTCTACCTGAGCACTGAAGAATTTTTGCCTCAGGGTTTAGCATTTTGAACAACATCAGCAGGTGTTTCATGGAAATGCTCTTATTCTTATGCAATTTCTGATAGTGTACTTTGATTGCATATTGGTTTGGTTTTTCTTCTGTTTCTTCTCTTTTTGTTTTTAGTATACCTGGACCTTGAATTCATTTCTCTTCCTGTGTTTCCAGAGTGGGTTTTAGCATGTGGGTGTGACTCTGGTGGAGTCTTCACCAGCAACGTCTGAAGCATTCCCCCTGTGTCCGACTAGCTGGGGAATCCAGTTTGAAACCACTACCTCTCCTTTACCTTATTTTTCATGATTCAGGAACAACAGCTGTCATCTGATATTTTTTCAGGTTTTGATATGAAAAGGAGCCTGTAGTTACTCATTGATTGGAGTTCATGCACCTTTGCTGCTAATCTAGTCGACAGATGATTAGCAAATTGACTTTTTTCCGCTGCTTTGAAGGACTGAAGTGTCTGTGTTGTGCTCTCCTTTTATGTCCTATGTCAAATGATCCAGCCATGAAACAACAGATGAGTTTCAAAGTACTCTGGTTTGAAGATCTGTGCACATGGACCTCTTTGTTGAAGAGTCACTGTTGTACCAAAGGGGTTCAAAGTATAAAAAGGGAGAAAGAGCAGAAGAAGCAGCACCAGTGGTGCTTCAGAAATGAGCTGATCTTGAATTCAAGGGAGAGAGGGTAAAGCCCTTGTGAGCATTCAAACAAAGCCCATTTGCCTGCACAAGTTATTAGCAGCAGATGGTGAGGACATCGTCTGTTGGACTTTGCTACCAGTGCTGGCAAGCTGCAACATGGCTGTGAAAGGCATTTTTCCTGTCTGAGTGGGGATATGCAGCTTCAGTGGCTCCTGCATGCTGTGACAGAGAGGCAGAAAAGAAGTGTGAGTTGCATCTCCATCTGAGCTAGCCTTGGCTCTCAGGTGAGCTGGCTACTCAGAGGCTCCTAGGGATGGGTGCAGTGAAAGCTGAAACCAAAGGCCAGAGGGTCTGCAGTCTTTCTGGATGCCTGAAGCTGTTCATTGCCCTTCAGAGGGTGGTGGGTGCATGGAGCAGCTGGAGATTGGCTCAGGGGAGTGGAGACCTGGTGGGAGTTTACATAAAGGAGACAAATTATCAAACCTACCAAGGAGCCTGGTGCTCTCCTGTCCTGCAGTACTCACCTGTTCCTGCAGCACAGGAGTCAGATAAATGTCTGTGCTCCCCATGTTGAGTTGAGTTCAGTTCCTCTCTTTTTAGCCCTTTTTTTCTCTGACTGGACTGTTTCATTTTTGGGTATTTTACAAGCTGACAAATGAATCATTCTGTTAGTGGTGTATATCTTCTAGATTAGAGGATTTCTCCCCCAGGCTTCTTGCCTGATTTGTGTTTTCCCCTAAAATGCTCAGGAGACTTAAGTGGCAACCAGAGAAGAAATACGCGATATTTTGAGCAATCAGCTTGGTAGCATCACCTCACCCATGTGTGGCTCTGTGGTGTATTGGGTTTTGCACCAATATTTAGAGACACAGATCAAGCTCTGTAGCTGGCAGAGCAGGAAGTGGATTGGGAGAGATGGTAAAGTCTCTTTTAGAGCCATTATGAGACAGGCATGCTTTTTTCATTTCCCAACCAAAGCTGGAATCGTCCAGGACAGTGTTGTGGAGGTGCAGGCTCTGACTGTCACTGTATCTGGAGCCCCTAAAGATTTGAAGACAAGCTACTTCATATTGCTGGCATTGAGCTGTCTGTAAAAATTCCAGTCAGGCACCTGAGTTAGGCAGTAATGTAGAGTTTATGCCACCATAATGCTCTGTGTGTGTAACATCTGTCACTTGATTCTTATTGAACAAAGTTGCTGATCAATTTTGCTCTTCTACTTAGCACTCTGCATTTAGGTGGAGCTATGTAAGAATATTTTGGGAACATCTAGGAAAGCTAGTGAGCTGCTGCAGGCAGTGGAGTTGGGGATTGAGGTGATCAGTCATGATCTGGTAACTGATACTTTAGTAAAGCACATAATCCTGCTTTGGTTTAAAGTTGAACAATGGTCTCAGGAGCAGGTGTTGCAGTCGCTGGGGGGTGTACCTGCTATTCATGACATCTCACATGATCTTGTTGCTGCCATTTTTCTAAAATAAACAAAATTATAGAGATGCTTCAAGGAAGTGACATTGATTAAGCAAAAAGTTATTTTAAGGCTGTGGAAATCATCTGGCTGAGCTTTACAAAAAGAAACAGTTTCTGGAGATGCAATCAGACGGAGATGTAAAGACATAATCTTGGTCTCTTCCAAGTGAAAAAAAATCCCATGCTATTTCAAGTAGCCAAGTTTTGTGCTCTGTGATTACTTTCCACACCTCTGTCATTTCTCTGTGCACTTCTCATTGAAAATTTTATTTTTTTTTCCTTCTTGCTCAAGACTAGCTGTGAAGTGTTGTATGGGGTTAGACCTGTTTTTTGCATATGTTGTGAGTGGCTGTGGTTTATTTGTGGGTGAATTGATGTTTGTGTTTTAATCATGATCAGTGTACAAACACAAAAGGAGTCAGAGGCATTTTGCTACTGAAACACGATGTGTTTCCACAGCAAATTTAGACCAGGTGTATAGTAAACAGTTTTGGTTTGGTTTGGTTTTGTTGTTGTTTTTTTTTTTTTCTAGCACATGTGATTTGGGCTGCAGTGAAAATATTGGGGCATGAGACCAGTGAGGATCAGAGCCTCAGTGGGGATCTGCCTTGTTTGGGTTTGGAACCCTTAGTGTCAGCAGGCAGGGAGGGCTTCCAGATGTCTTTTGGTTTAGGGCAGTACTGTGATAGCAGTAACATGATGTTGGAAGAGTCAACAGGAGGAGTTTGGATGGGACAGAAATCCAAGGAGGGGGAGGAGACCCAGGACTATGGATATTCTTTGATCCTCAGCTGTCCCTGGGCCTTCCGCATTGCCTCTCTCGGTGCTGGGAGACCAGCCTGGCCTTGTGTTAAAAGTTGGAGTTTAAGCAGACTGAACTGTACTAGGCACCTCCCATGGGGAAAGTTCATTGCAGGGACTGGGCTCCCTTTGCCTTTTCACTGGGCAAAGAAGCTGTGAGGAGCTGAGATGAGGAGAAAGAGGCCCCTGAGCAAGCAGCCAGGGAATGTGTTTGGAAAATGGTGGCAGTTGGTTTGGAAAATGGGCTCCCCTGTGCAGGCTGCACAAAGACATCCAACACCTAAGTTCGATTACACCCACCCACTGCCACCTCCTCTCCCTCTGCTCTTGTGCTGGTCTTAACTGCTGACTGATGGGTATGGCTGGTTTTTCCTCAGCCATTAATACAATATTGATCCACAGCCCTGCTGACAGTATTAATGGACACTGATTGTGTATTATTATTTCCATAATTGTCCTCAAGCTGCAGTGAATTCTCCTTTTCAAATGGCTCATCGATATTGTGACCTGCATTGTGGGTTGGATCTGGCCTGGTTAATTTGTTTTGTCTGAAGTTTCAGCGAAGCCTGTGGTCTTCATCCCTAGTGGAGCAATCAGTGAGATGAGCTGAGCAGTGCTAGAGCACCCATCAAGGCAGTTTCCATGCCCTGCCAGAGCAGTGTGTTTTGTTTGGCCCTCAGGATGCTGCCCCTGCAGACCTTTCCTGTTGTACTAGACCTTCCTTGCTGCTGCCACATGTTGCTAGCACATCTCTTCCCTTTGGGCATGTGCTGGCTTTCCTTTGTGCTCTGCTGAGGGGACATGACCCCTTCCTCACATGTCTCCATGTCTGTGTGCCCCTGCTCTCCAAGCAGATCTGTGCATTGAATGGACAGACAGGATCAAATGCCACCTCCAGCAGTGCCTTGGGGGCTGGAGCTGCCCCATGGGTGTTCTGCTGTGCATGGTCTGTAACCAACAGTGCTGCAGGGCAGTTCCTGCAGAGGCAGGTACTGACAGTGTCTCTTCAGCAAGAAATTCCACACGTGGATTTCTTTAGTGAAATGCCTAGTCAACCCCACCGTGGTCTATAAATACCATGTGTTTTCCCATTTCTGGGAACTCCCTTCAAGACACATCTGTTACATGCCACTTGCTCAGGATAGGAAAGGTGAGGAAAGGAGACAAACAGGTTCTTAAGAGGTTTAAGCTGCAGATTAGCAGCTGATGCCTGCCTCATTTGAGTGTACCTAAGCAGCGTGAGTCCAGGGAGCCTGTGAACAGGAGTGGGAAGGACCTTGGCTTCTTTGTTTAGGGTATGTGCAGAAGAGGCTGAATTATGTTTGCATCAGATGCATGGAAGATCATTGCTTGCCTTGCAAAGCAGGGTGGTAGATTCAGGCTGAGGAAGAGGAAAGCTCTAGGTGCACCTTCCCTCTCTCCCCACCCTGAAGGAGGATGGTAGCAGAGGTGGGTGGATTCTGTGCCCCTGTGTGTTCAGCTGCAGGTATTGGCCCAGCAGCTTTGGAGATAAACGTTCCTCATCCTTGAGGCAGTCAGCGGGACATGCAGAGGGCGGGGACAGTGGTGGGACAGTCAAACGGTGATGGCTGCTGTTAGAGTGCCGAGAAGGCAGCAGAGAAGTGTGGTAGGTGCTGTGCTGCAAAACTGGGGAGCGGCTGCCCCTGTGGGTGCTGACAGTGACTGAGGGAGTGCCTGTGCAGTATCTGTCACTCACCATCCTCTCTTTGAAGGCGCTCTCATCGTTGTCATTTTACTGATGAGATCTGAGGTTCAAGAAGATTAATGGCTAGACCTGTGAACCAAATACAGATGACTCAGTCCTCTCCAAAAGACTATTTCTCTCTCCTTTTCTACATTTTCATGGTATTAGCAACCTCTAAGTACCAAGAGTCTCATAAACTTTCCAGGTTATGGTAATAATAACATTGTACAGTACACTGCACTGGGAATAGTGTTATTTTATCCACTTCAATTTCCTTTTGTTTTAATGTGTAAATATATCAAGTGAAAGCATAGTAAGAAATCGTGATGCAGAGGCCAAATGCATTACAGGCCAGCCATTTTCTTAGCAAGGCCCTAATGCTGCATGTTCATAGTCTGATCTTTTTTTCCTTCTAAAGCATCTGACAGTCAATATGTGGCTGGCCTAGTTTCTCTGGAGGACTTTGTATTGAGAGCCTTCCCTAAGTTGATCTCTTACCTGAAAGTGGAATAAAAGCGCCTCTGTCCCTCGAAATTTCTGGGAACAGTCTGTCCCTTCTTCCCCTTTGGAGGCCATCAGAGGTCTTCCTTGGACCTCTGCTTTGGAGTTGGCTGGCCTGAGGTGAGGGATTCTGCCCCAGAAGGACTCAACAGGGGTGGTTGTCTCTTTTCGGGAGTTGTTCTGTGTGGAGCACTGCTGAGAATGGCTGTGGTTACTCCTTCATCTCCAGCCTTTCTTTGCCTTCCTAAGGGCCTTCTGTGAAACTGTTATTCTGACAGGCATGGTCCTGGTGCCCTGTTGTGCTGGCAGTGTGCAAGCTGTCTGCATGCTGAAATCCTCCAGGAGACGTCGGATGATGTCAAACAATAATGTATTCTTTCTGTTCAAGCACATTAAAAGTGCAATTAATCCTTGCTGTCTCTCTGCCCATCTGTAATACAGCATGAGGTGACTTTCCCAGCCTTTGTGTGCTGTTGCAGGCTGAGCTTGAAACAGAGACCTTCCTGAGCCTCATCTTGTGGCTTAATGCAGTCCCCAAAGAGTTGGGTTCATTCATTACTCGGCCTCCGCCTACTAATGTCAAGTTATAACCAAACCAGAGGCAGTGTCTCAGGCTCCTGTGCCGTCTACCTGAGTGCTTTTCTTTCCAAGGCAACCCCAAGCTTTCTGAGTTCCCTTTCGAGAGATTTGGGTTCATATGGGATTTAAGACATGAAAAAATGGTGATTGTTCTGCTGAGGACCTGGTGCTGTTATTGCCAGAGAAATGTAACAGCTTAAGCAGTGGAGCTTCCCTTAAAGTGACGTCCCTTTTCAATGGTTTAGCTGGAAACTGTCTGTGATGGTGACACAATGAAGTTCAGACACCTGGGAACAAAGCCAGATGTGTATACCCTTGCTTGTGAGCTTCATTACAGCTCAGTGTATCCAGGGAGAATTTGGAAGAAGAGGACAGGATTATGACCCAGGGCTTATCCCCAGGGCTGTCGTTTTGTTGTAGTCTGGTGCCTTCTAAGGATTAGTTTAAATAATGTTTCTCTCAAACTCAGGGGTATGCCAGCAAATTACACTGAGGCACCAGAATAGTTGCACAAAAGCCTTCTAATCCTGTACCACTCTACCTAATGCTTTTGCTGTGGAAGTTCCCCATGTGGAAGTGCCTCTGGACAAGTGGTAGAAAAGGATTACACAACACAGGTGAAGTAATGGAAGTGTACTAGACAAAGGGAAGAGTGAGTGTTGCACTGCTTACTTTGTATACCACATGGGGTACAGCAGAGCAGCTTAAAAGCAACATTTAACTGGGAGCTAGAGCTGCAGATAAATATTCTGATTCTCCATGGGGTGCCTGGAAATTAGTTTGTACACCAAGGTCATGTTTGCAAAGGGAGAATAGAGCCACCAAATGCAGCTCAGTGATTGTGAAGAGAGTTTACCAGAGCTTTGCTACTTCAGGGTGCCAGGGCCCTGCTGAAATGCTGGCAGTGTAGTTTGGGGATTGGGGAAATGTGGCATAAGATGGGAAGGGACGGAGTCTCTCTTTTAATCAGCAGAGATCGATCAGCATCACAGCCTGTGTCTCAGCCCTGTAAGCAGTGCTCTGCAGTACAGTGGGGCTAAAGGTGTTGTGGCAGATCTGCAGAAAACTCATCTGAGGGCTGAAATAGTACAAGAGGCTGTCATTTGGATTAAGGTGTATTAGCAAAGGTAATAGGCTTCTGAATTCCTCCCCTGCGACTGTTGGCTTGACAAGCATTCATGATGTCTTTTCCTGACAAATCACTGTTTTAATTAATGTATTTATATATCTGCATGTATGTCCACACATGTATGTGTGCACAAACACACAGATGTGTGTAAGCACATATACAGATTCGTGCTTTCTCCTGGGTTCAACAAGACTCTGCCATCCAGGCAGGGGAAGGTCACTCCTCTGCTCTGTTGTATCAGGGAAGCCTTAACAGTCAGTTTTGGCATTCCATGGTGCCTGAACATTGGCAGGCATCTTGGGAGACCTGCAGAAGAGGAAGAGGGTAGAGGCTGAGGGATTTGTCCATGTTTGGGCCATCATATTGTTCAAATAGACATGTTACTTTTGTTTGTCAGCAGTTTGGAGAGTAATAATGATTTTAACAAAGTGCCACCATGCTAGAAAGATGGAAGGGATGGAAAATTGAGAGATTGACTTGCTGTACGTGCAGTGCTGCTGCCTGGATTTTGAGTGGCCATGGCAGGCTGTAAAGCCCCAGCAGCAAGGGCAGTTTCCCACTAGCCCTGTGTCCACTCTTGTGTCCCTGCTGCTTGGTCGGTGAATTGTGGTGACACCAGTTTATAAAGGTGGATCTCAAAGGCAGATCTTCTCCACTGCCCGAGCCCAGCCTGTTGTACTGTCTGTACTGCTGGTGGATTAAACCAGCAAAAACCACTTCACTTGCCCATGTGATTTGGTCTAGAGCATTTTGGTCATGCCAAGCGAATCCAAATAATTTTTAAAACGGCAGTCTTTGAAGCTCAGCTAACCTTCAGGAAAAAGTGGGTGCTTGGTTCAGCTTTAACAGGTTGTGCAAAATTTATTCTTGCTTAGGAAGGCTCTCTAAGGCTCATTGCTTTAAACCCTTTGATCATCTCCTCTGTGGTTTGTTCATTTTTGTTATATTCCACTAATGGGAGCTAGAGCTGTGACTCCAGAGTCACCTGAAAGCATTCTAGCAAGCTGAGTAAGTATCCCAGGGGACTGTCAGTGAGACACCAACTCGTAGACTTTTTTGTGGGTTTCTCTGTGTCTTGAAGTACAACTGGAGTTTCCCCCTCAAACAAGTGCAGGTGTGTGGCTGGGCTGTGCAGTCACCTTCAATGCATCTCAGCCACTTCTCTGATCACACAAATGCTTTGGAGTAGGGAGCCAAAGGCTGTTTGCACAGAATTTCAGAGCTGAGGCTTTTTTCTTTATAAAATCCTGTTCTCCTAGAGCTTGTCTCTTCCTGCTTCTCATCAGGGCTGTTATGGGATATAGGAGCTGTTTGGGGTCGTGGCATTTTATAACTTTGTTTTGGAAACTTTCTGTCTTATGTACTTTTCCACTGCACTGGTCTTCACCCATTTTCTTAGCTGGACTGGGAGTAATTTGTCTCCATTAGCAGCTGTAGGTGGAGAAATCCCTACAGATTATGGGGTCCTCTGGTCCTGCAGAGGCTGTTTCCCCTGGCTCAGGGCTGAGACAGGCTGCTATTTAATATGGGAAAGACTTGTTTTTCCTGCAGTGTGTGCTATGCCTGTTCTAGGGATGTGTGCTAATAGCTGTACAGAGCTTCAGGGCCCTTTCTGACTCTGCTCAGTAGTTATCCCAGCCCCCTGCAAGGTAAATCATAGTAATCAGGCTTATTTTAGACAGGCATAGAGCAGTTGTGATTTGACCAGGTCCCTGCTATAGCTGTTTGCACATACTCCTTTCTGGGAGAGATGACAGCAGGAAATTTTTAGTCCTCAATCCATCCAGGAGGTCCATGCCAAAAAAGCTCCATATTCTGTTTTTCAGTGTCTAGAGCTGCTCATCCCAACAGAACCAAAGGTTTTAAAATAGTAGTTGATATCAGTCACTCAGGAAATGGGGAAAATTGCTTAATAATATATCTTCTAAGACCTCCGTGACTCATTTCCAGAACTGCCTGGCTCTTCTGCTCTGTGGCTTAAGAGGTGGGAGAAGCCACCCTGGGCAGTGGGCATAAGGAGATGGGGTACTGCTTATTTCCATCTTTAACTCTTCTTTCCTTTCTACAGCTCCTGCTCAGGCCCAAATCATCCATGCTGGGCAAGCATGCGTGGTGAAGGAAGACAACATCAGTGAACGCGTTTACACAATTCGGGAGGGGGACACGCTGGTCCTGCAGTGTCTGGTCACAGGACACCCCCGGCCACAGGTAAGCCATGCCTGTCACCCATGCCTGTCATCCATGCTCCCCCATGGCACTTGTTTGCAGTCTCCACATAGAGGAGAATTGTGGCAGTGGGGTGTCCAGCTTTCTACTACATGTTGGACTCGGGTAGGGATGCCCCATTCTGCAAGCACTTAGCCTGTTAAGCTATGAAGCATTTAAGCTTGCTTTCATGGAAAACAGTCCCCAAAGCTTTGCAGAAGCTTACAAAGACCTTCTACTTGTCTTCAGTATGAAATCTCAAATCTTTAACCCTCTTACTAGAAAGTAGGAACATCCTAGAAGACGCTTCCCATATGTGCTTGCCTTTGGTGTTGGTGATTCATGGACCAGCTTCTCTGGATGTACAGCCAAGAGAATGCTGCTTGGGGGGGAGTTTGGGAAGTTGTTGGTAGTGCACTTCACCGAGCCCCATGCAGAGCCTGCTGTTCATTGCTTTGTGGCCACCAAGCAGAGGCAGAGTCAGACTTGTTGCACTGGACACATCCATGCTATGGTCAGAGACACAATCCAGTGGGGAGGTATAAAGCTGAGCTTGGATAATCGTTGCAGTCCTTACCTGGGGTGCCCAGAGGTTTGCACAGCCTCAGACCTGTGCAGCCACCTCAGCACCCTTCAGATACTCAAGCTGGGTGGTTCAATGTTAGTGTGGATGTGTCTGTAGAGGTACTGGCCTAGAGCATGTCTCTGCCAGCTCTGGGACAGGGTGTGGTAGGAGTGGCAGCTGGTGCACACTGCAAGGCTGGATGTGCCGGAGTACACTCAGGAGAGCCACATGTGATACGTGCCTTGGCCCCGTTCCTCAGTCCTGCCAAAGATATTTGTGGCAAGAAGCCATGCATCTTCTTACACCAGGCAATGCCTCTGTGGGCTTCTGTTTGAGGAGCTACTTGGCAACGAGGTGATGGCAAAGGCAAGAATTTGAAGTGGTTGTTCCACAATAAAAAGAAAATTACCTGAGCCAAGTTAGCAAAAACAACCAGCCTAGACTTGTGACGGTGATGGGCAAATGATATCTGGGTGCACCAGAAACTGGGAATTTGGTAGCAATGACCATGCCTAAGGTTGTTGAATGCGTGGAAAGATCCTGGCAGGTTGTAGGGATTTGAGCCTGAGTAGCTAGAGAGATTTCTGGAGAAGAGCCTGTTGCAGACAGCATGCTAGTGGGCAACAGCCTGGCTTGTCATTGCCCAAACCTGCACAGGAGACACCAGAGCCTAGAACCAGGCATGACCAGGGAGACTAGAGCCTGCACATATAAAACATGCATCCTATTTCTGCCCTCCCTCCTAATGGATTGATTTCTTCCCCACCTAAGCTCTTATGCTAACCTTTGTTTAATCTTCTCTTTCCCTTTTTATCAGCCAGTCATTAAAGCATGAAAATGTGGCCAAAATACTGAAATGAGATTGTGATTGAAAAGATTAAAGAGCTGGCTGAAGTGCCCTTCAAAACAGGAGATTCCAAGAGTCTTGGGGCCCTCAGACAATTTCATAAGCCTACAAAGGCTGAATAAATCCATGGTCAATAGCTCCAAAAATCTGCTCAGCCTGATGCTGCAGGATGGGATGTACACACCCCTGCTCCTTCTAGAGCATCAGCACCAAGCAGGTGATGGCAGTGAGCTTTAGGCAAAGGCTGGCAGAGTGGCCAAGGTATTTGGTCCATCTTATCTATGGCCAATGCTGAATGAAAGTCTCTCTTCTTTTTGCTGACTGATCATGCTGGATCTCAGTTCCAGAGTCTGAATTGTCCCAGAGCAGGAGGCCAGCGGTCAGCAGCCTTTAGAAGGGAGGTTTCAGGTAGAGAAAACCAATGGACTGAGAAAAGCTGTCTCTCTCTTTCATTGCGTGGAGTGCAGAAAACAAGGGGGAGGCTTGTACTGCCACTATGGGGGCTGTACCTCATTCCAGACAAAAGAGAAATCCTTCAGTCTTTGGGATTGCTGTCTTCTTGCCACCAACCACCATGAAATATCATGCAGCTCTGTTGCCCCTGCAAGCCAGGATCTTAAGACATGTAACATAAGAACAAAGAAATGAAAAGGTGGCTTGAAATCTGAAGGGATTTTTTTTTTCTTTTTTTTTTTCCCTGTATCTTTAAAAACAGTGGAAAAGCTTGTGTACTCCAAAAGGATGACTTACAAAAAGAAATACACAGGAGTTCCCAGTGGGAAAGGGGCAGGAGTCAGATAGCAACTGCCTTTTCTCACTCATGGAAGAGCAAAAAGCAGAAATAGCCTTGCTGTCCAGAAAAAGATGAGTGTGGACTGCAGTAAAAGCTCTGTAGCAGTGAGCTGATGTCTGCTGTAGTGTCATGGTCTACCAGCCACATGGGGTATCAAGGCTGAATGCTGAATGTCCTGTGCTGTGCAGATAGTGGCATAAAACTGAGCAAGCTGCTGGGTTTGCAGGATCAGAGCAGGAGTGGCAAATGTGCAGTGTGTGTCTGAGTGAATTGAGGGGTTATCCTGGACTCTTGGATGTGAGGATTGGCAATGGACCAGAACCAGTGGCTGGGCTACTGAGACATACTGAGATCAGTAGTTGAGCTTTGGTAAGTCTGGTGGTGCTATAGGACGTCTTTATGAAAGTAGCTAGGGAGGAGGGGGAAGAGCAACAAAGGGAGCTCTGCTGAATCTTGGGATTTCTATTTTGAGTCCCTGCTTTCATTTCTCTTGTTCTCCTCGTGCAGGTGAGATGGACCAAAACTGCTGGCAGCGCGTCGGACAAATTCCAAGAGACGTCAGTGCTTAACGAGACCCTTCGGATTGAGAAGATCCAAAGGCTGCAGGGGGGCCGCTATTACTGTAAAGCAGAAAATGGGGTTGGGGTCCCTGCCATCAAGTCCATTCGAGTAGATGTGCAGTGTAAGTCGTTTAGCGGCAACCCAGACCTTCCCACAGTTCTACTGCATGTCTCTGCCTCGCTGCGGGGCCGACAGGGAGCTGCATTGCCCTAGGACCAGTGCACCTGATTCAGGAGCAGAGGGACTGGCGTGGTCTCCCCAGTGTCTTTTTTGCCTAGGAGATTAGATCCATCCCAGCAAAATACAGCTCTGCTGTCCTTGGGAGTCATTCTTACCTAGGTGTCCTGATGTCTGTCTCTGACAGGGTTTCCTAGGACTTGTCTGGGATGGAGCATTGGGCGTGGCTTCTGCTTTCTTTGTCTTCATTTTGAAGTTGACAGAGCCTGAAGCAAGCAATGTCTCTTGAAGTTGGCAGTGCCCTGGATGTTGGGGACATTCCTGAAACTGGTGTCCTGTTCCCAGCATTGCTACTTCTGTAGCATGCTGGAAACAGAGCTGAAAACTCTGGAATGCAGCTGAGGGGGCTGAGCTGTGATAGGGTGAATGTGAAGGTGACTCAACATTGCCCTGGTTGATCATAGTGCCCATAATGTGTAGGTGACTCGACATTTCTCTGGCTGGTACCCATCCTTCTTGAGTCCTGAAGATGCTGCTGGTGGCTTTCCACCTTGGGCTTCAAGTTTTGAGGGTTTCTCTTAATGTATTTTTTCTTGCACTTAATGTTTATTCTTGGGCTGCTGTGGTCAAAAGGGAGGGAAATTAAACTTATTCCATAAGGCCCAAATGGGAGAAATACAAGATTTAACGTCTAGGCAACTTGTTTTGTTCTCTTGGAGAAGATTACCATTACATTGTCCTTGACTATCCACTATTCCAATTTTCTCCAGCAAAACTAACACCAAATCCCACACCTCACTCATCTGAGAAGAGGTTGATGCTAAAAGGTTGTAAAGTATGATAAAGCAGCTGAATTTGTCCCTGAACCTGTCATGAGCTGTCCTACATTCCTTCTAGCAAGAAGTTCCTTCCTTCTGAGCTGAAGGGCACTGTGGTTGTCTGTCAGTGGAACAACCTCCAAGCTTCAAAACCCCAGTACATGCCTGGAGTCTGGGCAGACCTTTTTGCTGACAGCAACTGCTGCCTGACTGTTCCCTTTTAGTCCTGCTGTCCCGCCCAACTGTGATGTGACTCTCACAAAATGTGCCACAGCCTTGGGTGTCTTTAGCTTTTAGCAGGTTCATGATCCACTGTCATATTATATGGCTGGGAGTAGCTCCCATCTGTTCCTTCCTTCCCCTACCCTTTATTGGAGTAGTGTAGTGGGGGTTCTATCCTATCTAGGCTGTGGAAATGGATTTCTTCAAGAGCAGCCACTGGATAGGATGAGTGTTTTTTCATTGGCATTGCATCACTTTGTTTAGAGAAGTTCTGGCACCCACCCTAGATCTGCTTGGCTTCTCTGTCTGTTTCTTCTCCTACGTGTGGTGGAGGCATATGATAACTCTTCATTGCAAAGGATATTTGGTTTTCTCAAGGCTCAGTGTGGCACCTTGCCAGGGCCTGTGTCTCTAGGAACAGGACTATGCCCTGAATCTTTTCATGCCCTGAGGGTGCTCCTGCGGTGCAGGCTGGAGCTAGAGTGATGTAGTGTCCCGTGGTCCCTCATGCAGCTCTGACCTGTAGAACTGTGGGGCTAATGGGGTGGCCAAGGGCTTTCTCATACTAACATCTACTCTGCAGATGGACTTGGTACTGCACCTCTGTTCTGCTCACTTGGTTTTTGGGGAGGAGAGACTATTTTCTGCTAGTATTTGCAGTAGGTACAAGGGAGCACATGGGAAAAGCCACAGTTTTTGTTGAACGCTCACCCAGGCAACCTTCAGCTGAATGAACCAGAATTTGAAAAAAAACCAAACCCTTCTTTTCCTGCATCCCATTTTGTAGTTAGAGGTAAGTAATGACCCTCATGTGTACCTTAGTGTCCTTGACAGCTGCTGCTAGTCCTCATACTTCTAGTGTTCCACAGTGAGGTTGCACAGAGAGCATCGTTGGTGCCAAGAGGATATTAAGCTGGAAACACTAACCCGTGTAGCATGATATTCCTCTGCCCCAAGTGGGCATCACTGAGGCTTTAAAGTATTGGTTAGTTACTGGCAGAGAGGCAGCTGCTGTTCTATTTCCATGTGGGAGAGAGAGAAAGTAAGGAAAAGAAAAGAATGAATGTTTACAAGCTTTTATTGTGCATTGAACATCCCATGTGATCATCTCCATGAACAGCCTTGGGGCAAATTTATCATATGAGCAGCTCACTGACATCAGTGGCATTACTCGTACACCAAGGACATACACATTGTTGTAGGCCTTATTTTAGCTTTTCTCAGGAGGGCTAGACCTAGAGCTGACTGCTAAAAAGAAAGCTGAAGGATTCAAAGGAGGAAAGTTTTAGCAACCAAAGAGAAGGTGGTGTTTTTTTGTGTGGGGAGTAGCTGGGAGCCAGAAGACTGGAGTGGTGAGCTGCTTCTTTGGTTAGTAAGGGAAGTGTTTTACCTACTGAGAAACAGTCTCAGAAGGATGGTAGCTACAGAGTCACTCATGTGAAGTTTGAACAAATAAAGGAGGGTTAAGGACAAAGAAGGAGGAAAAGAGGAGAGGTTGTGCTCTGAGTCCTGGTCCAAAAGAATTTGATGTTCAGTCACACTATGGCCACATGAAGACAGCACTGTATGGAGAGGAGACTTTTTTTCCCATCTGCATATGTTTTCCTTCAGCCATAGGTGTTTTTCAGTTGGCAGAATATTTTTTCTGGGATATATTTTGTATCTTGTCATTATTCCATTAATGGCTCATATCTCTGAGCTATGGTCAAGCAGGCAAATTTCATGTCGGATAACAATTGCTGTCTGCCGAGCACACAGCTCGTTAAAAGACGCGAATCCACAAGCTGACACTTGTGATTCAGAAGAAAGTATACATTGTTTGGATGACATGTTAGCAGAAACTCATCCCTGCTTCCTTCTTCCTTTCTGGAAGTCAGATCTCCATATTTCCAAATCTGCAGAATAAAATACTGTGAGAACTAGGAGGCATGGGAGGGCAGGAGGTGATGAGAGCATTAGCATGTCCAGAGGATCATGCTGGCAGCACAAGAGGATGCTGGTCCGAGTACCTTGGTTTCCTTGCAGCTGAAGATAGGGTCACAGCACACCTGAAGATATTGCTTCAACTTGAGCTCAAAACGTGCCTTATAAGACATACTTAAAGACATAGGGACTGATTTCCATTTTAGAGGGCCAATTCTTGTCGAAAAGGATCTTTATATTTAAACCAGTCTCAAAGTGGTTTTGTGAAGAGAAAGATCCACTGCCTCTGAGATGTCACCCATGCTACCTTGATGTTCAAACATTGATATGTGCTGCAACTGGCAAGAAAATCATCCCTTTTTAGCATGTGGGCAACTGTAGGGGGGCAGTATGCCCTGTATGGATGGAGAAAATCGTCTCCCTGCAGGGCTATTGATTCAGTCATGGGGGCTGTGTATCTGGTGCAGGTACAATAAGGGAGTTGAAAGGAGCATCTTCTGTAAAGAAAAAGAACAAAAGAATCTGATCAGTTTAGGGAGGGGTAATAGGAGTTGCAGTGATTAGAAGTTGCTGAAGAAGGACAGCTGATACAGGCCTTGAAGAAAATACATAGAGGATATTTAACAGGAAGAGAGAGAAATTATACATACCTATTACAGCGTTTTGCATTTCATACTCCCATGACTCCCCATAAGATTTGCTCTGTCTAGAAGACTTTCCAACTCAGCTCCTTGATCTTGTCCTGTTTTTTTACTTTCATTCCTTGTCTTGAAGGTTCATCATGTCATTTGTATGGACATCTCACAGACATGGGCTAAGCCCCATGATTTCAGGAGGGATTTGGGAACTAGAAAATGCAGAAATTATGATGGAACAGAGCTTTTTGGGATCCTTCTGACCTCTCACTGAAATAGAAAGTGGTGATTTTCTGTAGGGGGATGCCACTGGGGAAGGCGAGACAACCTGCTGCTCTGAGACACGTGTGGCAGGCAGATGGTTTTTTGAGGACTGCATGGTGATCTGCAAACCAGAGACTGCTTTCTGTTCCCTGAAGGTTTGTGTGGTGAGCGGGAGAATTCTGGCTTCTCCTGTCTGTTCCCGTTAGATATTGGTTGTATTACCTGCCCTCAGATCAGCTCTTAAATCAGCAGCTGTCAATCAGCCACATGTGTGGGACCTTCCCCTCTCCTCAGTGGTACCTGGAGCACCATCTGTGCTCTGCAGGCTGTACATGCAGAACAAGTTTGCTAACAGCGGCTGCGACCCTCCTTGCCTCCCTTCCAGATCTAGATGAGCCTGTTCTCACCGTTCACCAGACCATCAGCGATGTACGTGGCAGCTTCTACCAGGAGAAGACCGTCTTCCTGCGCTGCACTGTCAACTCCAACCCACCAGCTCGCTTCATCTGGAAACGGGGAGCTGAGATACTTTCCCACAGCCAGGACAATGGTGTGGACATCTATGAACCCCTTTACACACAGGTGAAAATAAGCAAACTTCTGACGACTTGTGTTGAGTGTCTCGCTGATGCAGGGCACTGTAGTGGATGGTGTTTCCTTCCCTGCATGGATTATGGTGCTGGGGAGGGGGTGCAGGCCTCCAGAAGGGCTGGTAGATCTTCCTTCTGCTTGCAGATTCCCAGGGCACAAGAGGAGCAGAGCAGCAGTGGGGAGTGTGGCCTAGGAAGGCCTTTCCCTTTTCTGTCACTGTCCCTGAGAGCAGTGACACAGCTCCCCTACGGAGGTTATACAGCTGTTGGATGGCTGAGACTAAAATCCAAACAATCCCAAGATTGGATTTCCTCTATCTCTCATCGCTAATTTTTTTTTTTTCTTAATTGAGTGCCCAGGCTCCATATATCAGGGAAGGACTTCCTGTTTAGCAGTGTGAGCAAATGGCAGGCATTGCTCATTACCATGAGCTTTTTCTAATGGCCACAAGTAATGGGGAGCCCAACAGCCTGGGCACTTCCTGACTGTTGTCCTGTTACAAGATGTCCACATCTTTTCTCCTTCTCCTGCTTGCCTGTGTTGGACTTGCCCTGCACAACCAGGTTTCCCCTGTAAACACCACTTTCTTCACAGTAATTACGCTGCCAATGCAATGGGAGATGGAAGGGAACTTTTTTTTTTGCCAGGGCACTCTGGGCATGTTATCCTAAGCTGAGCTCGGGATCTGAATGTCCTTTAGATGCTAATCAGCCCCAGTACTTCCAGCAAGGCTGCTAGGGAGCACATGGCAGGGATGGGTGGGAAGGGAGGGCTGAAAGGGCAGCTCCCCAGGGCACCTGTTTCATCCCAAGCACCTTCCTGCATTCCCAAAGCTGGGCCAAGAGCACATTCTGCCTGAGTTTGATTTCTGAGCAATGCCCCAGGCAACCTTTAAGTTAATGTAGTCATGTTCATATTTTATTGAAACACACCATCTCTGTAGGTCATGGAAATGGGCATCCAAATGGAAATATTCAGGGGGATGAGGAGGGCGGAGAGAGCTGCAGGTTAGTGGCAGATTTGCAGAAACACTGTAGGTCAGCGCTGTTGTTTGGCCCTGAAGACAACTTTGTCTCTGTGCTGTGTGGCTCCCAACTAGGACATCCCTGGCCTTGGAGGAAGCCACAATGGGCTCTTCCACATTTCACTAGGCTCAGTGTAATTAATAGGAGACATTGCCTAATGAGAGGATGTCTTAGGACTTGGGATATTTTCTCTAGCTGAATAAGGCATCTGGCAAAAATTCACCGTGCTGCAGCATTAATATTTAAATGACCCAGCGTGCTGCAGCTCCTGTCAGGCAGTGCTCCCGACATGATGGGTCATTCCCAGCTCTGAAAGAGGGTGTTGGGGCTGCTGTGCTCAGACAGGCATACCCTTGCAGTCCTCTCCTTAACACCAGCATAAGCCTGTAAGTTTGGGTTGGTAAGAGCTGAAGTTAACAAAAACACACGTATGCAACACTGTTGGAAGGGGAAGATCTTGCTGGAACGTTTAACAAAGTACCTTTCACTGGGATTTGCAGTGTTGTCTTAGAGATGAACCTCTATCAGTGTCCAGTTTGAATAGGCTTTTACATTAAAAATGAGATGAAGACTTCACTGTTTAAGCTTTTTAAAACTTACTTACACTGAGGGTTTATACACATATACCTAAATTCACTAATCAATAAACAGGATACATATGACCCTGGGAGTATGTAGATGACATGCATATCATAAATGACATAGTTTATGCCATAATTTGTGTGGTATAGCAACAGTTCTCAGGGGACAGGACTTTCCTAGGGTTATCAGTGTCCTAGGTTTTATCATTCTAATTTACTTACTTCACATCCTTGTTCTCTGCATATTAGCATTCCTGAGTTCATTGTCCAGTCCCTTGGGGTTGTCCTCAGGAGGATTTGTCATGCTGACACCTCCTCACACTTGTGGGCATTTATGGAATGGTTTCTCCAAAAGAGATTTAGACAAACACAAGGAGAACACAACAACAACAAGCTGTCAGCAGAAGACGTATGAGTTGCAGGGTCTGCAAACCATAGGATGATTCTCAGAGCTTTCTGCATTCCATAAATAAAAGTCTACAGAACACATCTATTGTTAATGTAACAACTTGATTCTGTTTTTATAACAAGCCAGTAACTAATGGAGTGCAGGCAGTGATTTTGTTACCTTAGAATGAGAAAAGGCTATCAAAGTCTCTGCAGTCACTCTGGATTTACATCAGCATAAATGCTAGAGAAGAGGGATCAGAAAGTTTTGGAAGTTCTTTGAATATTTCTCTGAATTTTTTTTTTCCTCATGTACTGCAGATTTCTAGAACGTAACTGTTGAACTTGTCATATTTAGGCCAGTATTAATGCCTCAATCTGCTCTGATTTACTTTGGTTTGGCAATGTTGAGTCCCCAGTGACTTCCTTTGGGTTCCTACTGACTTCTCAGAATTAGATCTCAGAGTCTGTTCTGGGATGGTTAAGGTTTGTCATGTTCTACAAGATGTTTCTGGCAGTAGTTGATGAGAAATTATGCCCAGACCTATTTGGCAGTGCTTTCAGGTCATGTCAGTCAGTTAATGGCTGTTTTGTGAAACCCTGGAGGTGTACCACTGCAAACATTTTATGTCTCCTTTATATAGAGCTGGGGGGCTTGAAATCTGCACAGTTCCCTAAGGTTTTCATGGGATCTGTTGGTAATCTGTAAACTGTGGGACAGGATATGGGCTTGGAATGATGATCTATGCTTTGGACACCTGTGTCTTTTTTTGGCCCTATTTTTCCCAAATCCCAGGGTGAAACCAAAGTCCTGAAGCTGAAGAACCTGCGACCCCAGGATTATGCCAGCTACACATGCCAGGTGTCTGTCCGCAATGTCTGCAGTATCCCTGACAAATCCATCACCTTCCAGCTCACAAACACCACAGGTAAGAGGGGCCATGAGGGGTCCCTGCAGCCCTCTGACCCTTCACCTCCTCAACAGCCATTACGCCTCCAGGAGGATAACACAGCACTCTGTCCAGGGCCTGCAGCACCTCGACCTTTTTTACGGGGCTACTGGGATTATAGATCCTTCACAAGCAAGTCTTGTGGCCAGGGCTGCTCTAGTTTCTCTGGTTTCACATAGCCACTGCCTTGGCCAGGCCTGCCATGAGATCATTAAAACAGACTACATGTAGGTGTTGAGGCACTATGTAGCTTCTAATTCCTACACTATCTTATTTATTTATATTTCTAAGTGACTTTAAAAATAGATTTGATACAGTCTGGAGTGGGGCAGTGCTGCAGGAGTTCTTACAAATAATTCATCCGTGTGTGACTCCAGCCTGGTTTGCCAGGCTGTGCTCTAAGCACCTCCCAGGTAACAGGCTTTGCTGGTGCCCATATTTGTGGAAAGCATACATCTCCAATGCCTTCCCAAAAAATAAATTTTACGCTCATATTCATACTGAGAGTGCTTGAGGGCACCTTCAGTTGTGAGCAGATTCAGTTTGGTGCCTCTTGCTTGACGTGCAGTAGGTGAACAATAACTGAAGTCACATATCAAATATTGGCAAGGACTTGATTGCAACCTGTCCATTAAAAAAACCAAAAACCCTACACACAATAAAAAATCCCTACCTGCAAAGCCCCCCATGCATGTTGAGTATTTGCAAATAATAAGTAAATGTCAGGAAATTGCTTCCAGCCCTGGGGTATTCCATGATCAGAGAGAAAGGCATTGTAGCTCTTTGAATTATTCACCTCTCTAATATAACAAAAAGCAGTTTGCATCCCTTGTGTCATCTTTGTGCAGTGGAAACAGAACTTTTTTAGATGTTGTTAACTGTTGACAGGATATTGTTGATACTGTTTAAATTATGTTTATTGATCTGAGTTGAGTTCCAAGGTGCTGAACAATAGTTGCCTCATTTTATGTAGGAAGGAGAAAAATAATGAGCTTAAGAAAGTGAATTATAGCTAATGTCAGAAAAAAGGTATTCTCTTTGTAGTAAGATCTCTGAACATGCCTCTAACAACTCACCCTATTAGCTGAATTTCTCTCAGGATGAGAATGTAGCAAATGTTGAAATATTCCCTTTAAAAACTTCTGTTCATGATGAAGAAAGGGATCTTATACAACTCTTCTTCCCTGTGTACCTTTACCTTTGAAGAGTTAGAAAATCAAATTTCTCTTCATGTCCACTCCCCCTGCTATCCCAAGCACAGGGAAATTACTCTTCATTTCAATCCAGCCCCTGTACTAAGTGAATGGGGAAAATGTATTTTCAGGTTGTACTCGATGACAAGTCAGTGATATGGTTCAATTTACACCAGCTTCTTAAGGACATCTATCTAGGGGGTGTTTTTTTCCTGTTTTTTAATTATAGATGCATATTTATACATAGTTACATACAGTGGAGCCTGACACTACAAGCTCAAAGGGGCCATGGAAAATGTGTTCTTAGCAAATTGTATTAAAAGTTGGCAGTGAAAATGAAGCTGGCATTGCAGTGTGAGCAGGGTTTGTGTTAAATAGCACAACTATATTTAACATGAAATATTATATGGGTTACTTGCCCTGTAGGTAGTATTGTGCATAGATGAGGAAATATTTAAATGAAACTCTTTAATTCTCTCCTCTTTTGCCTAGGTCTTTTCTGTTCTGCTTGTGCTGTCACAGCTTCTCTAGACTTGGCTGTTCTAAGAATCCTGAGCAGATTCACTCAGGATTCCTTTGCCTTTATAACTGAGAAGAGCCCAAAAGGTGCTGAAAAGCTTGGAAATTTCTCTCTCTTAAATATTTATAGTCCAGGCACTACAGACCTTGAGGTGAATTGGTGGGTCAGGTCAGCTCAGGCCAGGGGAATCTCCTCAGCTCATTTGCCGTTCCTCAGTTGGCTCCTCAGTGTCCTTTGGGCAGATCATAGTCTCTGGTAAGGAGATAGACTTCTCCCAGACTCTATTCAGCAGCTTGGGCCTTGCAGCAGGGAATGGGTTCTTTGTCTTCAACCTTAATGGGAAGGAGATGTCCCTGCTCCCTCTCTGTTCTGCTGCTGTTGCCTGGCTCCAGAGCAGCAGGTTGGGTCCACAGAGCCACAGGACCAGCTCAGCACCAGGCTGCCATTACCTGCTCCAGCAGGGTCAGCCTGACTTTTCCCCTTCCTCAATTTCTGCAAAATTAAGCAGCCCAGCTGGTTAATTCTCCTCCGGTTTTACTGCAGCAAATTGGACTTCAAAGGGAATTGAAAGGGATTCTTTGTTTTTAATGGTCCCCTTGCTGCTCGGCAGACTCCGCCAGCAGGTTTTCTGAGCCAAGAACAAAAGGAATTGCCACAGGTTACAAATAAATGAGAATCATCTCCTGCATAACAATGTCTGCAATGTGTTAACCTCTGTCTGCTGGCAGGAGTGGGAGTGGGGAGTGGTAGCCCACGCAGGCTGCCACAGCCAAGGCTCCATTTTGGGACATGTCATGGGAGCTTGCTTCCTGGAGCTGTGCAGGTGGCAGATTTCCAGATTCCCTGCCTCGTTCATGCATGCACACACAGCCTGCCCTGATGCAGTGCTTGCACCAACGTCACCTTTTTAACATGCTGCCTTGCCCAGAGGTGGGTGAGTGTGGGTCAGATATTTGCATATCCAACCCTAAATCTGCAAGATCCCTAAATCTTAACCAGAGCCTGCAGGATCTCTGGTTTGTGCTCCCCAACTCTGACACCTTCTCTCTGGACATGGGCTGGTCTCAGGCTTTCTCTGTCTCTGACAGGGATGAATGAAGATTCCCAGGCAAGATGGTGCAACTGCCAGTTTGTCTGTGCACTGTGACCCTGAGACCAGTCCATTGTCCGAGGGCAGAAACAGCTCTTTGGTGTCAGCTACACTGAGTTAGTGACAGGAATGTGTCCTGCCCAACCACGGTGAGTTCAGCTATTGTGTTTCTGGGCTTCATACTGTCTCATGAAACCATCTGGAGCTTAGTGAGGATGTACAAATCCTTCCTTTGCTATTTAATAAGCATTAATTAACTGTTTACAAGACTGCCAAAGTCTCTTTGAGTGCAGGCTGTGGCCTCCCAAAATTCAAAGGCTCCAACCACTGGCCTCAAAATGGCCAGTGCAGGTAGCAGAAGAGCCACCTTCTTCCTCAGGCATAGCTGGCCACTTCTGACACAAAATAGCATGTGCAGTGGCCAGGGAGGACATTATATTCAGTACACCAAAGCAATATCCCAGCATGGCAGTAGTTGTGCTACTAAATTATGGCACTGGTGCTGAGGAGAGAAGAGTCCTCCTCGCCTTGTTTGTATGGGCTGTAATTCAGAGATCCAACACAAATCCAGCACAGCTCATTAACACAGGGTCCAGGGAGAGAAGAGGCAGAAATAATGATGCCGTTAAATCAGGCTTCATGAATATGGAACAATGTCTTATTTTGCATTATTATGGCTGTTACTTAAAACATACTCCCTGCTTTTTTGCTGGGGACTGCTACTTTCTCAGCTCCATCTGGATAGAGCTGGTGATAGTGCTCATAGAGGCTTTGAAAGACTTTTCATGGAATGAAATAGAGAATACAAAGGGAAAGATTTTGGATCAGTTCCTGGAGGGGGCTGTAGTGAGAAGGGTGCAGAAATAAAACCAGAAAACAGGTACCAGAGCATTCAAAGGAGAGGTTGTCTAGACACTTTGATCAGTCTCAGCTCAACTGAACGTGAAGGAGAATTGCTGTGGTTGTGATAGCCCCCACATGTACAGAAAAGCATATTAGACAGCTGAAGAGGTGAAGGAGATTAAGAGCAGGTTCAGAGCTGCTGTTAATGGTCTGTTAAGGTGCAGACAGGTCCTGGTTGTCCATATCCGTCTCCAAGCTGCAAGGACTATCTGCCTGGCAAAGCCTTTGCCTCTCAAAGATGTCTAGTTGGGTGTGAGAGATGGAGAGGCATATCATGGGATAGCTGAGGATAGCTTTTTTTAGTGATAGACCTTCCCTAAAGCTCACTTCTTGAGATGGAATCTGTGAATGAGAGGGGTGGTTTAATGCCAGCTGTCCTTGAGCACAGGCGGCGATTGGGTTCAAGCAGGCTCCTTTGAGGCTATCCTTTCTCCTTCACCTCTCCGTTAAGGCTAAAGGCTTCCATTGCCCTTATGCCTGGCTGCAGTTGTTTGCATCAGGAGTCAAGGAACTCCAGGCCTTGGGTTTTTCACTGCCAATTGTTGCTTGTTTGCCACCCCTATATGTGCAGAGTGGGTTTATTGGGCTTTTTTTCTGACTTGCATCCTAAGCCATAGAGAACCTGCACTGAGCACTGATAAAATGTCATAGCTGCTTTGTGCCCCAGTCCTAAGCACTACTGGTAGAGTGTATTCTGGGGCAGTGTGAGGTCCTGTCTGCTCTGTTTCCTAGCCATAAAAGAAGAGTGTTCTCACTCAAAGACATGGTAATGATCATGCTTTCTATTCACAAACACCTCATATTTGTAATCAATTCATAGATCTTTCCAGCTGTCTCTACGCAAACCAGCCATCAACAAGAACAAATCATAAAAAGTATGAAGCTGTGGCAAGTGGATGGGCCTTTCTCAAGCTCTGAAGTGTCCTTCTTTGTGTTTTTCCAGCCCCACCTGCTCTGAAGCTGTCTGTCAATGAGACTCTGGTGGTCAACCCTGGTGACAACATCACAATGCAGTGCTCTCTGACAGGCGGTGACCCACAGCCAGAAGTGGTTTGGTCCCACTCCCCTGGCCCAATGCCTCCCAACAGCCTTGTGCAAGGAGGCAACCTCACCATCTGGAGGATCCGTGTGGAGGACTCGGGCTACTACAACTGCACGGCCATCAACAACGTGGGGAACCCGGCAAAGAAGATTGTGAACCTGCTGGTGCGGTGTAAGTAGCTCTTTATCTCTGGGCATGTGTTTTCAGGGAGTGGGGGAATTGCATTCCTCCTGGCTGTTCTTGTATAGCTGAGGGCAAATGTGATATTTAGTAGTAATTAACATTCTGGAGCAGTGGCTGTGCAAGTTTCTCTGCTCCCAGACCAACAGCTGTGCAAGCACTGCTTGCAGCTTCATCCTGGGCTGTAGCATTATCCTGAATTGGATGGTCCCAGGCTGCCAGATGTGAGGCCCTTGGGACATTTTGTGGGAACATAAGTGGGAGAGGTCTTTGGGCAGATTTTGCATGGAAATGTTGCCTTCCTGAGGAGCAAAGAACAGTTTTCCTGTTCCATGCAAGATACTTTGATATCCCTAACCAGTTTTGCACTTCTGTTCATCTCAGCCATGAAGAATGCCACATTCCAAATCACTCCTGATGTGATCAAAGAGAGTGAGACCATCCAGTTAGGCCAGGACTTGAAGCTCTCATGCCATGTGGATGCTGTCCCCCAGGAGAAAGTTGTCTATTCGTGGTACAAGAATGGAAAACCAGCCAGGTTCTCGGACCGGTTGCTCATCACCCGCAATGACCCCGAGCTCCCACCTGTGACCTGCAGCTTGGAGATTATTGACTTGAGATTCAGTGACTATGGCACCTACCTGTGCGTGGCTACCTTCCAGGGAGCACCCATTCCCGACCTCAGTGTGGAGGTGAACATCTCCTCAGAGACAGGTGAGCCTCTCTCTGGCAGGGGGGGACACCAGAGGAGTGTTTGGCATCACTTGCTGACCCACAGCCCCACGCCTCCGGCTTTTTTGAAGAACTTCACATGCATGTCTTGGATGCTAGTGGAGAAAGGTCTTATATCCTCAGGCAAGAATTTGGCTCAGATTGGAGATGGGTAATAGTTACAACTTCTCTATTTCTCTGTCAGATGTATTATGTACCAAGCACATCTTCCTTTATATTTTCTCCCTATGAAAAGTCCAAAGTGCACTCCAGTCAAAGCTACAGAGACAGATTTACAGTATGATTATTCAAACAAACCTCCACACTGTGAAGGAAAGAAGTGGTGGTGGTATTTCAGCATATTTCAAGTGTCCCTTTGCTTAGAAGAGAGTAAAAGAGAAAGAAAGCTGCTCTTCTCTTTGGCATTGTTTATGAAGAATGTACCTTTTTTCAGAGTTGTGTCCAGGATACAAATTCTGTGAAGATTTAATGTTTGCTGGATTGCAAATGCAGCCTGTCTTGGGCACTCTATGTAGGAGTCCCGGTGTTATAAATGCCTCCCCCTAAAATCAGGGTCAGAGCTTCATCCCATGGCTCAGTGAGGACAGGACAAATATGTGTGTTTGTCAATCACTTTGGGAACTAAAATATAGAGTCTCAGGGCTGTCTTTCTGTTTCTGGGGAAGTAGTGGGTCCAGCTGTGCTCTCCATAACATCCATGTTATTGTGCTGCCTTTCCAGGACCATGAGGGTACAGCACAAAGAAGCGCTGTGTTAGTAGTCTGATGGAAGACTCCTCAGGGGAGTCAGCTGCCCACAGATTTTGACCTGCACCTTCATAGAATGTTACTTCTCAGTCCCTGGTTGTGCTGGATCCACAGGCCAGGCTGATCTCACTCTTGATTCTGGATGCTTGCTTCAGCTGCCCAGAAAAAAAATGCTACGACTGCTGTTGATGCTTTGGGAAGCCCTTGTCCCCCATTAGCAATACTGGGGCCAGCCTGCTCCCTATAGGATTGCATCCAGTTCTTGTTGGCAGCCTGGAGGCTGAGCCCTGACTGTGCCATGGATCCACTAAACACTGGAGAATGGTCCTTCCTTCTGTGGACAGCCATGGAAGGTAGGACCTCTCCATGCCAGCCGACACCAACCCTGTTATACCAACAGGGAACAAAACTGGGGGAACTCGCCAATCCTGGTGCAAAATTGGCTCTCCCAAACTTATCTAGCTGATACCACCTGGAACAATTCTTTTTGCCCAAGATCACTAGATGGCAGAGTGCAGTTGTGTTTTAGACTCCAAGGGTAGGAGGCTGTGAAGAGCTGGGAGACCCTGGATGATTCCACTAAGAGGCTTGGCAGTGTCTGTCAGTGCAGGTGTTGGTCCAAGCACCAGCCAGCTGCTGCCTTAAAGGAGGTGTCTGTGGTGACAGGTTGCCCTGTGCCTGTCTGGAAGAGAGTGAGTCCCTTATGCTTGTGTGGATGCTGCCAATGAGGATAGGAAGGAGGGCAGCCTGGTGCATTTTGAAGCCTCTCTTTGGCAGCCTGGGCCAGCAGGACTGCTTTGTGTCCCAGGGAGTGAAAACAGCCATCCCTGCTGGAGCAGCCCTCCATGCAGCAGCCAAGGCTGTCCAACATGCAACATCTCCACAATCAGCAATGAGCCGCCTCCAACATGTGATTCCCATATAAAACACCAGGTTTTCCCCAGACCACAGGATCAGAGAACAGCAAGAGAACAGCAGCAGTGGCTACATGTTTCCCCACTGAGCAAAGCCTGAGTTCATCAAAGTGGCTACCTTCACCGAGCAGCTCCAAGGAGATAGCTTTAATTAAAAAAAAAAAAAATCTTCAAATGCAATTTACAACTTTACGTGTGGAGAAAATTGCTGCTCACCAGGTGAGCGGCTGTCTGCAGCGTCAGCACTGGAAGTGCTGCTGTCCTTTCACACCGTGCAGGACAGGGTGTGATGAGATTCCCCAGCCCACAGGACACCTGCAAATTGAAAACGTGGCCTCCCTGTTGTATAGGGAGGTCACTGCAGAGGGAGATTAGGCTGGATCCATCCTAAATTTGTTCATAAAGAGCTGCAGGCTGTAACATGTACAATTACCATAGCACACTCTCCTTTGCTGGGGCTGAATTGAGCTAATGTTGGTCAGATCAGCTTGTTACAGCTTCTGAAGTCCTATATTTTGATTTAAATGGAAACGAAGTACATGGCCCTTGCATTTATGGAAGTGTCAATCCAAGTGTTGCCACTGTCAGCAGGAAGGGCTGAAAAAGGAGCTTTCAGAAAAGATTGTGACCATATTTACTTGAGCTGAACTGTTGACTCTAAAGTCTAACACAAATAAATTGTGAACAATACATGTGGTTTAGCACAAAAGTCGCTTTCCTGGGTTCTTGGTGGAATTGGGGATGTGAACAGCAAACCTCTTTCCACTGACATTTCTGTACCCTGTATTCACTGGATTTCTTTTAAGCTTTGTTTATCAGCAAAGTTTTGGTTGTCAGTTGATGGCTGGATATTTCTTTGAGTGTTACTGTGCCTCCAATTCTAGCCTCAGCTTGACAGCAATTTTGCTGGGTGAGCTCTTCCCAGCCTCGAACGGATACCAGGAGGGATTGTTGCTGGGACTCATCTCTCAGTCAGATGAGCCAGAGGTTTATTATGTGAGAAATTCATCGTGCATTCACCAATAAAAGCAAAATAAATAATAAAAGTAAAATATGCAATAAAAGTAAAATAAGCAAAGACACTAAACAGAGCTGAGTCCTTGCTGTGGTTTAGGAACGAACAGGGATCTTGGACCTCTGAGAAGGCTGGAGATGGGATCTGCAAGCACTTATCCTTTAAGTCTTGGTTTTGGTCTGG
This sequence comes from Illadopsis cleaveri, assembly GCA_013399915.1. NCBI lineage: Eukaryota > Metazoa > Chordata > Aves > Passeriformes > Timaliidae > Illadopsis > Illadopsis cleaveri. Next base: position 519,438 of record VXBB01023989.1, read on the forward strand.
CCTGGATAAGATGTCTAGATACCTCAGCAGATATGGCTTCTGTTTTGGCCAAAAGACTGCAGTTCCACTTGAGAAATTCACTGACCAGAAATTGAGAAATCAATCAAAGAGGCTTTTGCCTTTGTGTTCCTTGATGCTATCCCTGCAGCTGGATAGTGTTTTGCAAACAGAGGGATGGGAGCCTGGAGTCTAGTCCAATACAACTGGCCCTTGCCACTGATATTGGGGGACACTGTTGGAAAGGCTGGAATCCTACTTGGTACCCTGAAGCTCCAGACTCTGTAGGATAAGTTGCATGGACAGTGTGTTCGTAGAGGGGTTGCAGTGTGTCAAGTGGAAACCTTTGGAGTTCAAGGCTGTTGGTGTGACTCAGTCAGAAGCATCTGAAGAATATTCCTTACTTGCTGAAGACCCAGTGTAAAATGATTCCCTTCTTGTCTCTCTTTTAGTGCCACCAACAATCAGTGTCCCGAAGGGCCAGTCCACCATCACCGTGCGGGAAGGCTCCAGGGCTGAGCTGCAGTGCGAGGTTCGAGGAAAGCCGAAGCCGCCCATCATCTGGTCCCGGGTAGATAAGGAAACCCCCATGCCTTCAGGGACAGTGACAATGGAGACATACGATGGGAAGCTGCACCTGGAGAGTGTGAGCCGAGAAATGAGCGGGACCTATAAGTGTCAGACAGCCAGGTACAATGGATTTAACATCAGACCCCGGGAAGCCCTGGTGCAGCTGAACGTGCAGTGTGAGTACAATACAGTGCTGGAGTGCCTGCCTGAATGCCTGTGTACACAAAAGCCTGGGGGCTAGGCAGGGTTGACCTTTCTTTCTGGGCTGAGCAAACACATCTCTTTTGTCTGGGGACCTTTGAACAGTTTATATTTAACTGGTCAGGCTAGACAAGGCTAAGGGCAGGGCACCATATGGCGAGCATATTGCAAGTGGAAGAGAGAGGTGTTGTGTGTATTTGTGTATAATGGTTTCTATTTCTGTGTCAGGGGATGAGCGCAGCTTTACCAGGTGTGTTTATGTGTGTTATATGTGTGTGTTTATGTGTGTATATATGTGTGTAAAATACCTTCTGAATATGTTAGTAAGTTTGTAAAACCAAGTACTCAGAAGGTAGAAAATGAATGTTATTTAGACCATTTCCACACCATGATGCTTTCTTCAACTTAGTTACCCCTGGATATGCCTGAATCATTTTGCCTGAAAAGCAGTGATAGGTAGACCTAACAGGGAATATATACTCGCAAATGGTTTTCATGCAACCAGGCTGTGAGTAAGAGGAAACTGATTCTAAGCAGGTGTGTGGGGTGATTTCAGTTGTGGGTGGTTCTCCCAGCCCCACTTGAAGGCAGTATTCGTACACAAAGGGTAGGATCCTGCACTGGGTGACACCTCCATCCTTTCCCCGCAGTGGTTTCTCCCTCCAGAGAAGTGACTGCTCAGCTGCCACAGCCATTGAGGTGTGTTTTGACGTGCAGCAGTCTGTGCTCTTTCTCTTACAAGACTTCAAATCAGACTAGGGGAAGGCAGCTAGATAAAATGCCTTGGCTCTCCCTGCAGCTCTCATCCCATTAGTACCGTGTGATTGTTGAACACTGGCAGAGTACTCTGAGCAGCACAGATCTGACAGGTGTGGGGTGGGCAGGGAACAGGTTAATTTACACCTGGGCATGCTGCTGTGGGCTGTGACTGACGAGCCTCCACACACAGCACAGCAGCACTTATTAGACATGCTGCCACACTTCTCCCAGGCTCATTCCCCAGGAATAAGAGAAGTGAGACCAGAGCAGATAACCTGGCTGAAACCAACCAGACAAACTGCTCACAGATGTGAGCTGCTGAGAGCACAGCAATAACAGAGGTGTGTGAAATCCTGCAGGCACTTGAAGCATTTGAAGAGCCTCTTTTAAAATTATCTCTGTCTATTCAGGAGTGTGTCGGACTTAGATTACAGGATGAGATAGGGAAATGTGTGAAGATTTCCAGGCAGGTAAGTATGTGTGGAGAAGCTTCCCTTTAGCAGAGTGAAAATGTGCATCTTGGTTTGAGTTGTTCAGGAAGGCAGGCTGGTTCAGTCATATGGGACTTCAAGGGACATGGCAGGGAAGGTAACTCTTGGTCCCACCAAGAGCCAATGAGAGATACAGCAAAATTACACTTGGGAGCAAAGAACCATCAGACCTGCTGGTGTCCCTGGTTTGGTGTTGCTGTTTGAAAGCTATGTGGACCTCGCTTGACCCTCACTGCCCCTGCAGAGGGAGCAGCAGTGCTGAACTTGGGATGAATTCAGTCTTACTAGATGGTCTGGAGGGGCATCACAGACCTGAATCTTGAGCTGAAGGGGAAGGACTGATTCCCCACACAAGAAAGATGGTAGGTGCAAGACAGAAGCTGTCTGAGGTGGAGACTATGATGTGACCCTCAAGAAAGCAAAGATGTGATGAACTCCTGTGTTAAGAGTAGCTGAACATCCTCTTCCTATAGCTCTTCCCATGGCAATGCTTTATTGTGGTTTTGCCCAAGTAATGGTCATGTAGTCCATGTGCCAGCCCACCCAAACAGCCCCCTTGAGTCTTGTTAATTAATTCTGTGTACCCTTAGTGAAAGGTGGGTGCATACTGAGTGTTTGTACACCTGAGCTGTCTCCTCCTGCCTGGAAAACATGGAAGGACTTTATGGTGGCACTGCCTGTTCTGTGCCTCAGCAGGCAGCCTTGGTTTCCGTGCTGTCAAATGCTCCTTCCATTAGTATGAAAAAGAAACTGCAAACCAAGAAAGTAGGGCAAGAATTGCCCTCGTCCCTTTTACAGCCTCCTCCCTTTCCCTTCATGCAGAAAATAGACCCAGAAAAAACACAGTCCCTGTTTATCCCTCTCCTCCTTGTTCACACTGCTGGAAGGATGTGGGTGCTGCTGTGGTTAATTGAAACACAGCTTTCCAGCGTGGGCAGCTCATTAGTTCACCGGCTTGCTCTGGAATTTTCATCTTGTTGGAAATGGGGATCGTGTGGCTCCTGCAGCCTCCATGATGAGCGACGTCTCCCCTGGTCCGGCCGGCGCATCCCGTCGGAGCGGCGCTCCGGAGGGGAGCGCATCCTCGGGGCCGCGCGCGTGTGTGCGCATCCAGGCCGCCTGTTTGCGCGGCCCTGGGAGCGTCTCCGGAGCCGCCGGGCTCCGGGGAGCGGCGCATTCCCGATGGTAATGCGGCTGTTTCTCTGATTTGCTCCAAAGCTAAAGTTGCAAAATCAATACAGCAGATCTGATTAGATGTCAGAACCTGTTTTTGTGTTTCCCCTTTCCCTTGGTTTTCTCCCTTCATCCTCATGCATATAGTGTTTGTATTGTAACAAACTAGTCCAGAAATAGGCTTTTCCAACTGCACTGCAATAGTGGAAAGAGAATAAGAAGACGAAAAGAACAAGTCAGCTGTCAAAAAAGGGTGTTTGGACTTCTTACTATTTTTTTTTTTGTATTTAAAAAGCAGAAAAAGTTGCTTTTCTTTTTGTATTTAGAAAGCAGAAGAAATTGCATTTCTTTTAGCTTATGAGCTGAAATTGTCTATCATCAGCCCTCTGACAGGATGGATGATCTGTTCCCTGGACTTCTTGGTCTGTAGTGTAGAGCTTTAAAAGACTAATAAGTTTATGAAAGTCTGTGCAGCCTTATATCTCTGTGTTTAAGATGAAGAAATGTTGTATAATGGTTAGAGCGAGAGACTGGGCTTGTCAGAACTCCTGGGAATCTACACTTGGATTGGCAATGTCTTGTCATTTTTTCCTGTATCTTCAAAACAGGAAGAAAACTGACCCCGCTCATCAAGGATTTGTGGAGCATAATAAACATAGCACTTGAAATAAAAAGTCTTTAAAGTCTTGAAATAAAAATATTAATAGAGTGGCAGAGTGCTGTTAATAATACCAATGCTATTACTGATGCTGTTACCAAGGCTATTTTTCAGGACCAGGTGCTTGAGAAAATCCCAGCAGAAAAATGAATCCTCTGCAGCGGTGTGTTTAAAATCAGGGCTGGGCCATCCTGTGTAGGGGAACTAGTCTAAGGCTGTGAAACACACACTGGGCTTGAAAATGTGCAGCAGTCTGGGTTTTGGAACACAGTAGTGTCATTTCAGCTGATATGTATGAGAAGAGGAAAGCAAGCATGCATATGTGGATGACTGAAAAGGATGCTACTTAGATACTAATTTAGCAAGTATGTAACAAAGAATTGAAAGACATGTATTAGCCATGTAAACCTAAAAGACTGGTTAGAACAGTATTTGCAGGAATTACAAAGGGTAGTAGTGACTCTAAGCTCTGGCTGTTTCTAGAGGTAACCCTTGAGATGACTGCCTTACCATGGTGCATATGACATTTGCTCTGTTAGAACCTCATAAAACAATTGCAATCTTAATACATTTTCCTGCTTGAATAATATTATGTCAGCTCTGATGCTTTGCCAGTCCTGAATAACATCTCATAAACTACTGCACAGCTCCGTCCAAGTCCAGCTCAACCCTGCAGTCCTCATCCCACCTGATCCTCCATACATCTACTCCCATATTTTCCTGCTGATGGTTTTATCCTCCTTCTCAGCACTCACTACTTGCTGTCTTAGGCCCACCCTTGACCATCTGAATGGCTTCTCCCTCTGTGAATAACCATCAAAACCTGGTAGAGGAGCCCCTGTGTTATCTGTTGAGTTGTTACTTACTTCACCAAGTTCTGAAGATGAGATAAGCAGATTTTTGCTACTGCCATTTTTGTCATTGGCAGAAGTTTTGTTGTCTCTTAGTGCCCAGTGAAAGAAGAGTAGGAGGAAAAGGGGATAGTTTTATAGGGCTGACTTTGTTTTTGGTAGTCAAGTCTGAAAGTTGGCCATGTTTCCCATGTTGGGATCACACAGCAGGTGAAGACTTTGCAGGACAAAAGATTAGAAAAGGAATTAACCTCAGTATCTCCTTCCCTGTAATAACATGGCCTGTGAATTTTCCTTCTTCTGGATCTAAAGTAATAGCCCACAATCATATGTGATTGATTTCCAAAGGATTACACTTAATGCCCTTAGATAAAGTTCTGCCACATTAGGCAGCAGGTGGGTTATTGTGCTTTATCTTCAAAGCATAGTGAATGTTAGGTGTGATCAGGAAAGCAGACTGGCATTTGCTTTGGAGGCATGGTTAACAGGACTTCAGGAGCCATTTACAGTCCTAGACTCAGGCGTTGTTATAGGGCTGGTGACTATCAGGTCTGGCTCTGCCCTGACCTGGGAGACTGCCAGAACACGTCCTGCTGGGGCATCTGTTGCTGTTGTCACTTTAACTAATGTTCAGGTGGGCATAGATATGTTTTCCTATTCAAGCTCACACACTGGCAAATGTTATTCCTGGTCACACACTGTTGACTCATTCCTCTTTTAAAATCCTGCTGAACCCATTGGCAGTGCTGTACATCAGGCAGGCGATAGTCAGCATCAATTTCCCCTGTTATCTATGTAGCAAACACAAGAGCGGGGAGCGGGGGAGGGGGTGATACTGTAAATAAGTAAGAAACATTGCTGGATCCATGCAACTGGAAATGGAAATGCATTAAACTGTTTCGATCAACTGTTGAAGCCATAGCTCAATGTCAGTGCTTCTTGATGGTGCCCTGCCCCCTCCTGAAATATAAGCTTGGATATTAACTGCTCTCTTGAAAGTGCTCTTGAGACATGTTTTGGGCATGCAGATGTTTTTGCAGAGTGGCTAAGACTGAGCTTTTGGCTCCTAAGAGCTCCCTACAGCACTCCCTGCTATGAAGGGAGTCTAAGAGAAATGAGACTGTCAGGGGCTAGATCTGACCCCTCTGTCTATGCCTGAGCTGGCTTATCTGTCTTGCTGCTTGGCCAAGTGAGCTGCTCTATGGAGCCATCTGCTAAGAATTTTAGACCAGGTTGGTTTAATTTCTGAGTGTATTTATTTATAGTGACTGGTTTGTTTTTCTTTATTACTTTCATTGGTGGAATTCATCCTGATACCCTCCTCTAAGCTGAGGAGCACAGTTCAGGAGCTAACATGGGGCCAGAAGATGGTTTTTCTGCTCTTATACTGACTGGAGCTTTCCTACTCTGTCATTCATGTTTCAACACTGCTGTTCTCCGTGGTACAGGTCTTGCTGCCAAGAGAGCGAAACCTCGGGCTCCCCTGCCAGCTAGAGCTCTGGTGTGTTCTGGTTCATTTTACACCATCAGAGGCTTAAGAATGAACTGATGTTCTGGGGCGTGTGTGTCTGTATTCAAAGCCGAAGGAAAACTGCCCCTTCTGCAAGTTCAGTGTTCGCAAACTTAGAGACTTTAATTGGTAAAAAGAATAAAATAATTCATAGCCATGGGCATGTTATTGAACCACCAGTCTTAACAAAGCCTGGCCTGGTAGTTAGGTTTCACTTTGATGGAAATCCTCCCTGCTTATCCCTAAATAAGTTGTATAGAGGTTTATGTGACTGAGCTGAAAGTATACATGTTATTTCTGCATTTCTCTCAATACACAGCACACCTCTGCTCCCTCTGTTAAGAACAGAGGATTTATTCCTGATTGTCAGCACACTTCTTTCTTCCAGTGTTGTGTTTGGGATTAAGCTCCTTAGAGCTGGTGTTTGTGCATGCAGCCCTGTCCTGGGTGATACAGCGTTAGGATTGCTCACTCTGCTTCACAATGCCTGGGCTGCTAACAACTAATTAGAGTTGTCAGTCTCAGGACAGGCTGAAGTTTTACTCTGTCATGGCTGTAAACCCAAATGGCCACAGTTTAGAGCACAGTAACAAACACAGAGACTTAGAGCTGGCCTCAGATTTGTTATAACAATAATTGTCTATTGGTCCTGGGGCCTGATACATGGAGTCTGTGACAGCGCTTACATCAGTTTAGGATTGGGTCTCCACATGGGCTTGTGCCAAAAGTTACTGTGTAGGACTTTTTGGCCCTACCCTCCTACCAGCCTCATGGCATTGAGGGGCAGGTAGTCTGGCAGGCTAAGGATGCTTAACTAAAGCTTTCTTCTTTGGAACAACTTTATGTTCATTCAGCAAAGCCCCAGGACTCCCAGTACTGGGGGGTTTTGGTAGCATTTCTTATATGCAGCTTAAAATAAAATAAAATAAAACAAAACAAAACAAAACAAAAAACAAACCAANAACTAGGGGGTTTTTGTAGCATTTCTTATATGCAGCTTTAAAAAACCAAACCAAAACAAAACAAAAAAACAAACCAAAAAACCCCTCAAAACCAAACAACCGTATTTCACAGGGTAAAGCAGTTTGTATGAATTTTGGCTGGTCTGAATTTTTGTTGTCAGTGTTTAACAGTTTGGTCTTACCCTGCAGAGCTATGGTCTCTTCTCTGCTTGCTGCCTTGTGGGGAAGGTTCCCATGTGCTGCCACTCACTTGGATTTCTTGGGTAGTTTCCCTTGTGCCCTAAGAGCTTTTCCGATTTACCTCTGTGACTGAAATTGGTCTGACAGAGCATGTCTGCACGCTGTGGTGGCCAGGAGATACAAGAGACTTGAGGCATAAAGCAAAAGGCCCAGATGGCAGGGAGATTTTGGAGGCTGGGGAGCAGATTTTGCAAAGCTGGCATGTCCAGTCTGTGGCACCACACGTCAGATGTAAAGTACAGCGAGGCCTCCTCACTGTGCCCTGGGTAAAAGACCATGAAAGAAGAGAGGAAAATCCTCAGATATGTGGGTCAGGAAGGCAGGAGCCCGCCCTGAAGCTGGAACCTGGGTCTGCTATGTGAGATTGCAGCCCACCTGTGCTGTCATTCAGCTTCTGTGCAGCTCATTGCTCATCTCAGCTTCTCTGTGTTTCCAGTAATAGGCTGAGTAAAAGCTTGTGTGAGAGCTCCTCGCCTAGAGAGATGAATTTGTTTGTTCAGAAGAGAACCGGTTTAAATCGGTTAATCCATTTCTCGGATATTGTTGGGAAAAACAAATACACGTTCCATAATCTGCCATTATCCTGTTTTTTGGCCAGACTGCAGGAAGAGCAACTTAATTTTATTAAGAGAGACATATTCAAGCTGTACAGTTTTGTCAGGAAGGGAGAGACGAGCTGTATAGAGACAGTGGATGGCAGACAATCTTGGTCATCTCTCTGTAAATATTTGCTCGCCTGTGGCCCTCTCAGGGCTGAACACCAAATCTCATACTGTTCTAATGCAGACATTCCTTCTAAGTTTCCTGCCATGGCAACTATTTTCCCTCTAGGACCTAGGTATATATCAACTTGTTGGATTAAGAAACAACTCTAGAATCCTTCCAAATGCTTTGTGCTGAGCATCCTGCAAGCCTGTGCACATTTGGGTCTCATCCACACCTGTACTTGTCTTTAAGTCACAGGAGCATACTTCTGCCAAAGGACTGTCAGACACTTTTCCAGTGCTTCCCATCTTGCCATTCAGAGGAAACTGCTTTGCTTTTGAATCCTGTTATTGTCTAGTCTTAGACCATGGGTAAAACAACCTGTATCAAAGTCCTCAGGTGGTGATACCCAGATTGCATCAAGACAGCCTGGCTGGAGGGAGAGGTTGTCCTGGCTCTGCTTCTGTTTGTGGAGGGATGTAACATACACTGTGAGTACTTTTGCCATGTGCTTATCTCCAGTCAGTAGGTCAGAGATAGTGAGTCTGGCACTGCAGCTGTTGCTTTCTCTTTGGGCCTGTGCAGCACCAGTACAGGTGCGAGAGACATGGGGACTTGGCCAAGGCAGAGAAAGCATTGTGGATCCTGGAACGTGGGGTTGTGGGATATTCTCTGCTGAGGGTGATAAATAGGACTGGTACTTGAGTTCATGGGGAATCTGGGATGGGAGGAAGAGCCAAAAAAAAGGTGAAACTTGTGGATTGAGGTAGGAACAATTTAGTGATTCAAATACAGTATTGTATTAGTAGTAATGATAGTAATGTAAAGGAGAGAAAGAGGGCAGGGGAAAGGAGAAAAGAAAAATAAGTGAACAGTACAATTGCTCACAGCTCACTGACCAATGCCTGGCCCATCCCCAAGTAACAATTGGTGTCTCTCAGCCATCTCCCCCCAGTTCATGTACTGGGCATGACATTCTGTGGTATGGAATAGTCCTTTGGTTTGTTCAGGTCAGCTGTCCTGGCCATGCTCCCTCCTCCAGCTCCTTGTGCACCTGCGCACTGGCAGAGCATGAGACAATCCTTGAGTTAAAGCACTGCTTACCAGCAACTAAGACATCAGTGCATTGTCAACATTATTCTCATCCTAATTCCTGAGTACAGCATTGTACCTAAATCAAAAACAGAATACCAGATACTACGAAGAAAATTAACTCTGTGTGAGCTGAAACAAGGACACACTGGCTTCAGCAGTCATGGGGCAAGGGAAGTGGAAAATGGAGCAAATTAGAAAACTGCTGTCAGCTCTCATGTTTTGAGCCTGGGATCACAGGACAGGAAAAAAGGGAATGGCTTGTCCCTATCAAAATCTGCCTGTTGGTGGTGGAGAGATGTCATGTTTTCACTAGGAAAACCAGGAAGTCACCAAGAAAACAAAAACTGTGATTCATTTTCTCATGTTAACTCTCAGCCTCTGCACAAGGGCCTAAGGCACAGAGAAGTGAAAACACTGTCCATACCCACACCTGCAGGGTAGCATAGGCCATCAGACCTGACACAGGACCTGTGCCAGGGAAGCAGAGATCCTTTTCCCCCAGCCTCTTTTCCAGAGAGAGCTATGTGGTGCCATGATATTGTGCCCGTGCCTTTGCTTTCCTACCTGGATTTTTGGGCTGTGAACTATGTCAGACAGCACCTATGACAGTGCAGGAGCAGATTCCCATGCTACTCTTCCCCTGCTCCCTGGATTCTGGCATTGGAGCAAAAGGACTGGAGGATTGTGGCAGGCACATGGAAGCAATGCACAGAATAGTGATGGCACTTTTGAGGAGGGGACTTATACAGGGCAGCCCTTGAGACACTCCTGATATGAACAGAAGCCCCAGTAGAAAACTGAACATCCTGGATGTGTTTTGAATTAGCTGTGACCATCCTGACCCCGAGCTCTGAAAGCACTAAGTACATTCACCCCAACACGGAAACTGTTTAAATGAGAATTAAATTTCAGAGGTGCTCAGGCTTTTCTATATCCCAGTGAGTCTCCCTGTTTCCAGTTCTGTGCTGGGACATGTTACAGGGAGGTTGAGGGCTCCATTTTTATCAAGGTAATGGGAACTTTTTGGAGCTTTCTGTGAGGCTGCTCAGTGACTAGTTTTGGGTTTTCCACTTGGGCCAGTTTCTGAGCAAGAGACTGTTTTTTCTTTGAGGCTGGGAAATAGTCTTTTCTCAGTGAGCAGAAATTATATTTCCAACATGCACCTCTTTCACCCTATTTCACTTCATATAGTTCCTGATCTCCATTCTTCTTTGCTTCTCTATTGCAGACACAAATAAGCACAAGTGTGTGCACACTCCTTCCTTATCTCAGCTGTTGCTTCTCATTCAAATATAATTGGCCTCCATTACTTGATGTAAAACAGCTGGTTTTCTTTCATGATCCCAGTAATGAACCTGCAAATCCATTATTGGTCCCAGGAATTGACAGACATGCTTAAATTTCCTATTTGCAAGCTTACCTGTTGCATGTTGTTTAATTTTGGAGTCCTTGCTTCTAGGGTCACATGTGGTCACAGGAAAGCATGGAAATTTTTCTTACTGTTGGCTGGGAGGAAGCTGACTTCTGAGACTGTTCATTTAGAATCATAAGATTGGAAAAGACCTTCAAGATTACCTCTGGCCTAATATCACCATGGCCACTAAACAATACCACAAAGTGCCATATCCACTCATTTTTGGAATACTTTCAGGGGTGGTGACTCCACCACTTCTTCGGGTAGCCTGTTCCAATCTTGACCACCCTTTAAGTGAAGAAATTTTTCCTAATATGCAACCCAAACCTCCCCTGACACAACTTGAGGCCATTTCATCTTTGTCCTATCACTACATGCCTGGAGAAGAGACTGGCTCTTATCTTGCCACAGCCTCCTTTCATTTAATTGTAGGTCCATAAGATCTCCCCTGAATCTTCTTTTCTCCAGATTGGACAACCCCAACTCCCTCTGTCACTCCTTGTAGGACTGAAGTCCTAGATCCTTCACAAGCTCTGTTGGCCTTTTTGGACACACTCCAACCCCTCAATGTCTTTCCTGTAGTGAGGGGCCCAGAACTGAGCACTGGATTCAAGGTGAGGCCTCATCAGTGCCCTGTACAGGGGGACAATCACTGCCCTGGTCCTGCTGGCCACACCATGGCTGGTCCAGACCAGGATGCCATCAGCCTTCCTGGCCCCCTGGGCAGACTCTGGCTCATGTTCAGCTGCTGTAAACCAGTGCTCCCAAGTCCTTTTCTGCTGGACAGCTTTCCAGCCACTCTGCCCAGCCTGTAGTGCTGTAAGGGGTTGTTGTGACCCAAGGGCAGGACCCAGAACTTCACGTTGTTGACCCTCATAGAATTGGCCTTGGCCCTTCAATCCAGCCCGTCCAGATCCTTCTGCAGGGCTTTCCTACACTCCAGAAGGTTGATACTCCAACCCAAATTGGTGTGTCTGCAAACTGACTGAGAGTGCCCCCAATCTCCTTGTCCAGATCATCAATAAAGATTAAACAGAGCTGTCCTCAACACTGAGCCCTGGGGAGCAGCACTTGTGACTGGGTTTTTTTGATTCCTGGAAATGCAGGTTTTCCAGCCCTAGTATCCCTGGAGCTGTAGGCATTTTGCTTCTCTGAACCCTACCACTAACTGCAGCTTTGGACAGAGCCTGAGTTCCCCAGTACCGTGGGGCCAGATTGAGAAAGATGTGGTGAGATCAATATTGGTGTACTGTTGTGCTCTCCTTGGCATGCCTTTTCCAGTCCCAGTATCCCTGCAGCTGTAGCCTTCATGGTTCTCTGTACCCTAAACCTACTGCTAGATCAAAATGGCAGTTTGGGATTCAGACTGAGATCTCAAGTTCTACAGGTGGCCCAGATTAGAAAGAGACGGAAGGAAAAATAAGATTCTTGATCTGTTGTGACCTGCTGTCACAGGTGATGAAACGAGTGCTGCATATCTCATGCAAATATGCTCCAATTCTGGGCCCAGTTCGGCCAAGCATTTCACAGGAGGAATTGCTGGAGTGCCAAAACTAACAGAGGTTCCCAACAGCAGCTGTGATTGAGGTCAAGAGAACAATGAATGACAGTAGCATTTGCACTGAACAGGGATTTTTCTTACAAAGTGCTGATTGCAAGGAGATGTTCCACTGTCCTAATCACAAGCTAGAATACAGTAGCTAATAACTTAATGCAATATAGATGAGCTTAGTAGCACTAAGTCTGCTGGGATTTTCTGAGCAGTTCATAGTTTATGCATAATACAGGCCCTTCAGCCAACATCCTGGCATGCTGTAAAAGGGAGAAATAGGGCTTGAGGGAAAGTGAGCAGACCTCCATCTAAGATGGGTTGCTGGAGAGACTATTGGAGATCTAAAGGGATAAGAAAATGGTGGCAGTTGGCTCGATCAGAGGAAAACAGAGCAACTCAAAATAGGGTTTTGTGATTTGGAAATCTTTCTCTTCCACTTTGGCTGCTTGTAATGAGGCTCTGCAAAAGTCCAAACTTATGCATGGAAGTGGGTACATTTTCATACTGATTCACTTTCTAGGAACCAATTTACATGTATAAATGAAAAAATGCAAATGAAGCTACCCACAGATTTTAAAGAGATGAGGAAAGAGTTGGGTTTTGTGTTGGGATTTTTTTTGTTTGTTTTGTTGTTTTTTTCTTTCTAATCCTTCGGAGAAGCTTACGTGCTCCAACCTGCTTATCCAAAACACTGTGGCTCCAGCTTCCCAATCACTATGAGAAAGCAAGAGCGCTTTGAATCTCTTTCTAATCATTTTGTGCTGTTTGTCTGGACAGGAGACTTATTTATATGCCAAGCATAGTCCCCATCACTGATGGAGCCAAGGAACAAGGAAAGTTTACCTTTGTGCATCTAAACTTGGATTATTCGTGCATTTTCAGTGCAGCATCTCCTCACACCCTTAAGTGACAGAGAATTCAGAGTGTTGCTCAGTAAGTTGTTCCAGTGGTTTTTTGCCCTCGTGGTTCAGTTGTCATCACTTAATCTAAGCCTGTCTCATTTCAGTTTCCAACTACAAGCTCTTTTTATGCCTTTGTCTTCTCACATAATGACCTATTTGTTATCACCAGTCTCTTCCTCATTTAGTCTCAGACACCAGAACAAGTCATCTCTTAGTCTTTTCAGTATGCAATCCAGAAAGAGTCTCTTTAACCATTCACCACAAGGCATGCTTTCCAGCCCTATATTTATTTTTATAGCCCTCTTCTCATTTTTTCTCAACATCATTCTGTCAGCCTGGCCACATGTATTAAACAGGCTTTCAAAAATGATCTCACCAGTGCAGATGTGATGCCCATCTCACAATATGTTTAGTAAGCTTCGGCTTAATCATCCAAGGATTTGGACATCTTTGGACTACAGAATTAAGCTGAAAGCTGATGTTAATGGGCTACATTAACTCAGGCTCCTCTTGGAGTCATTGTCTGTTTCCTTGCAAGAGTGACACATTCTTTCCTCAACAGTTTTCTTTCAAGAACCTTTGCATTATGACCTTTAAAGGTCCCTACCACTCCAAATTTTCTATGGTTTCTATGGTTCTGCGAATATCCAGGACAAATTGAATGAAGTTACCAAAAGACTATTCCATCAGGCAAGCCAAATTGTCCTGTAAGAGGTACTTCTTTAGTATGTTATTTAGTGCTACATATTTTGTATCTTCTAGAAATGGTGGTTCTTACCCTGACACAGGTGCTTAGGGATGGAGATTGTCAGTTATCACTGCCTTTGTGTGGGAAGGAAGGAAGAAAAGCCCAAGCTACATGCCACAGATGTGCCAAAGTGTGCACCCAGTGTGCACCCAAAGTGTGCACCCAGTCACACCAGCTGCAAACAGATGGTCATTCAGACACTACAGGTGGTTATGTGCAATGTTGGCTATGCAGCCTGAACAGGGCACTTTATAATTTATATACTTTAGCTTTGCCAGCCTGCTCTCTGGATCTCTGACCTTGATGGAGATATGAAATAGCATCAGTTTGAGAGCTTCATGTGGATTCTTTCTAGAGATGTCTTCCTAGAATAGGTGTTCCTTCTCATAGAGAGATCCCAATAGTGCGTGCAGCCATTTAAAATTTCTTTTTGAACTCTTTCAGTTAATGTGTTTTTAATCTGCTTAATGTGGGCTGAATTTGAGTAGTATTACATTTTCAATTAGTCTGTCGTGTGGAAGCAAGCCAGGTTCTTTCCAAAGCCTGAGGATGTTACGACAAGGTAGTTACTTTTCTTGTTGCCTTCTCAAACACTCCCCGGTTTGTCTGCCAAGGACCCGTAAAACTATATTAATAATTTCATTTTTAACTTGGAATGTTGCATCCCACATTCATCTTCCATGAGTTTTTTCATGGAATCAGTGAGGGATAAAAAGGTTTATTGCTGTTTGTTCTGAGGTTTCATCTGCTTAGGCTGACTTGTGTTTGTACCTCCATAAGCAGTACATGCATGGAGGGTACAGAATAATTTTATTTCCTCTGGTGTTTGCAAGGTGCTACCACAAACTTCCCCTCACAGACCTGGCTGGCTGAAATTTTCCCACATCTTTTACTACTTTCTGTGTAATTTTTAAGATTTTTATGATCTGTGGTTAGTCTGCCGTTTTTGCACTGATTAACTCAGATCAGGTTAGGTCACATAGACCTAGCTGGAGTCTTACTGACAGACATAGCCTGTCTTTCCATCTTCTCTGACTTGTATCACAGATTTAGCCACAAATATTTCCAGATTTAAGTCCACAAAGGTTCTTTCCAAATCTGTAGGCAGAATTATATTTACTTCCTGCCCACTACAGTGGAATGTCTCAGCAAACGTTGCTGAAACTGGCTTAAAATGTCTTTTTTACCGGGGATGGCTGATTCTGGGAGGCATTATTATTTGTTATGGAGAGGGTAGAAGGAGCAGGATGATGTGTTACAGTGTGTGTTGGTGCAACCCCTCAGAATGATGATTGCTGGTGGATTGACTCAGGCCAGGATCCACTTTCAGATCTTGATGCAGTGGGTCAAAATGAGGCAGGTAACAGCCTTAATTTTTGTGTCCCAGGAGAGTTGAGAATGAGAATAGCAAAAACTTATGGAGCCAACTTCAGATGTGTATGTGTTAGACCAAAATCCAGGAACTGGGAGAAGAAATAGAGTGTGTCCTTCCCACTTGTCCTGCATATCACCTTGGCTGCAGCTGAAGCTGTCCTCGGCCAATGCAAAGAAGTGTCTGTATGAGATAGGCAAGTGACCACGTTGCAGGGATGCTGCTCATCCAAAGAGTTCCTGCTGTACTGGCTTAGTTTGAGGTCTGTCATGGAAAATCGAATGTCAGATCAAATTTATCCAGTGAGTGGAACTGTTAATAAATTTCCCTCTCCTGGTTCAAATCCAGAAGAGATGGGACAGAGCCGATAGCCAGATGGAGAGGTTGAGGAGCAGGCTGCTGTCCTTGAATGGTTGCCAGTTCTCTCACTGGCCTCCTTTCTGTGCTCTCTGCTGCAGAAGAGACCCCGAGCCCTGAAAAGTGATTTCTGGGAGCCCACAGCACCTGTGACTGTCAGAAGGGAAAATGGTCTCCCTCATGCAGGGAAAGATGGGGGCTACAGGGCTGCATCTGCTTCAGCAGCAGGGCTGGTGTGCCTTGGGAAACATGGAGCCAGCATTGAGACAAGACAGGAGGTTTCCAAAGCAGGAGTAAGTCCTCTATAGCTTGAGTCCCTACCGTTCTCTGAGGTGGGTGATATCACCCATTCCTGAAGAAATGGGACTGCCAGATCCTCTGCTGTCTCCAAAGGCAGGCAGCATCTTTTGGAATAAAGTGCAGGGAGATGATTCTCTGTAACCTGCAATCTGTTGAAGATATGTTCGTTAAAAGCTATGACAGTATTAATAGAACAGATAAAGTATTTTTTTCATAATTAATTAATAGAGGAGGAGTTGGGCAAAGGTCCTTGTGGATGTCACACATTTTAAATGTGTGCAGGTAATGGTGTGAAGGATGGAGGGGAAAAACAGGATGTGCAGATGGCAGAGAAGGTGGCTGTTTGGCAGCTGGATTTTTGAAGGCAGTCACTGTTCTGAAAGACCTCAGCCATTTCATCTGAAGACCTCCTGAACCCATCCTCATTTTTCCATCCTTTGCCCGTGATTGATTTGATCTACGTTGATCCATCTGAAAATGATGATGACAATGATGAAGCAGTAACCATCCAGAGGATGACAGTAAAAATGCTTACAGTAAAAAATGCTCTTACTTCTCCTTTCTCTATGCTATATATACTGATCCCGTGTTTTAAATTGCATGCATTTCTTGAGTTCCTGTATGCCCTTCCCCCCTTGTTACATTAATTCTTATGGAAAAAATTGCTTTGATATCTGTTGACCTCAGCTGTTTCATCTATGAGACTGAATGTTTGCCATAAATCTTTTAGTTTGAACATCCTTTCAGCTTCTTTCTGAACGGTTACGTTTTCATTGTCGTCATCTTCCTCAGACGAATCAAGACCAATCAAGGGTGAAGGATGGAAAAATGGGGTAATGATGGCAGTTAGTAGAGCAGGATATTAAACAACTGGCAGCAGAACTCTGAGGTAGCAGATAGAGAAGTGATGGAGAACTGAGCATTGCTCTATGCAGAATTCTTCATCCTTGGTCCAAGTTCCCTGCTAGGCCTGAAGGAAAAGCTGAGGAACTGCCTGTTTTGTGTGGGGAAACTTGACCACTTTTCATTCTGTAGATAAATGGTGAACCACTGAATTAACTCTTCCTGGTCTAGCTGTGCCCCATGCATCCTTTTTGTTTACTACTGTAAACAGAGATTTCAAATTAAACATATTAAGGAGTGCTGGTTAGTATTTGATTATATTAATTGCTTTGGATGGCCTTCCTCCCCCTACTGGATTCTTTCTGACTTGGATCTCTCTCCCCTTTCCATCTCTGATCCCACCACACCAACATTACAGCAGGTCTGATTCTGGTTGTGCTGCCTCTCACTTTGCCTGCCTGTTTGGAAAGCAGCTGTGGAGGGATTGTCTTGTGGTCCCAATTTAGTTTTCCAACTGAAAACAGAAGGTGACATAATGGTGTGGTCCAGCTGTGAGCAGAAGCCTCTGATCCCCTGCAGCCCTGACAATAACTGCATTTTTAAAGCAGGGGCTCTTCTCCATTTTGACAGGATTGCAGTCATCAGAGGTACTTTTCTCCTGCCGCCTCCCTGCTTTTAAATTCCAGTTCTTTTATTAAAGGAGTGTAAATTTATGAAAGTAATTGAATTGTTACGGCAGCTGGCAGTGGAACAGGAGCTCTTGGATTGATGTTTGGAATCAGCAGTCACCTCTGCCCAGTAGCTCCTCTGGGGAGGAGGTTGGGGGTGAGAGCATCCAGGAGACAAGGGGGAATTCAGAGAATTCCTTGTAGGAGGCAGCTGTGTACTCTGGACATGAGCCCTGGTGGTGGCACTAATTGGACATTTCCTGGAGTCCAAAGATTTCTCGCTGTGTTGGCTATGGGGAATGTGCAGGCTGTTTTCCTGCCCAGGTGAGCTCTGTTGTGGCACAGCAGCTGGAGCACAGGAGGTGTCTCCTGTCCAAGAACAGGATACTCTACCCAGGTTTCAGCTGTGTGTTAGACTCAGCTTGCTGATCAACTCATCAAACAAGACGCTCTGGGAGTTCATGAGATGTTCATATAAAGGAGGGCACTGGCCACTTCAATGCATTTGCTTTGCTCTGCAGTCATCCCACCTAGCAGAGCTGTGCGGGCTGGCATCTCCTGAAGCTCCCTGTGCAGGACAAAGGCTGATATGCCAGCTAGGAATTCCTGCCATCTGAATCATCCTCTGGAGATGTCCCTCTCACTCAATAGCCTTAGGGGGAGGTGGCATTCCTACAATGAGTGTTTCAGTGAGGAAAAATGTGATCAATTTGGGCTTTAAAATCCTGCTTCAGGTAGCATCAGGTTTACTGTCAAACCTTGGGAGGGCAGTTTATCAGTCCTTTCCCAGTTGTTCCAAATTTTTGTCAGGAATGTGGAGGGCCTATCCAAGGATGATGAACTTCATAGATTGGCTGTTTTCCCTCTATTTTCCCTCTTTACACCATGGAGATAGTACAGAGTTGATTACTAGGACATGAAAATACCTATGAGAAGGACTTGCAGTAGATTTAAACTGCAGCAAGGGAATTAGGTTAGATGGTAAGAAAAATTAGTGATAAACTCTGAAGAGGAAAAATGTAGATTCTTTGCTTTGGAAGAATTTCATTTAATCTTTTTTCTGGGGTTGATTATGGTTTTTTTTTCTTTTTCCTTAGTTTGCACTGGCAATGAGTTGCTTTATTCCCAGTACTGCCCAGCTGAGTAGCTCACCTATGAATTATTGAATAGTAAAATAACTGTTTCTCTGCCAAAAGTTAATGCATATAGGATGCTTTTGGGGAAAGAATATCATTGGTTGACTGTTAGTGAATGTTTGCATCTAAACTATTTATGTGCTTTTGGGAGCGGCATGTCACTGCCAGCCCAGTCGGTTAAACAGAGGCATGTAATAACAGATGCATGGGTGTGAGGTGACACCTTGTTACCTTGTAAAAGACAGGCATAACCTGAGCAAAGGGTTGGTGGTCTGACACTGCTACACATGGGAGGACTCCCCTCCTGTGGCTATGTGGGTGGGCAGGAGAATAAAGGGTGGGCAGATCCACCCTGGCCTTCATGCTGCTTCACCATGTTATAATTAGCAAACTTGGTTGTAAGCTAGAGAAAATATTTTCATGTTAGTGTGTGAAAAAATAAATCTAAGTTTGGGGTTATGCCATTGGTCTGGCAGTAGGTGAAGTTATTAGTTCTGAAATGTCCACTCTCATTCTTGTATTTCTCCTGTGAACCACTTTGCTGATAGGGTGGTATGTGAGTGGGGAAAGGCTTAGCAGCATGCATCATATAAATGTGTGTGTGTTTTCTGTACATGCACCATCTTTTTCTACTTATCTATTTCAATTAGGGGAGCGTGCTGTTTTAAAACGAGCTAAAAGGTAAGTGTGGCATGGGAATGAGGCGGCTTTGGACTGCAGAAGAATACTTGTCTTTGTAGTGTCTTGTTAGCGTGAATTAATCGGGCAGTGAGTCTGAGTGGCATTCCAGCATGTCTGGGACAGATCTTTTTTTGAGGAGGCATATCTGTGAGGCTAAAGGTCTGGAAATTCCCACCCAGGATGGACTTTCTTTAAAGCACTCTGTAAAGCAAGCAAGGGGTCTCATGTATTAATCAGCATAGTTCATCATGCAGAAGAGGAAATGCTTTAGTAAATCCCTCTTTATTATTAGGTGAAGACTGGTTGAGCTAATTGGCTTGTGAAGTTCAGGGAAGAGGAAAGCAGAAAAGCTAGTAGTGAATACATTTCATTTGCTCTTCTTTTAAAAGCAGTCAACTAGCACAGAACTAAGCATTCTCTGAGCTCTGCCTTTCCAGACCCTGCACTCACTTGTCTAGCAGAAAATCTACTCAAATAAATTTGTTTTCTTCAAAATAACAATATTTGCAACTTGGCTTTCAAGCACTACGCACAAACCACACGCTTTACCTCTTCATATGTGGAGAGACTGAAGTGCAAAGGCAGAAGTCATATAAGATAAAATAATGAGATTTGGCTTTTAGCTGAAACAGGTTGAGCAAGCCTTCCTGGATCTCTCTTCTTCTGACTACTCAATTATATATTAAACAAGCACATGAGACTGGGCTTGAAAATATGAGTTGGATATTTGTCTCCACACGGAAAACTGTTGGTGCCTAATGTGTGTTCCTAGGGTGTGGGATGTAGGTGCAGTTGCAAGGAAGACAGTTGCTCAGCTGTGATTTCCCAGCCTTGTGACAATAAAAGAGCTTCCTTCTTGTTTGGGTAGAGAGTTCTGGTCCCTCCTGGAGCTGAAACCGTGGAGTTTTCTATCTGCTGTGAGAAAAGGGTTGCAGTATCTTTGCTGTCCGTGATATCTTTATTACCCCAGGTTATGGGTTTCGGGGTTGGAAAAGGGAGGCATCCTTTCCTGAGGTTGCTTTGGTTGTCTAGAGAAGATTAGGGAAGACTGCATCCAGTATGGCTGCAAAAGGATACCTGTAAGAAATTAAATGGATGCTGGATAGACTCATGTAGGTCTCATAGGGTCCAAATAGCTGGCTGTGCTGATTTGCTGTCTAGAGAGAGAAATGACTTCCTGTTGTCATTAGCTTCTTTGGATAACAAGACACAGCCAAGAATTTTAACTAACCACTATGTGCAGTCTTTCATGCCAGGTTATCTGTGTGTTGTTTGCAATGTTAATCCTACAAATGAGTGGTCAGTTTGGTCTCACCAAGGGACATGGTGAAGATCAAAGTCAGGAGTCCCACTGGTGCTGTGATGCTTGGCTAAGCTTTGAGGTAGTCAGTCAGTAGAGTGGGATGAGAGCTGCTGAAATTAAACAGCTTTCTAATCTAGCACAGCTTGCTATTTTCATCACTTGTGTTACGTACTGCACTGTCTAGATTTAAATAAAAATTTAAAGACTGGTTCTGGAGGATAGAGGAGAGGATGTTTCTCACAGATGAGGAAGAGTGGGCTAAGAGTGGAAGGATCAGGATATGGGTCCCAATATGGAAGGTATCCTGGATAATGGACACAGGACTCCTGCGCTGCTTTTGTCTGATCTGTGTGTGTGTGACCTTGATTAGAGCATCTTTCTCTTCGTGCCTCTCCATTTCCCCATGACATTGCTGTGCTGTGGTGCTCTTTGCAGCAGAGGAAGTGTTGTGGGAAGTAAATTCCTGTAGCAAAAGAAGAATGTAGCAGCCCATGGCAACTGCACACACTAGAGGTACAATACTGGCAGCTCACCACCCACAGGGATGTCTGTTGTCAGCTGTACATGGCTACATGGGGGAAAAGGCTGCTTGTGAGTCAGAAAGCAGATTATGAGAGAGCTCCCAAGTTCTAACAACCTTTCCAAAACAAGCCAGCATTTGGGATTTGATCAGGTTATTCTATTCACAGTTACCAAACTGCAGTGGGGAAGCAGAGTTTTCATGTGTCTCGTGTAGTAGTGTTGTCCTGTGGTGTCTAGGATATTCAACCTTCTCAATTATTGCCTGAACAATTTGTGTGAGGTCTGTTCACTCAATGCTCCCTTGATCTGCAGATGCTGGTTTGTCTTTAAGCTTGTCACTGATTTCTGTGCATGAGTCCACTCCAATAGGAGCCTTTCTCTACCTTTCATCCATACTGTATTCAGCAGCCTCATGACAACATTGCCAGTTTCTAATTTAGGGGAATTTTTTTTTTCTCTATTTACCCCACAAATAAAAAGCTTCAAAGTGCATCTCTGCTATCCTGGGATGTTAGGACTTCATCACTGGTGAAAGAAACATCTCTGCCTTCTGGAGGCATCTGAATTTGATGGGAGCCTGCAGCAATCTGACAGCATTGCAAGGGCCAGGTATCCCTTGCTGAGCTATGCCCAAGCAGGACAGCACAGTGACAGTGAAAGGAGAGACTCTGGTCTCTCCACTGAGCTCTTTGGCTCTTGTAAGGAGAAGGCCTGGTTCAGTTTTACCCTTTCTCAAGGCTAAAACTAAAACAGACCATAAGTCTAAACTGTGAGAAGGCAGCACACTTCTCACTCACCTAGCAGGATAAGCATTTCCGTTCTGGTTATTTTCAGTAAAACTAAGAAAATAAGAGGTTATTGGGACACAAAGCAACACTCCTTGGTGCTTGACATTTCACTGTTGTACTTCACTCACTACTGCCCTTCATCACTGTGAGCAGTGTTAGCTTAGCAGCCCTTCAGTGCGGAGCATCTGCTCTGGCTCACAGCAAGGAGCTTCCTGCAGCCCAGCTTTGCTTTAGGCTGCCTGGCACACTGGAGTAGGTTGCCTGTGCTTGGCTGACTGGAATTGCTCCTAGCCAGCTAATTCTGCTGCAAAGGCAGACCACCCTGCCTTGTGTTTTGCAGCAGCCTCATCTTAACAAGGTTGGTGGAGGACCCTTGCTTCAATATTGCCTCTTTACCCCTTTCATCGCTGCTCTTGCCAGCCAGCTCTTCTAGAGTTAGGCTGTGTGTTGAGAGAGAACAGTAATTGTCTGTATTTGTTTGCTGTGTTTCTTGCCAGGGGATCCTGAAGCTCTCTATGTGCACACAGGTTTTTTTACCTTCTGGAAGCGCAGCAATAGCAACTTGCTGCCTGCAGTGTGGAGGCTGCTTAAAAGAGCACTTCTGATACAGGTGCTGGATTTCAAGGGAGATACAGAAAGACACTGGAGGAGCCTCTGGATGAGGACTCACCTTTGGAACCAGGCTAAAAACTTAAAGAGCATCATAGCAGCTTAGCAAGCCAGAATAGCCAAATATAACTTTCTTATAGCCAGCAGGAATGCTGCTTCCCTGTGAGTATAAGAGGCACCTTGAAAATCATTATCTTTTCTGCAGCTCCCTAAAGGTGTCTGTGCAGGGCTCATATCACACGTCTCTTCTCCAACACAGCCCCCACCTCAGGTGTACTGGAGCTGTTCAGTTCCTAGTTCTGGGGGTAGGAGCACCAGCTCATTTAAACAAGCTTTCTTTTGCCTTTAAGCCAGGGAAAAAGAACAGAAACAGAAAAGGCTGTGTTTTTAGCAGTGAGGTTTTACAGACTGAATCCCTGCATTTGTGGTGAGTCTGCCTTTTGTGTATAACCTCCTTGAACAAGTGTGAACTCCCCAGTAGGCATTGGAGGCCAGAGCTGACATCTGGCACTGTAATTGCTGTTGACCTTCCTTTGTTTCCATATCCATTGGCAACCTAGGGGAATAACTGACCCCTGGTGTAGTTCTCTATACTTTGTAGTGATGGGATAACCTGCTTCAGCTCTCTCTCCAGAAAACCCAGGAGCTTCAGGACTACCCGCAGAGTTAATGCTCATTGGTGATTCCTAGTGCCAGAGACAAGAGGAGAAAATGTAATCAATTTTTAGTTGATAGACACTTTCAGACATTCTCTTTGCAAGATGGTAACATAGTCCTGTAGCCTGTCCCAGTGCCAATCAAGTAAATCCCATTTTCCAGCTGAAGAAGATTAAATATCTTCTGGTGCCTTGGCTGCCCTGTTCCAGTGACCTAAGGAAGCCTCTGGAGCATCCCAGCCCTATTTCTCTGTGACCCTTTACCAGCCCCAGACACTCCCGCAGTGAGGCCCAGGAGGGCACTTTCCTTGCAGCGCACGTCCTTGCAGGTGGCACTTTGTCCAGTTTCATACCTTTTCCTCTGTCCCAGCCCCACACCTGGCACAGCTAGATGCAGTGAGGGAAGCTGCTTTCCCACCCTTCTCTCTCCTCCTCAGGAGACAGACTGAGTATGTCTGAAGTGGCTGTGCCATTTTTTCGAACCTTCTTTTTTCTCTTCTCTCCCCTTTTTCTCGTTTTCTCCCTATATCACCAGCTGTCCCAGATTATCACGTGAGACCCACTGGCTTCAATTAAGGATCAGATGTGACTGAAGAAATGGGATAGCAGCTAGGGATGGAGATGACACATGCATGGCACTAGGTCTAATCAAACAACTTCTCACATTATTCTCACTGTGAGGTGGAAGATGTGTGAGCCAAAGGCAAGTCAGCACTTGAAGCACTCGCAGAGACACATCCCCAGGAAAGCCATCCATAATGAGCTGACCATGCCACTCAGCACGGCAGCCTCAGCTCAGGCAAGGGATGCTTTTAATCCACCTAAGTGTAGCAAAGGGCCCAGAGACTTGAATTGAGAACAAGGTACCGTGAAGACAATCAGCTACGTCAAACAAAGGCTGCCAAGTGGAGGGGGTGGTGATGGGGATGACTGTACACAGGATACCCACAGATGCATTTGTGCCCCCTGGAGATGGGACAGTGCATGCACCACCTTCATCTGTGGTGAAGATGGGGGTGTCAGTAGTGTCACAGAGCTGCTGGGTGTTGCTGGGGTCAGGCTGTGGGAGGAGACTGGTGTGCTGGAGCCCTTCCCAGCCTAGCTCTGTTCAGGGCAGCAGGGATGCTGAGTGACCCATGGTTGTTGGTGGACTTGTGTCTGTGGCACTGCAGATGCTGGGTGTTGCAGGTTTTTTGGGCCTGGCTGTGCTTGGCAACTCTGTGGACCTTTAGGGGAGGCAGATGTTCTGTCAGTCCATAGGGCATAGAAAGTGTCTGTGGAAGAGTGCCTGCTTTGAACCTGGAGGAGGTCAGTTGTGATTGTGCTGAAGCTCCTATAAATCAGTTCTCCCTCTTTTACATTCAGCTGTTTTGTGTTCAGGAAGCTTTTCTCATTTTAGATGGACAGCTTCTTGTTATCCCCACACTGTATTGTTTTAATTAAGAGTTTATTGCAAGTGAAACATGTCTATCAGAGACAGTGGAGATTTAAGTCCTCTCTCATTGCATTAAATAAGGAATGACCTAAACAATACCAATCCGTTTTTCTCCTTGCTGTGCCTCAACCATGCCCAAATCAAGAGGTTCTCATAAATTTTTACAAGTGCTAAAGAAGTGCAAAGGACATAGTAGTCTCCCTTTGCTAAGGAGGTGAACAGACATCACCATTCCCATTCTTACACTACTGGCAGGAAAGCTGACATGGATAGATGTGACTCACCTCCCAACATCAGAGAATTGTTGCCAGAGATAAAAATAGGACCCAGAGTCCCTGGAGCCCGTCTGTGATGTGTTGTATTGATATATTTGGGACAGACCTTCCAAAACCCTTTCAGGTCTGTGGGGAGAGCCAGTGTAGATCTCTCCATCTAAACACAGTGTCCTTGATAACCCTGCCAAACACTGACACGAAGAAATGACTGCATGGGAACTTACCTGCCTGCTCAGGGGGTGATTTTAATGCTGTATAAGAGGACCAGTCATTCTGATTAGATCTGAGGATTGAATCCAAGCAGTGATACAGCTGCTGGCATTGCACTTCTCACATGAGAGGGCAGAGCTTGGTAGCTCCTCCAAGCAGTGCTCCGTGTGGGATGAGTACTTGCTAAAGGTTACCTCTACCTCATAAGTGGGAGGGAGGTAGAATGTGGCTCCAGCCCAGTCAGAAGGGAATGTCAGACAGCTGTTGCTTTTGATGTGATGGATCCTGGCTTCAACCCCTTGGAAATCATAGGTGCCTGTCTTGTCAGAGGTGGTCGGGGTGACCGTGCTGGGTGCGGCAGCTGTTCCCTGATGGCATCCCTGTCTGTTGCTCTGTTGGGTCTCCAGTCCCCCCCGTGGTGGAGCCGGCCTTCCAGGACGTACGGCAGGGCATGGGGCACAGCGTCACCCTGCGCTGCACCATGCTCAAGGGCAGCCCCATGAAGGTGGCCACCTCCGTCTGGCGCTTCAACGGGAGCCTCCTGGCGCAGCCCCTGGCCGAGCAGCAGGACTACTCAGAGCTCAAGGTGGACAGCGTCAGCCGGGAGACCAGCGGGAGCTACGAGTGCACCATCTCCAACGATGTGGGGGTCTCCACCTGCCTCTTCCAGGTGTCTGGTAAGTCACAGAATGCACATCAGAGCAAGCTGTTGGATGGGGTCATGGGAAGCTTGCTCCTCATAAACCTGCGCCAGTATGGTGCCTCTAGGGCTTCCTCTGTGCCCGGCATTCTGTTCAGGAGGAATGACTTTCCATAAGTCAGCAGGGAGATCCGTCTCCATCATTCAGGCAGATGGACCTGGTGCAGCAAAGTGCTAGCCACTGTTACATTTTAGCAGTGTTTGATCACTTACAGGACTTAAACTCAAGGCTGCCATCAGCTTTCAAGCTTGGACAACCTGTATCATTGATAAGTGTTGACAAAGGGGAAGTGAAAAGCTCTGTACATCCCTCCAACAGGCTCCAAATGATCTGATTTCCTCTTTAAAAGCAAACAAACGAAGAAAAACTGTATTATGTATTCCTGTGCCTTCCCTATGACTCCTGTCTTTCTGCATCTCACAGTGCTTTCTAGAAAAAACACGAGCTGGGAATGGACACTAGTACACAGTGGATTTGCTGCTCACAGTTTTCTTTTAATTCATCATCCACTGTAACAGGACTCCTCTTCAGCCCCTGCAACTGCAAAGAGGGCTGGCAGACTTACAGCATCTAAAGCTGCACATTTGACCTGGCCTCCCCAGCTGATCATTAAAGCTGCTTTTCCCATGACCCCAGAATTGACTTGGGCACAGTTTTCTAGAAAAGCTCTCCCATGAAGTTGCCTTAATAAGCAATAAATTCAGTCCAAATACTTGGGTTTGAGTCCAGGGCCAATTTATAATACTTTTCAAGCCTGGGTTGAAAAAATGAGAATGAATAACATCCAGCAAGGCCTGATTTTGAAGCAGCTCTTTCCTAGGGTTTGGGAAAGCTCAAGTATGCTGTAGTTCTGGAATGCTTGCAGAAATGGGGGAACCCAAGCTACTTCTATTTGGGTCCCTTTTCAGGACCTTGCTCTCACCCCTTGAGATTTCCTGGCATTTGTCTGGCAGTGAATTTTGCTTGAGAGCTTTGGCCCTCTCTACGCTCTCTGCCCTTTTCATGTGCTTGCAACTCTCACATCACTAAGTGACAGCAAACCTCTATGAGCCATCACAGAAAACTGCGTCCCTGTCAAGCCTGGGAATGCTCCCAGGAATTTCTTGCTGGTGGCAGCAACAAATACATATTGGCACCCTGTGTGCCATGCTGTGCCTGAGATAAGATCCCCTCAGCAGAAAGCAGGATTCATGCCTAGGGAGCACTGATTGGGAAAGCCGCAACCCTTTATTTTTTCCTGCATCCCTTCTCCTTATCCAAGACATTGATATCTGATGGTAGCTGTTCAACTCCACACATCTCTGCCTGTCCCCTGGACAGTTACAAATTAATTAGACCTTCCGAGCCTGTAGAGCAACCTGAAAAATGCTCCAGTGACTAGACTGCTCTACTTGGACTCAGGATTGCTGGAGTTTTAATTCCCATCAGCCACAGCCTTCCTATTTGAGCAGAGAAAATGGCATGGCCTCTTTTTGTTTCTGTTTCTTCTCTGTGGAAAAAAAATACTATAAACCTTCCTATGTGTCAGAAAGTGGCTCATTTTTGACTGTGGGGTGTTCAGGTGCACTGAAAATATAGTACATGTATCTGATGGGATTATTTCCTTCTATGAATGAGTGATTAACTTTCCAAGATGTTTTGGAAGGATAGTGAAACATCCAACCCAGTCCTCTTGAGGAAGTCATTAGGGCAGCCCATACTGTTCATCATCTGCTCCCTCACTAGCCACAAGCACAGAAGAGCCTGAAAGAGAGATGTAGATAATCTTCAGCTCTTCTCATCAGCTGTAAGCAAAAGACAAAACTTTCCAGCAGTAGTAAAAGCTTCCAGAAGGAAGTTCTGAAAGTATTTTGATATGCAGCATTTCTATCAAAAAGCCCTTTTTTTTCTAGTTTCTATTTCCAACTTGGAGTCAATTAATAACAAATTAATACCATGCAAGATGATGATTATCATCAGTTCTGATTTTATTTCGAAATCCATTATAAAGCTTGACTTCCATAGTCAATACAAGTTGAATAAGCAGCAATTAGTCTCTGAGGTGGTTCTGAACTTCTTGCTTGCGCAAAAATTCAAGTCAATAAAAATAATAAGAGAAAAAGGACTTGGAAATAATATCAATATTATACATCTGAGTTCATAAAAAATAAACATTGAGTCCTGTCGAGCCTAATTATAACCACACAGAATGGCAGGGCCTGTGATTCAAGTGGAAAGGTACAGCAGGCATCCTGGGGAGATGATGTTTATTCCTGTTCTGCTCTCCAGCGTCCTTTGCTGCCCAGGCATCTTTCTGGTCTCTGTTGGTTCAGACTGGACATGAACCCAGACACCTGAGCTTTCATTCATCTCCAAATCCTGCCTGGCTCATGACAGGACCTGCTGAAAATTGAGGTTCACTGGGTGAAATTATTGTAATTTCAAATAGGGCAAAACCAGTTGTGGGTAAGTTGCCTGTGCCCCCTGTGCATCAGTCCACCAGCTGCTGGGCTGCATGGCAGGAGCCTTCAAATTCTGTTTGGTAGTGATTCAAGACAGAAACTGCTGGGGAAATGGTGGGAAGTCCCCTCTTCTCTGAACTGCTCGTTTTCTCTCTGATACGAGAAAACGTCTTTCCTTCTGTGTCCTGGTTCTCGTGCTACACTTTGTTTTTAAGGAGAGACGTGGGTTTAAAAAAGACATCTCCGCCCCTGCCAAAGCTCCTGCTGCTTTTACCCAGGCCGAGGTCAGTGTCCTCTTTGCTGCTGCCTTGATTGTTGTGTTACAAAGAGGACGGAGCACTGTATTGCCAAGGCAGGGGAGATGCAAAAGGAGCAAGGTCTCCTTTTTAATGCCATGGTCTCTGTGTGATAAATAACACTTTTCCTGTGACCTACTGGCCAAATGATCTTTCCTCAGGGTTTGTTAGCAGGAGTCTCTGTAAAGCAGCAGATGAAATGGGAGAAACGCCAGTTTAAAGCTGTTACTTCAATCTAAACTACAAAGCAAGAGAGAAAAGATTAGAGCTCGTTCCAGCTGGAAAACTGAAGTTGTTCCCACCTTCTCAGGTGCTGGTCATGTCCCACTGGTGTTGCAGGACTGCTAATCCTCCCAACAGTTTAGGCTGTGAAAGCAGGGGTGATTCATAGAAAATAGTGGCACATTAATGCAACAGTAAAGGAAGGTGTCCATTGTGTTAGAGGCAGGTTGATAAGCTGGGTGAGTGGAGCCTCTTCCACTCTCACCATGTCTCTGTAATTTTTGTTCTCCTTGATCCCACTATTTTACTTTGCTTCCTCTTTTTTCTTTTTTTCCCCTCCAGCAAAAGCTTATAGCCCAGAGTTTTACTATGACACTCCCAACCCCACCTTGAGCCAGAAGCAATCCAAGAATTACTCTTACATCTTGCAGTGGACTCAGAAGGAGCCTGATGCTGTGGATCCCATACTCAAGTACCGCCTGGAAGTCCGGCAGGTAGGGTCTGCTCTCCTGGAGCCCCAGCATGTGGCCTTTCAGGAGGCAATTGCATCAACGTTTCCTTGCTGATTAAGAGCCGAAAATTATGAAATTGGCATATCTTGATGGTCTTGCACTTGCCCCACCGAATGGAAGAAATAGGCCAAGTGCACAGCTTGGTGTTCATTTTTACCTCTGGGGTTGGGTACAGTCAAGGTCTTTCAAAGCCCTGCTGCCCCTACTGGGCTGTTCATGCTCAGTGCTTTGAATGGGGTTTTAGTGGGAACAATGCCTTATAGTCATTAGTAGGTGGTGTAGATTTTGTAGGCCAAAGATTCAAATGAGTGGAATTCCATCCTCCTCAGTTGTATGGAAAAAAGGAAATAACCTGAAGAGCTCTCCAGGCAGGAGCAGCAGGAAAAAGTCAGTGGCTGTTTGTGTTGCAGAAGAGCTTTCATCCTGTCACACTAACTAAGCTATTTGGACTGTATGAACTCTGCAGGGGAAGAGAAGTGGGTTTCAAGGTTTCTGAGTTTGAAGGGAAATCATACTGGGGGTTGGAGGCTGGGGGAGAGAACTGAGCGAAATCTGAAGACATCACTGGTTGGAGAAGGTTAGGGAAAAGAGTTTGATGTTTTTAAAGAGCACATTATCTTAGCAGGATTGCCAGGTACTTTCATTCACACCCAGCAAAGCGCCCACATACAACATTTTTGAAAAACAGGGACACGTAAAATTGGTGGTTTGTGCCATTCAGTGGTAGCTGGGAAGTAAATGCATTTCGCAAGGAAAATTTTGTTTACTGTAGATAGAAAACAAAATAATTAAAAAGATTCAAGGGTATCTTTCCTCTAGTTCTGCACAGTAGGCTCCAGGTTTATGTCTCCATTTGATTGTGAGCTCTCTGGGGTGGGACAGCCTTTGTTTGTTACTCACACTGCATGGAGCACGTTGTCAGTACTTAATAATAATACAGGACCCGGGGGAGCCTCTAATAATGAAGGCAGTATGTCATAGTAGATCTTCCCTCTGAGCCAAGTTTTGCTATTATCAGCACTGCAACTCGGGGAACAAATTTGTGGGGTTTATCCTTCTCCAGTAAGTTGAGGTTTTTTTCCTTTTTGCACAGTGTGTTAAAGTAATTTTTTTGAATTAGATTGAATTCTCTTAGAATATGGTTCTATCCTTCATTGAGCTCCTACCAAAAGGGACCAAGAAAAAGGGAAATCACTTTTCTGCTTTAAGTTACAGCATGAAGGGAGCTGAGTGCCATGCAAATTTAAACACACACACTCAGTTTGGTTCATACCCCACTGGTTACTGCTGTTAATGTTTTGCAGCATCATGACATAGTTGTGACTATTGAGTGCTGTGTTTTAGAGGAGCATCATGCCAAGACCCTGCTGTAGCCCAGTCATGTGTATGGGAAGGCTCTTAGAAATGGCTACAGGTGTCATCAATGTGGCCTGAATAAGGAAAGGCAGAGAGAGGAGGAGAGAAGGAAGCTTTGTTCCCACTTCTGTCAAGCACAAGAAGGAAATACTTTGTTGTGATACTACTGTAAAAAATTAACCCTGTCCTGGCCGAAAGTAAGACATATTGGAAAAGGTTTTCATGATATTGCCTCCTCCTGGCTTTTCTCCAATGAAAACACTTGCATTTCATGGTGAGGTCTCCACCTCCATGAGCTATACTGAGGTCTTATGGAGCCCTTTTCATTTCCTTGTCCCAGAGGCTCACATCCTCTCTCACATCCAGCCTGCTGCTTCCCTCTGTTCATGTGCTGCCTTCCCAGTCTTTTCACTGTGATGCCTCACTTGGGCTCCAAGCAGCCTTGTAACACCTTCTTTCACTCCTTCCCTTTTGCTCCATCACCCTTTCCCATGTCCTGCAGATTCTGCTGCTTTATCACACCTTCCTCTTTGTGCTGGGGTACGTGGACTGAGTTGTGCATCCTTCTGTTCCATCGCTGGACTGCAAAACATAGTGACCTTAGTGAATATAACTGAAAAGCTCAAAAGCCTAAAAGTGTTACTGACTGGAGAGCTCTTAAGAAAGGGGATTTCTCTGCCTGAGTGTTTGCCTGTGCACACTCCTCACTGGATACACTGGCTTTCCAGGCACTAGCTGTGGTGGCGAAAAATCCTCCTAGAGAGCTCGGCTTGAAGTGGAATATTCTCCTTAGGTGAAACGGGCCTTACGCACGGCCAGACACGCTGATTTATTGCCAGCATCAGGCTGGTGAAAGCTTCCCCAGCCAGCCAGCCCACCTTCTCCCCCAGTCCTGGGAACTCTGCAGCCTCAGTGGTCATGGCAGGGGCCCTTCAGCACCTTAAGCATGAACGCATGTGGCAGCCTGCAGTCTTGGGTTAGTGAGGGGTTGTCAGGGGAAAGAGGGGATGGAAAGAGGAGAATTAACTCTTG
This sequence comes from Illadopsis cleaveri, assembly GCA_013399915.1. Classification (NCBI taxonomy): domain Eukaryota; kingdom Metazoa; phylum Chordata; class Aves; order Passeriformes; family Timaliidae; genus Illadopsis; species Illadopsis cleaveri. The sequence continues at coordinate 550,981 of VXBB01023989.1, forward strand.
CTGAGCTGGAATTCAAAAGGCAACCAGCTGGGATGCCCAATGGTTGCAATTTAATTTGCTGGTTTTCATTTCACACTCCCTGGTTTGCTCAAGGAGCTCTTGGCATATGTAATGTGAAGATCCCCAAGTAGCAGGATGCTTTGCAAGGCACCTGGGAACATTTGAATTAAATTTGCCTGCTGCAGCTGCTGAAAATGGGGCTGGGTGAGAGTCAGAGTGCTGCTTATTAATTGGCTGGTGCCGTGCCTCCTCCAAATCTTCCTGTTCAGCAGCTTCCTAGGGCATTACTGGGGGGATTGCAAACAGTCTGGGGGAATATGGTTTTCTAAGCAATGTGTGGGGGCTCCCAGCAAGATGGGCAGATGCACTCCCACCAGAGCTGATTGTTCCCAGTGCTGCAGAGCAGGCTGAGCAGCACAACAGACGCACCAGTTCCAGCAGAATAAGAATTAACTTTTGATTAAAACCATATAAGCAGCTTGACAGCTTGGAGTCACTGACCCAGGAAAGCGCATATGATAGCAACTTGGAGCAAGCTTCTTGTGAAGCCTCTACTCTATGTCTCAGCAAAGAGGCTGTAATGTCCTGGAGGGTATCATTCAGGTGGGCTTAGGCAGTGGCATTGCTGAGCAACAATTCAGAGGGGAAAACATGCCCAATGAGGAACAGCAGGGTCCTCACAGCCGTCTGTCTTGACAGCTTGGGAGGTTTTTCCTTTCTTGCTGCAAAGCAACTGATCCAAGTGCCAACCACCTTACATCACCTTAGCCAGTGACCTCAATGAGGTCACAGCCTTGGGTGGTTTGGTTGTGGGCAGATGCCACAAGGCTTTTGGGCTCTTTTCTTGGTCAACATTTTTTTTCTTCCATGTGTTCTTGCAGTGTAGAAAAGGCACTGAAATATTGCATTCCAACTGAAAATTATTTTCATTGCTTGGGGATTCAAAGCAGCCTCCCAAACCAGATCTTTGCTTAAAAAATAAAAAGCCTTTTAAGTTGCTTGTTTCTCTCTATGTATTTTATACCCGTCCCAGGGCTCTGCTCTAACATTAAAGAGAAATGAAAAGCCATCTAATACTGCAAGCAGGTTGCATCGTGGAGGAAAGATCTAAGTTGGGCTGGTGGTTATGGTTATGGGAGATAGTGGCAGAATAACTGTGCACTTAATGAGCTGGAACCTATCCGTGACCTGAGGCTGCAAGAGAAAGAGGAAAGAGAAGCTCTTGGTGCAGTAGGAAGGTTTAATCTTCATTGTTCCCCTCAAGGCGACCTGAGGCTGCTGTCTCCTCTGTACCTTCTCATGCACAGGCTCGGGCCAGAACTGGGCCAGCTTTACATATTCCTGGCTTTTCCCTCCTCAGAGCAGGCTGAGTCTACCTGCCAGACAGACCCCTGATATTTGCACTGGGCCAGGCCCCAGACTCATTTGCTAAATTAGCTCCCTGGGTTGTCACTTCAGATTAATTCCTTTTCCCTAACCTTCTCCAACCATTCAGTCTTTGATGAGACTGGCCCTGTGCAATGCCTGAGTAATTGTATGGTCTCTCTTTGTTTGTACTTTCATCCTCTCCATGTTGGATAAACATTCCCTGCTGTCTACAAAACTCATCTGGGCTTGGGAGCCGGCTGCCACTTGCCTCATCAGCCAGCCAGAGCAGCATTAATGAGAACTGTGGCAGTGGGGAGCCTGCATCCCTTGTGGGGAGGTGACAGATAACAGAGCTGTTGGGACTGACACAGGACAGGGGCGCTAGCGGGAATTTAATGACTGTGATTAGAGTGGAAGGTTAACTCTGCTGATGGCCATCCCCACACAGCAGGAGAGGTTTTATGCCGAGGCCCACGGACTGTGGATCTGCATCACTTCATTTCTGCCTCTGAGTTGCTCTTTTTCGCTCCTCTGAGCCCACTTCGGCAGTGTCTGTCTACTGCTGCCTGTCTTTGCCTTCATGGTCTCCGGAGCCGTCCGCCCCTCCGAGGGCAGGGCAGGGAGGTCTCTCGCTCTATGCACTGAGCAGGGGTGGTGCTACACAAAAGGGAGGACCCCCGAGCAGTGCATCCACCCACACTTTCCCCTAAATGTTTGCTTGAGAATGCCTTTGGGTCCCAGATTAGAAAAGGCTGTGACTGCAGAAAGGTGATGTACTTGAGCAGGTGGTGTCTCTTGCAGCAGCCCAGCCGCTTATCCTGGGAGGTGAACAAAATTCCTTTTCTTCTGCACACGAAGCCATGGCTTCGGGCAAAGATTCTCAGGAAAACAAGCAGCTGGCGCCTTGGGGATTGCCTAGGGGCTGCACCTTGGAGCGGGGGTGGGACACACCAAAGGCTTGGTGAGGAGGCAGCTCTGCACAAGGCAGAGTTCAGGGTGGCAAAACCAGTTTACAAAGGCTCTGACATTTTGCTGGCTCCACAGCACGAAGCTGCCATTACCAAGGCAACCACTGCAGACCAGGCTGGGTCCATAGCCTTCATCCCAAGGCTCTCTGGTGCACTGTGACCCCACTGGCCCCATCCTGTGCATTCCCCCAGTAGTATTGGAGTGGAGTTTTCAGCTGGGGGATGCTGCAAGAGCTGAGGAGGTGATATCTGGTTTAGGACTTAACTAAAAAGCAGTCAAGGCTATATTAGTTTTCATACTAGAAAATGAAAAGCTTAAAGAAAAGTTGCAGCTTGTGAGCTAGGGAGGTACCCATCCTGCTCTGGATAAAATGTGCTTTGTGGTGCACTGGCCTGGTGTTACCTGCAAAAAGGGAATGTGGTGCCACATGCACCAAAAAATTCTCCAGCTGACAGGGTGCTTAACTGGACAGGCCAGTTTGATGTCCAGGGTAGGACACAGATAAGGCACATGGAACAGGGATGTGTGAGTCCCTTTACCTAAAACATCACAGACCCAGCTGGCTGCAACCAGGAAGTGAGGGTGGCTTCTGAAGCAGCACGTGGTGACCTTGGCTGCATTTGAGATGAAATACTCATGGGGTGTGACAAACCACACCCCTTTACTGTTCATCATTGCACTTGATACGGGCTCTGCTGGTCCTCTGTCACCAGTGTTAGGGCTGAGGACTCCAGTGGCTTCACAGTATTTGCCCAGCTCTGAATCTCAAAGCAGACCTTCTGTTGCAGGATGGCTTATAAGTCACATCTGTCAGGAAACTTCTCTTGTCCTCTCTTATTTTTTTGCCTACCTTGTCTGACAGTTTGATGTTTGATCACAGGCTGCTGTCATATGGGATGTCAAATCAATGCAATTCCATCTATGTGTAGAACCATCCTCTGTAGTAGAAAAAGGTCCTTTTTTAGCTCTAACTATCCTATCTCCCTACTGATGCTTTTCTTTTTTTTTTATTTCAACTTTTGTTCAGGCAGTGAGAATAGGCAGATTATATCTGTGCTCTCAAGACAATTGCATTCAGTTGTGCTAGTGGCCTATGTGATGCTGGGCAGGATTCATCCCTTAGGAAGAGGTAGAAAAGGATACAGAAATAAGCCAGTGCCTGGTGGATGGCTTGAACAGCCATCATGATGCAAAGCCAGGGAAAGCAAGAGAGGGGAGAGGAGGCACTGCCTTTCTAGGCTGCAAGAGGAGGAGGGGTTTGGGACTGAGCTGGCTGATCAATAACAAATGGTGGACAAGCAGTCCTTGAAGCTCACTAAGATTGCTGTGCGGGACCTGGAGGTGAAGCAGTGACTTTGCCACGGGCGTGTGGGAGTGAAGACAGCAGGATCCTACCTCAGCTGTGCTCTCTGCTGCCTGGAAATGGGACACACCATCAGTCACTGCAGCCGATAGCACATTGAGCCGTCTCTCTTTCCATCCCTAGCAATCTGTCACAGAAGATGCTGCTAGAACAAGGTCTTCTCCACCTCTGTTATAAGGAAAGATCCCAGGATAACTGAATGTTTGGTGGGGGTGGAAACAAGGAGCTTTTTCTATGTTTCATGTTTGTACTTTCTGTTGGCTAAGTCGACAACAGCGGAGCCTTCACCAGCACAAAGGAAGGGAGTTTTCTCCTGGCCATTACTCACTGCAGGTGGAAGTGTCTGCCTGGCCATGGCTGTTGTTGGCTCTGTCAGCCAGAGGATCAGAGTGTTTTCTGCAAGGGTGGCCAGGGAAGCTTGGCTCAGGCCTGACCAGCACTGAGGGGGTCAGGTGTGATTTCAGTGGAAATGACTGGTAGCCATGGGGTAAGGTTTCCCCCTTCAGTAGTCTCGCATTTTCCAATGCCGCTATTGGGACTTCTTCCCTTTGCCCATGAAAGCTTAGCAAATGATACTTAACTACTGGATTAGTTTGATTAATTCTGTCTTTTTGCATTCACAAATTGCTCTTCAGTATGATACATGGTTTTCCTGAGCTGGTTTTCCCTACTCCACAGATAATTTGTAACCAGTTAGTTGGGAAAATTAGTAATATGAGCAGTGGCAGATTAGTTGTGCTTCAGTCTTAAGGTATCATTTGTCTTCTGGGATTATCTGAAGTCAGTAAAGTGTAGTTGGTTGACCTTGGCTGAATGCCAGTTGCCCACCAAACTGCTCTATCATTCTCCCCTCCTCAGCAGGACAGGGGGAGAGAAAATAAGATTGAAAAAATCCATGTGGGCCAAGATAAAGTCAGTTTTGTAACAAACAGCTAAGGCCATGTGCAGAATCAAAGAAAAACAAACAACTGATTCCCTACTTCCCATCAGCAAGCAACAGTCCAGCCACTTTGTGGGAAGCAGGTCTTCAGTACATGTAGCAGTTGCTCTGGAAGAAAAATGTCACAGTCATACTTTCATATCCCTTTGGTCAATTTGAATCGGTAGTCCTGGATATGAGGTCCCTTCCCAAGATCTTGCCCAACCCCATTCTACTGGTGAGGGGAGAGTGTTGGAGAGATAGCACTGGTGCTGTGGGAACTCTGCTTAGCAGTAGCCAAAACACTGGCATGTTATCAAGTTCGTTCTAGCTACCCACACAAAGCACAGCATTGTGAGGGCTCCTATTGGGAAAGTTACCTCTGTCTCAGCCAGGTCCAAAGCATAAGGTAACCTGCCCAAAACAGGGTAGTTGACAGTGCTACAAGGTGTCTTGACATTCATAAGGTGTCTTGTAGAGAGATTTTGTCTTAACATTAACTTTTCATAACTACTGCTCCTAATGCCGTTCAAGTACTTGACTGGGCAAGAGAGAAAGCAGGATATTGTTTAGCTTTTCTAGTACAAGGGAATAATTCAAGCAGATGTCCCAGTTTTAGCTGTGTTCAGAACAGTTAGAGTGGCTGAGAAGAGCAATTCAAATAATCTTGCTGGAAAGGCTCATATGATCTTAAATCACATCTAGAAGGAAATTCTCATGTCTTTCTACCTCCTCACACCACTGTTCAGTGTTCATTTTGGCTAAGAAAAATGTGAGAGAAGAGATAATCAGATTCCCCAAACCAACAGACCCCTCATAGCAGCCTTGCAGGATACAGATGTTGTTTTCACACCACTGTGCTTGTTCGTATCCAGCAGGCTCTTGGCTTGTGTTTTACAAAGCTGAGTACAGAATGAAAAATGCTCGCCAGGTATCAAAGTCAGTCCTTTTTGTGCATCTCTCATCCACACTCCTTTGGTGGCTTCAAGGCATATGTGCTAGTATTGAGTCTTTCTGAAGGTCCCTGTTGATAGGCTGTGATGTGGCTTCCCCATTTACTCTGATCATCTATTATTTTCGGTAGTCAGTCCATGTTCCTCCTACTGCTTCACTGTCTTTTCTGTGTGCACCTTTGTGCCTTTTCCTGCTCCCCTTCCTATATTCCACCTCTTCTTTCTTTTGTTTCTCTTTCCTTTTTTTGATTTTATTCTTGGTTTTGTTTCTTTTTTTCCCTGACTCTCACTTCCTAGAACACTGGAGATAAGAGTGTGTGAAGGGGAAGGGTTTGGAAGAGAGATGTAGTCTCTCCCATAGCTAGTCCCAAATGAAAGGAGTAAGCACTAGATGGATGTTTGGGCTGTGTATCATAAAGAAATGAAGTTGGCAGCATGGAGCAATGTGAAGGGCTTTATGGGTCTTCCTTCATATCCTGTGCTGCCTCTGCCTCTTCTTTATAGGCAGCCTAGAGGCTCTGGAATGATACTTACCTACATACCTTCATTACAGGTACCAGACTGGAAAGTCCAGAGTTGCACAAAAAGGCTATTTCTGCTCCAGGGAGCATCAGCCCCATCCTTTATTAGTTGTTTTCAAGGGTGAAGGTGCCCTAACAGAGAGCTCTGCCAGGTTCTGTAGAGAACCAAAGAAATGAAGCTCCTGTTGATGGAGCATGTCCTGCTTGCAAAGTTACACCCATATTATAGGCAAAGTCTCTCAGAGGTCAGCCTAACTGCAGCTGGGCAGACTTGGGCTGTGCGGAGACAAATTGTTTTTTTTTCTTAGAGCCAGAATTGCTGACTGCACAGTGCACAGAGATGTGCATGTGGGTCTGGCTGTAAGCAGATGTGTCCAGTGCAAGGAAATCGGTGGAAGAGGAGACTGTGTGTGCTTCCTGATGTAGGTATGGGTATAAAGTTGGATCTAGTAAGGCACTGAGCAGTGCTGATTTTCAGATGTGAGGCTCAAAAGAGTCTGAAACCATTGCTCTCTGCAAGAGGGGATGTGGAGGAACATGAGAAATATTGTCTCTTACCCAGCTCGTGCCCACACAATAGACAGAGAGGTGATCTCAGGCTCTGCAGTGCACAGTCAAGAGTCAGCACAGGTAGGAACTTGCAGTAAGAGTAGAGAGCTTCCAGTCTGAAACAGAGGGACTGCTTGTGCCCTCAGGGTTGAAAATAAGGCTGTGAGACAGTAGAAGAGAGCCTCAGTTAAGGCTTGTGCTTGACTGCCTCTCTGACAGAGTGACGGCTAGGTCTGTTCTTCCTTAGACCAGGGAACATACGCTAATAAAATACATATTGCTTTCTGATCAGATCCTAATGAAAGATATTCTTGAAGAGTGTGGAACAAGCACTTACAGTAATTCATGACAGCACCAATTTGGCATCTCTAGGAAGCCATAAACTGCTGCTCTTGGCACTTAATGAGGATGGGCAGCTGATTGCCTGTGCAAGAGGAAGAGAGAGAGACTGACTCCCAGGCTTGATGGCTCCAGCTGTCCTCAGAAGCCACTGAAGGTTGCAGTTGCTTCTCCCTCTGGAGCTGGGAATGTTTCAGCTGAGAAACTGGGCCTCCTGATAAAGGACAGTTCAGTACAAAAAGCTTCCAGGACTCCTCATTTAGACTGAATAATGGATTTGGTTTGGGCATCCATCCTTGCTTAATCCCAGGATCTGAACCTGTGTGCTTGGCTGATGAAAAACATAGTCATGAATTTCAGTTCACCGATGTGCTTGTCTGGGAGATGCCAGCTTTGTGCTTGCAATGTGATTATTTGTTCTGGAAACCCCTTAGGAGTAATGGTTATCAAGCAAGGAAAATGAAATAAATCCAACTTTAAACTTACCTTAGCCCTTTAATTGATGAGGTTAATGCTTAATATCGTTTCCATCCAAGATGGTGATTAAGCACTAACCAAAGAAAATATTTTAATTCAATGTGACAGGCAGAGCAAGTTTGATGAGAGATTATAAAGAAGCATCACAATGACTATCTTCATATCTAAACCAAATTTCTTCCCTACCCAGTTTTTCCAGAGTAGGCAGGCATCTTCCCTGCAGCTGACACCAGCCAGAGTTCAGAATCCCCTATTAGGATTGTGCTCTTGAAATTTTGTGCAGCTGACACCTGGCTGGGAGACAATGCCACCTTGGTGAAGGATTAGGAAGGATTGGAAGAAAGATCTGAAAGACAGAAAACTATGTGAGTGGTTCTGGTGGGATGAAATGCAGTTGTACGAAGGCAGGGTCATAGATGCAGAACTGCAGGCTGGGAGCCCATCTTTGGAAAATGAGTGCAGTGAGTGAGTGAGTTGACTTCAAGGAGCTGCAGATAAGATGCAGGTGTGAGAAAGGGCAAATGCACTCCTAGGTGAAACTTGAGGTACTCCTGGGCAAGGTGGAGAAGTGCCACTACCTCCTATATGCAGGACTGGGGCACTGAACTCCAGGAAGTGGGATCATGCAGAAAAACACTGTAGAGTCAGTCCTGGAGAGTCTGTGTTACAAGAGCAGTCACTGAGTGCTCAACCTGCTTAGCCCAGCAAAGCAAAGGCTGAGAGGTGGTGAGATTGCTGTCTGTAAAACATCAGGGGGTCAAGCAGCAGCGAGGGACAAGAGCCATTGGAGATCAAGGACAATACTGGCACAAGATAACTGGGTGCAAGCTGCATGTGAATGAATTCAGTCTGGAAATTAGAACATTAGGGTGGTCAGGCTCTGGAACAGATGTCCAGGGGGAGGAACAGGCCTAAAGGGAACAAACCACTTTTAAGATAAGATGTGATACATACATAAAATTAATAAGCAGAGGCAGCCCCTCTGGTGACAGGGGACTGGACCCTGTCAGCCAAGAGTGTATGTCCCCTGCCGTGTCCTAGATTGTAGCCATGCTTTGCCCTTCTCTGAACTCTGGGGGCAGAGGGGTTTTATCCCTATGCCAAAATACAGAGATCAAGCATCCAATTCATGGTGTTCAAAAGGAATGTCAAAGACATCTTCCCCTGCTCTGCCCTGTGGTGCCAAGGTGACATCAAAGATCACAATCTCAATCCACTGCTGTGTGTCAGAATAAATAAGAAGAAGAGGAAAGGAAAGGCCAGATTTGTGGCATATTTTTCCAGCATTGTGGAATATATTGGAGCTTCATGTTCAAGAGAGTTCCCTAAATTTTCCTATCCTCACCTCCCTCCTGACCCTGTTTCTGAGCATTTTTCATTCCTCTTTTCCCAAGAAATTACTTCTACCTGTGGACCTCATCTGTTGAGCTCTCATTCTCCAGCAATGGAGAATTGAATAATTTGCTTTCAGTCTCTGGGACTATAAACTCTAACACACATAAATTCTGTAATCATATTTCCTTTTTTTTTTTTTAACTTTAAGAAGTCCATGTCTTCTAAACTCTTTGATGTTGCTTCTCTGCCACATATCCTGTAGCTTTGGAGACACAGCTGGGGCAGGAATTGAGGACAGGGAATGTTTGATGAAGTAGTGGGAGGTTTGGCATTGCAGAGCCCCGTGTTCATCCCAGGAGCTGTTACCAGTGCCATAAACAAGCTCAGCCCCTTCCAGTATCTTGGGAGTATCTTTCCTGGCTGTCACCACTTTAAGGCCATGGACACTGCCCGTCCCTTCATGGTGAGGGCAGTGGTGTGATTGTTTCTGGTCTTTGTGAGCAACACTCCCTTAGGAAGGGAGCAGCTGTATCTTAGCTGGACTTTGTTGGGATGAGGTCATCACAGTCAAAGCCACTGGAGAGATCTGATAAGAGATGATGCCTGCAGCACTCTAGGACAAAGCTCTGTAATGAAGCCAAGACTGTGAAAACAGGCTGAAATGGTACAAATGGGAGGCTCTGTCACACCCTGAGTATTGCCTGTCAGAAGAGAAGTGCCCTTCTGCTACTCCCACTTTCTCCTGGCTCCTGGACTTTGCTAAACAGGGATTTCTATGTGTGCTGAGAAACTGGGCAGCTTGGCACTGAGCTTTGAAGACCACCTTGATTGCTGGTTCCTTGAAGAGTGCAGGGTACTGCACAGGCAGTTGAAGGTTATTTTGTCCAGATTATTGCCCCATGCTTCTTTTCAGACCTTTTTGAGATACCTGTGCTTCCTGCACCACCAGGCTCTCCACAGCTCCTGGTCTGGTGGATGTCTGCTCTCCAGAGTGTCCTCATACTCACAAATGAGAGAGGAGAAGGGAGAGTGAGGGAGCTTAGGACACCCCCCCTGCACACAGCATTTGTCTGGTATGCAGAGCTGCACAGGGAGCAAGGAAGAGCCTGCCAGAGGGATGGAGCCTGCATGCGAGGTTGCTGTGCCACACCAGCCTGCCTTTATCTGCTGCCTCCTCTGCCTTCAAAGAGGCTGGAGAAGCTGTGGATGGAGCTGGGAGCTGTCCCTGCAGCCTGTATCTGCAGTTAGTGAGGATGGAGTGGGAATGCAGGCAGCCACCCCTGTCTCTCTTGCGCTGCAGGAAGGAGCAGCCAGGGGAATTTGAATGAGGCTGAGAAAAAAGGGTGAAAGAGCAAGCATGTGTGGAAAGGATTTGAATGGAGATATTGGAAAGCAGAGCTAGTGCTTGTACCCTGAGCTGAGAAGTTGCTGAAAAAGCGAGACGAGTAAAGAGAGCATCAGGAGTGAATTGCAATGCTGGGAAGCTGGATGCCTGCAAAACAGTTCCTTTGCTCTGATCTGCTTGTTGAGGATCTACATGATTTTAATGTTCATTTTTCTAGCTGTTGTTTGTTTGAAATACCTTGGGGCTTGGTGATGAAACAGATTTTCTTTCTAATTGCTCCCTCAAACAAGCACTAATATACAGCTGGCTGTGAGATCATGTACATGGCTTCACAGATTACACCAGTCTGAGCACAGGTAGGTTTTGTGGTGGTTCAGAGCAGAACCACAACACTAACCCTTGACAGGTGTGTTTATTAATATCCTTTAGCTTTATTAAGGCTGCTAGCTGTTACATATCTGGTGTAAATGTCGTTCAGTCTGAAAACATCATCCTGTTTTTTTTCCTTTAATAGCCGATATAAACAGAAAGTGTAGGTGTGGCAGTGTCACACCTTGGGCCCTCTGCTGTGACAATGCCCCAGCTGAGAATGGAAGCAGGGGCAGGGGTACTGTGGCATCCTGCTTTTGTCTCTGAGACTCTTGGTGTGTGTTCCTGGTCCATGGGGCAGTTCAGCTGGCCACAGTGGGACAAGCACTCTGAGCATCACAAGCTGGCTCAAATTATAGGACAGGGAAAGGGCAGACAGTGCCCACCAGCAGGGGAGGTGACGGTGAGGAATGAGAAAGGCAGCTCTGGTTTGCAGCTCACAGAGGTTTGGTGGCTGAGTGCATGTGAGTGAGTTCTCCCCTCATCTCTAATACTGCTTACAGGGAAAGGGACAGGTTGCATGCACTGCACATGAACACACACACAAACCACATGGGGCTGACTTTGCCCTTTGTAAGGTTTTTTAGAGAGCCCATTCTACAAGAATATTCTCACCTCTGCAGCCTGTGTGATATTCAGCTGGTAGAAACTGTGGTTTTGTTTGGGTTTTTTCCTTTCCCATCCCCTTCCTCAGATTATTGGGACTGGAAGGAGATAAAGGCAGAGGCGAGTCTGTGCTTCACGCAGTGCTCTGGTTCTGGCCCCTGAGCCAGCTCCCTGAGCCTGGTGATGAATGAGCTTGTAGCATGAGCTCCTCCACTGAGGCTTCAGCGTCTCTAATAAGGTGCCCAGTGTTTCCTTGTGCTCTGTCCCAGCCTCTGCTTTATTAACTGCACTGCAGCAATATTAAATTGGAACACTGGGTCAACGTGATCCGGAGGAGAGATGCTGAGAAGGAAGAAGATACCAGGATAGCATGAGAACACATGGAACAGGAAAAAGGGAAACAGCTGGCAATTGAAGTGGACTGAAAAATGAGTTCCTACTGGTCCGATGCATGCAGCTGTGCACAGACCTGCTGCTGGCAATCAGGGACACAAAGGATGTTTAAGGAGGGGGATGCAGAGGCAAACCTTGGCCTTTATGGCTGTGTCTGCTGGACCTGTGCTAGTGACTGCAAGCCAGGCCCTGCTCCACATGCACACAGCAAGCAGCTGGCTGGAGCTGCCCCCTTTTCTCCCTTGCACTAATTTCATGCCCTTTAAACTGTGCTGGCAGCGCACCTGGCTCTTTCTACTGGCAGCTGCAGCTAGCTCAGGGCCCATGCTGCTTTTCAGAGAGAAGCCAGTCTTTCCAAAGACATCCAGGGCCAGTTGTTGTGATGCCAGGACTGTAGAGACTGTAGTAAAGATGTGCAGAGGGCAGTCTTGCTGGCAGCCAGTTTCTGTGTCAGTCCAAGTTGCATATCAGATAGAGACAGGACATACACTGGGAGAAGAGAGAGCTACAAAGTATTTGGTGGAGGGAAAAGACCCTCTTAAAACTTTACCTCTGTGCACCAAGAGGAGATACATGCAGAGCCTTGGCTGTGCTTTTCCCATTAATTAGTTATCCAGGTCTCTTCTGAAAAGCAGGGAGGTTGCAACCCATAGGAAGCATATGTGCCTTTAATTATTTCTGTTTTGCAGCCAAACCTGGGTGGCAGCCGGTTATTTATTTGGTTACACAAGTCCCTGAGGATAGACTCAACTAGGGGATTCAGAGCTTTGCAGTCCATACTGGAGGCTGATTTCTCAGTTTGTCCTGGATTAGTTGATGTGGGAAAGTACATGATTTGACCTTGCTCCCAGAGGCTTTAGATACCCAAATTCCACCTAACTCCCAGCTGAGGTGGAATTTGCACTGTCTGAATCTCACCCTCAAGCTTCTCTCTGACTCTCCATTTTGTTTCTCTTCTAAAGGTTATGTCTAGACGAGGGAAATGGCTCCTGACCTCCTCCTATTTGCTGGCTGCCTTCCCAACATCCCAGCAAATGGCAGCCTGTGAGGAGGAGCTGCTGCCAGTCCTCCCAGTCACACTCTGCTCCCCAAAAAGACCCATGCCAGGAGCTGTACCACTCCAGCCTTCTGCTTCTGGCTTCTGACTGCTCCTCTTCTCCCAGATAATTGGGAGTCTGGTGCTAATGATCTTAGCTTAAGTCCCTGCCCCTGGGAGCCAGCTCTGCCACTGCCTGGCTAGAGCAATGGTGTGGAGGGCTGGCAGATGGGAGGGCTGAGCAGTAGGAATGCCAGCTGGGACAGAACCCAGCTGGCATGTGTGCAGATAGGGCGTGGTTGATATGAACAGATCCTGGCAGTATCCTGGTGCCTCTAGGAACCACTGCGACTGCTCCCAGGTGCCTTGTAGGGCAGCACCAAGCTGGGGGAAGGCACCAGAACAGCTCCCAGCTCTCTGCTCCATCTTGCCAGGGGAGGAGGAGGAGGAGAGTGCAGCAAGTAGTTCCTCAAGCAACTTATAGCCTGATCTGTTCAGGTACAAAGGTCTCCTTTGGGTACAATCTGTAAGGCAAATGTAAAATTGTTTTTCACTGTGAGAACCACATGCAACCACAGGTTCCCAGGGACCACTCCCTGCTCCCTTGGGACCAGCATCCAAACTGTGGGCAGATCAAGGAGTGGGTCAGTGGGTCCTGGCTGTATTGGAAATGAATGGGGCTTTGGCACAGAAAGCTCTCCAGCAGCAGCCATTGATTCTGAGTTTGAACTCAGAGTTATGTAGATGAGAGCTGGAGACAGGCAGAGGGGTTGCTTGTCCTTATTTTTACTGAGCACCACACTGGCATTGCCCCCTGCCTTGGTTTGATAGTGGCCTTCTCTTCTGCTGTGCCCTCACTCCATCTTCTTGCCTCACACCGTCTCCACTGGCAGATTTGCTGTAAACCTTCCTCCGTGCATCCTGGTCCCAGTAATCCTGCAACTTCAGAGTCAGTGATGAACACTGAGACAGCCTGTCCGGAGAACTGCCTTTGCCATGAAAACTTCAGCCTAGAGGATATATCAGAGGCAAGGGAAAGCTTAGTGAACACTGGACTATAGAAAGTCCTGCCAAAGGTCTTTTTACCAGCGCCAACATCCCCAGTAACATATCTTGCCACAAGGATCCAGGCACTGCACAGTGACAGGCAGGAAATTGTATCTTCACGATGCAATCCTCGTTCTTTCCCAGCCAAGCAAGCATGACCATGGCAGGGAAGTTTCACTGACATGTAATTCATCATTTTTAGTGGTGGTGATTTTGATAACGATATTTTCCCCATTGTTTTCCTGAAACTTCCCTGCTGCCTTAGCAAATGGAGCAATGTTTAGCTGGTATGATTCAGCAAGTATAATTCAGCCCCTTCCAGTGGGAATCAGAGGAAGAGGGAGAAGAGGAAGAGGGATGACCCCAGAGAACCATCAACTTGAACTAGACCCCTTGCTCTGGTCTGCAGAGGCAGTCCAAGGACGAACCCTATGGAAGGTTTCTGAGGAGGAATGGTAGTAGATTGCTCCCAGTGAGACACCAAATGAAGTGCCACACGGCCCAGGCAACAAATGAATGAATTCTGCAGCAGTGGTTGTGAACTGAAGGATGTCTTGGTGCAATGCCATGCTGTGTTTGCATAGGACCTGGGTGCACTAACAGGGGTGGATTGGGTTCATTTTCTCCCTCCCGAAACCATTGCTTCTGACACAAAGTTGCCTTAGGCCCTGTGGTTGAAATTGTCCCTACAGTCTTTCCCCCAGAGGACGCCGAGGCTTCCATTCAGGGAGAGCTCAGGGCTCCTGATCACTGTTCTGTACCAGGGATGGAAATTTTCAAACCAATACTTCATGAAGATCTCATGGATCAACAAGGTGTACATCTGTATCGAAAGAGGAGGAATAGGCTGTTAAATGATGAATACGATTGCTCAGGTTTCCAGTTTCAGGATTTTCATAACACTGTGGGTTCTTTTTCTATGCAGCTGTCTCAGAGAAACACCATCCAGACCTTTATTCCTGTGAAGAAAATGGAGAAAGGCCTGTTGCTGGAGCACATCTTGCCCAACCTGAAAGTGCCTCAGAGCTATGAAGTTCGCCTGACGCCCATCACCAGCTTTGGGGCTGGAGATATGGCTGCCCGCATCATCCGGTACATGGAACGTAGGTGTCTCCTCCTCGGTCCTGCCTCAGGCCTGGGGATGTTGGCATGCAGAGAGGTGGTCTTCTGGGACCTTTGGGTGGGTCTCTGTGCTCTGAGGAGTTCTGATGTCACAGCGCTATCGCATTTGACTGTATTTTGGATGCTGCCATCAATGCAGAGCACTAGAGACCTCTGAAAGTCAGTCTCCACTCATCCTTCACTCAGCAGCTCTGACTTGCACTCTGCACTCTGTGGGCAGGAGATCCCAAAAACCCCAGTCAGGCCATGCTGCAACTCCCCATGGAAGTGTGGCTAATTGTACAAGATAGCCACTGGATGCTGTGTATTAGCACACACCCATAAAAGTAAGAGGATTTTGGGAGACTTCAGTTATTTCCAGCACTGAATGCATGATTCCTTTCCTAAGTAGTCACTCATAAAGCTGTAGCTCGTCCAATACCTTGAACCCCAGATTATCTTGTTGGTATACATTGACCATACTTCTGTCCCCATCATCCCAACAGCTCACAGCTCTCTCTATTCCCACAACTCTGATTGCTTTACTCTCCAACAGAAGTTTGGACCCTCTAGTTCCGCAGAAAGTACTGATCCTTCTCCTGTTATTTTTGCTTGATTTCACAAAACCCTCTTGTCCTGTGGACTGACAGTGTGTCCAGTGTCCCAGCACACCTGTCATGTCAGTCTTCCACAGTGCATCAAACTGCTTTGATGTCCCTCACAGATACCAAGCTTTGGTATCTAAGTGGGTGCTATCCCACTGGGTGCTCCAGAAGGAAACTACTTGGGTTGCCAGAGGGGTTTCCCTATGATCTCAGGACCACCCCGTAGATGGAGTTTTCTTGCTGCTTGGATCAGGATGTCAGTGTCTTTTTCCATCACCAAAACAGGCACCCAGCACTGCTTTTTCCCAGGGATGCTGCCAGGAGACTCGTGCATTTGTCACCTTTCTTGATGTGCTTTCTTTATTTTCAGACTTTGATTATGATTTGTGCTTTTGTTTTGACTTGTTTTTCTATTTCTTTTTCCAGCAATCAACTATCCCAATCCAACAGGTAAGCAGCAAGACCTTTGTGTTAATGCTTTGAACGTAGTGTACGTTAGTCGAGTGCTCCAGCAGATCAGGCAAAACAAGCAGCTGGAATACACAGGTGACTTTGTCAAATCTTTTTTCCCCAAAAGAGGATGAAATTGCATACACTAAAGCTTCTGGTAAATATTGCAATTTGTTGTACCTCAAGTTATTGCCAGGAGATTTATACCAGGGATATGCCTCTCACTCACACTTGGTATCTTTGTGATAGAGTAGACTGTGATCTTGAATACCCACCTCCATGCGCCAGCACAGACAATCTACTTCCAGGAAGCAGGTTACTGAATGTTCCCCAAAATATCTGTGTTTAGGAATATTCCCTTTCCTCCTCTGACTAGGAATGATACCACTTGCTATCTCTGCAGGCTTGTATGGAGCAGTCTCCAGCTCAGATCTGTCTCTTCTTGCAAACTCTGAGCACAGTCCCTTTCTTCTTCCCCTTCAGTGTCATCACTGTTAACTTGCTTATTTACCTTCTGGTTATTCTTGGCAAGATGCAGGCCTGTCTGTATTGAGCATCCAGAGTTCCCATTGATTTTTAGAGCAGAATACACAATCTCTAAGAACAATGTTCTTTAACACCAACATGACAGTGCCCATTGAGCATAAAAGAGGAATTCTAGCTTTCTGTAAGTAGTGGGGGAATGATCTCCAGGGGTTGCAACAAGGTCCCTGCATTTTGACTGTAGGATGTAAGCCCAGGTGAAGCTCTTGGGCAGAGATAGGCAGACTACTTACTAGGGCTCCCTGGAGAGCATGGGGTTGTTTGTCCCTGTTTCCAGCTGCTGAGTCAGTATTCAGTGGTTTTATGTATTACTCTATGTGTAGGACAGTGTTGCACTGCAGAGTAGCAGTGGGGAGGAGAAGCCAGGATTAGGTGATGGCAGAATCAGGACGGGGAGCTGTCTTGTTAAGGCAGCCACAAGGCGTTAATTCTTGCACATTCACACTCTTGAGGATTGTTTGATGAACCATACCCTGCCTGAGAGTAGGAGCTTCTTAGCGTGGCAGAGGGATTTTGTGGCTCTGATTCCTGATTCCCTTTGCTTTCTTTTCCTCGTTTCCTGATCTACTTTAAATATTCTCCATAGAAAATTTGCTGGGAAACACAGAGCATATTGCCAGGAACCTAGTCTAGAATGTGTCTCTCAGTACTTGCTGGAGGAGGCCAGTGTCCCAGCCCACAGGTGGAAGTGACAAAATCTGGCCTTTTGCCACTTGCTTTTACACTGCATAAATCACTGGTAAACCCAGAGCAACTTCAGTCCTGATTGTGTCAGTCTGTTGGGGTCTTTGTAAACTGAGCCTTCAGATTGCCAGGGTAGCTTTGGCAGCTTGATTGAGTCCAGAACAACTGCAGGAAATCTGCCTATGGTGGAACATAACTCAGCCACTCCTGTTTTTCATGCAGTAAACCCAACACTTATGATTTCCTCTTGATATAACTGCCCAGCCTGTGGTGGATATTGGGACCTCTGGTCCAGTTGTGAGGGCCTTGCCCGTGAGTTCACACCTTGACACTGACTACCTAAAATTGGACCTACCACACTTGCTTTCAGATATGCCCTTTCCTTTCAGACCTGCTGCCAATGAAATAGAAGCCCAAAGGCTTTTAGCTCTTTCTTTGGTCAACAAGCTGAGTTCCCCGACTCTCATCCCAAAAACATGGAAATCCGTCCTGCTACCACTTCTCTTCATACTTCCCCTGCTACCATCACCCCAGGGAAAAGCTCACACTAGGCTGCTGAGCCAAATTCTGGGAGCAAACATTGAAAGCTATGGAGTGAAAGGCAAAGATTAGATGATTAATGCCTCTGGCAGCCTGATCCAAGGGCATGCACAATGGTGATTAATTTACAAACTCTGAGAGTCACTTAATACAATTACTTCTTCATGCCTTTTCTCTCTCTCAGCCTAATAAGATGTTAATAACATTGGGGCAGGCATGCGTGTGGCATGGTTGCAGAGCCAGGTTATAAGGGAAAAGCAAAGGAAGAACAGAGGAAATGAACAAAAGACATTGGCAATTTCAAATATTTAGAGGTTACCAATAAGACTGACTCTTAAAAATCAGTTAATCTGGTACTAAAAAACAGAATTTGTATTTAAAAAACTGCCCAAGAATTATCTTAATTCTAAGATTGTACCTTAAAATTCCCTGATTGTTTTAATGTCATAACCAAATTCCAGTGCTGGGGAATCTGCTGAATCTGCTTTGTCCTTAACTCCTCTGCAATTTTATTTGTATATAACTTTTGCTGTCTAAACTAAACCCTGGAGTGCTGCCCCAGAAGCCATTCCTGCTTTTCATCCATGGCTGTTTGGTTTCTCTTGTTTTGTCAGATGTAACCTTGTACCCTTGTTGATGAGGTCATTAAGAAGTATATGGGATAGCTGGTTTATTTTTAGGTTGGCCAAGGTGTCTTGCTCTTTCATAGCAGCAACACTGTTTCTCACACACCTGCAGTCGGGCTGTGTGTGGTGCTAAAACCATGATTTTGGGACCATGGGCAGGTACAGTGGGTGGTGATCCATGGCAGATGTTTTTGGTTGTAGATTAGCCTGGATTGTTGCTTACCATTTATTGCTGGTATGTCTGGTCTCTGATAATGCTCAGAGTCCAGAGAAATCCAGGTTTGTTCGGGTAAGAACATGTGGGAATAAGATGTCAGCCTGTGTTTAGAGTTGGATTACTCAAGTTTGTGCCCATTCTTCAAGAATATTTTGTAATGCAAAGGTTAAAAAAGGTGACAGTTCTTTGTATCCTGATGGCAAATAGGATCACTTAACCAGTTACAGCATTGCAAAGCTTTCTTCCATTGCTGGTTATAAAATCCCTAGAAAATTGCAATGGGAGAGACCGTTAAATATTCTTCCTTAGATCATGACGTACTTTGAGGTCTCAATACAGTTCTCATTGTCTTCATTTTCTACATGGGGAAACTGATGTCCAGAAGATGTTAGCCTGTGGGTCACACAGCAGGTCTGCAACAGAGCTGGGGCTCAGAGCATGATCCTTTATGCTCCAAGCCAGAGTCAGTTGTCACGCCACAGCTAAATGATGGAGGCAATTTTATTCAAGTGCACTTCATCTGCTATTCACCCATAGACTGCAGCTAGAATAGGATCATTATTTTTTGCATTCATCTGGCAGCCAGAATTTCATAACCAGGCATGGCTTTCCCCAAAGGACTTGAAAGGAAAACCTCCATTATGTTTCTCAAGAAAGGAAAGCAAGAAGTGCTACTAGCCACAGTAGAGGGTCTCTCCCCTGGGAATGCATGGAGGTGTCTGTGACTGAGAGCAAACATCTCTGCACTCTGAGCTGCCATCACTGCAAAGCCTGCCAGCTCCCCTGCCACCTCCACCTTACCTGTAACAATCCAGAGAACAACTTCGGTGTTCAGTATTTAAATCCACAGCTTAAATTTTAAACAATAAGCTTCCTTTACACCTTGATGTTGAGCCAGGATCCCTAGCAAATGGCAAAAGTCTTTAGGAAGGTTTGCATCACACAGTAGAGGTCAAAAGTCAGATCACCTCTGTGGACTCTGAGGAACAGCAGGTGATAAAGGTTTTCTTCGTGGCTGGATCTGCCAAGTTCGTCCTGGTGAACCTTGTTGATAACCATGCAGAGGTGACATGGTGGCATGTCCCAAACCACACTGAGCACTTCCTAGTTATTCATGGCACCTCCACTTGTAGCTCAGAGAAACCACAGAGTTTTGCTTTCCTGTGGCATTTTTTATACCAAAGGACCATGCGTTGGAGCACTTGGGTTCTGTTTCCAGCTTAGGCACTGCCTGCTGTGACCTGAAGTGTATCTCTCTATGCTTTGTGCATCTATTTCCCCACATGTAATGCAGAAGATATATGGAAAGAGGCGTTGCTATGCTACGGAGAAATTAAGAAGCCTTGTTCATTAGTTGTTGCAAAATGCCTTGAGCTCCTAAGCTAAGCTGAGGCAATGTGCTTGAATTTCAAACTCCTGCACAGCAAGTGGTGTTGCACATAAGATGGATCATGTTGTTGATTAAGCAACAGCATTGCTTGGTCTGTGATGCATGGGACCCTTCTCTGTTTTATGCGCTCTGCTAGAAACGTTGCCTTCTGGAAGGAGCTGCATTTGAGTGAGAAGGCCCTATTTGGATGTTAAAAGAGCACTCTGTAGGCTTTTGAGTCAACTTCTCTGAGCAGTCTCATCCCATGTGTGTGGCTTCTTACAAATGAGGCATAGGCCACCAAGCTGGCACCATCAGGCCTTGGTGCTAAGTTGGGAATGCCATCCTCAAGTCCTCTTTTCTTACACAACTCTCTCTGATCTCCACCTGAGCTTGTGCTTTCTCCTTAATCTGCCTTTCCTTTGATTTCTGTGCCTCCTCATTTGTGGTTTGTTCCCTCTCCATCAGTTGCCTGGCTGACCTCTGTGTTACAGCTTCCAACTCTGCTTTCCACCTGTTATTCCTTGTTAAGGTAATTCTGTGTTGGAGAAAGATGTCATCTTTTTTTGAAAGTCCGTGTGCTCAGCAGGGTCAGAGGTACAAACCGCCCTGGTGCTTTTGCAAAAGGACAGTCATTGTGGATCCTGCTGTGTAAGATAATGCCATTGTAAGAGAAAATGTGTCTCTTTTAACTGCAGCTGGCAACCCGTGAGCTAGAGTCATGCAGATGTTTTTGGTCCAGTGGAGAGAAACCAGGGGTATTAGACCACCCAGAACATCAGCAAACTTGTGGGCTGCAGCCTCTCCTTTGAGGACCACTGGGGATCTGGTACAGCCATGAACTCCCTTCTCTCAGCCAGAAGAGCTGAGGAAGGACACTGAGGAGCTGTCTTCTGATTCTTTTCTCCTTCCATGTCTTTGTTCTGGGGTTGAATGAGGCCCCCTATCCCACATAGTTACCCTGTCTCAGACCCTGCAAGCTAGTTACCCTGTCTCAGACCCTGCAAGCATCTGCCCTGTCCTCTTCTCCCTTCTCCTTCAGCTCCAGATGCCATTTGGGCCCCTGTGTTAGGCACTGCAGAGCAGTGGCTAATTTGGATTTGAATGCTAATTAGAAATTAGCAGATTGAGCAGAAAGCACTTAGCCAGGGTTAATCAGCAGTTAAGTGGCCAGCCCAGAGAAGTTCCCAATGGCTGTGCTCAGCCCAAAGGAGGGGGCATGTGGCGTTTCCCACTGAGTTTACTGAAAACCCAGCTGCCCTGGTCTGTGAACCAGGCCCTTGGCTTGCCACACATTGTCCAAACTATGCTGGCAAAGACATTTTTGCAGGTTACTGGAGGAAGCTGCATCCTCTTTCCTGCTTTGATGGGATGATGGAAAGAGACGAGCAAGGAAGGGGAACCTCCCACTTCCCTACCACAGGGGTGTGAGGACCTTTGATGTTCATTTGGATTACAGTCGTAATTTCAAAATGGGAGGGCATGGGGAGGATGCTAGCCACCAGAATGTGCAGTATCTCAGAGTCAAGATTCTGTTCATTTCATGGGTAGTCTCTCTTCTCTGGTACAAGATAACAGATTGTGTTGTGTATGGTAGATGTATGAAGCTCCTACCATCACACTGTACTGTTTCTGGAGCTTTTGGCCCTGATGTTGCAGAAAATTTCCCTTGTGTGTCCTATCCTTGGCAGCCCCATAGGCTGAGGACCCTGGTCTGTCCTTCATGTCCTGCCAGAGTCACCCATGCTAGGAGAAAAAGCCTCCTGCCCAGGACCCAGAGCAAGTCATCACTGAAGATACAAGAATGCAGAAGCCACAGGAGGCATTTGGGCTTCTCTTCACCTTGGCATGAGAAATAATAGTGGGAGGTAAACCCCAAAAAATTGAGTCTTGCACCAGCATGCCATGGATGAATTCTTAGCACATTCCAAGTCCTCCTCAAGAGCCTTGTTTTCCTTTGTGTGTGTGTTCTTTCATGGCTTTATCTTTCAGTTTCATAGCACACCTCCTTGCTCTTACTTAAAAGAAGCAATTAAAGATATCTGTGCATGCTGTATCTACATCCCTCACTCAGGTCCAAGATCCCACTTCCAGCTCATTTTCCAGCTCTGGTTTCTGCCCAGGGACCTTTCAAAACACACAGCAGTTTTCACATCGGTTATTGGACCTGTTTTCTCTTTCTTTTTTGCCTTTTTTATCCAACCCTCTCCTATTGTGTCAGCAGTATAAAGCTGGTTCTTGACCTTTGCTTTTGTGACTCAAAATTACCTTTTTAACACAAAGGTTACAATCTTCAGCCTGGTCATGTCCAATTCATTCCAATCTCTGCAAGTCTATATTGGTTTATGTCTATGCACAAGATTTTTCATCTGTCTTACAACATTGCTGTAGGGTCTAACTGTCTCGTGGTGGTAATAAAAGTGAACCCTACTGCACATGTGGTTGATCCTACATAAAAATCTTTACCTACATGTTTTATTTTGTTAGGGGAGCCAGCATAAGCTGCAAAATCAAATGTGCCTTTTAGCTGGTGTAAATTAGATGTACTCTGGCTAAATGACACATTTGTCGTGCTGAGCTGACCTCTTCTTCACAGCTGATTTTTTTTCATGTGTGCCATAGTTTAGTTAAATATATAGCCTGAAGTGGGGTCATCTGCTGCTACTTTTTCCTCTCTCCTGGGGAAATTATTCTACCATCAAGTTGTTCTGATATAAAAGACCTTGTAGCCAGTTTGCCTTCGGTCATCTTTTTACCTTCCTCTACATTTGCCCCTTCAGATCTCTCAAAGAATCTCTTTCTCTTTAGCCATAATAGCTTTATTCCATTTTGTCGGAGTATCACATCCATCAACCCAGATTAACACTTTTGTAGTAACACTAATCACTGATGTATTATGGGTAGTGATAGGAAAGGGGGGAACATTTTTAAATAAAAGAGGGGACATTTAGATTAGATTTTAAGAGTAAATTTCTTACTCAGAGAATGGTGAGGCACTGGAACAGGCTTCCCAGTGATGTTATGGGTGCCTGTCTGTGGAAGTGTTCAAGGTTCAGGTTGGATGGGGCCCTAGGCAACCTGATCTAGTGAATGGCATCCCTGCCCATGGCAGTGGCTTTGGACCTGAATGGACTTTAAGGCTGCTTCCAACTCAGCCCATTCTGTGATGTCTGTGATTTCTGTGATTTCTATGATGCCTTCCTTTTTAGCCTCCTCTTGGGGTCAGGGACTGCCCATCTGCCCCTGGCTTGGCACAGAGCCTCAGTGGTGACACAGCGCTTCTGTGAGCACCCAGGCAGTTTGGGGAGGGTGTTTGAAAAGCAGCAGCTGAGCAGCCCCTTCCCTTCCCCGCCCCCACAGACAACACCTGCCGCTTTGAGGACGAGAAGATCTGCGGCTTCGTGCAGGACAAGATGGACAACTTCGACTGGACGCGGCAGAACGCGCTGACCCAGAACCCCAAACGCACCGTCAACACGGGGCCCCCCACGGACATCAGCGGTACGCCCGAGGGTAGGCACCACTCTGGGCTTCTTCTGGCTTGGCAGGGGTGGGGAGGTGCATGCCATCCCTCGTCAGGAATCTTACAGCTCTGGGAGCTGATGGAGGGCTGATCTGCTTTCTGCTTCACACCGGGTAAAGGGAGCAGTCAGTTAATTTGCATGTTACTGGCTGGAATTAAGCACACAATTAAAACATCCACAACTTTGTTGAAGGGAAGAGTGTGAGAATTAGTTCTTGTTGTCAGCTAATTGCTTGATGCCTAATGCCCTTGCGCTGTTTGATGCTTGTTTTGAAGAAAAAAAAATGGATAAACAAGTAGGAGAATATCTCTAACACCTAGAAATGGCCCTGTAGGTTTTAGTAAGCTGTTTCCTCAAGGAAGTTTTCAGGGATGCAAACAGATCTGCTTAGTACAAAGCACAGAAGCATGAGAGACCAGGCAGGAGCTGCCTGGGGAAGCCTCACATGTGGCTGGAGGAGGTTGGTGTTACGTATTGCTCACCCTAGCTGTGTGTGGAGTACATGCTCCCAATTTAGCTGGATACTACATCCCTCTTTCTGTAATACCCCCAGTAAATTTGTATGCAAACACACATCTGTGAACTCAGAAAAAAAAATGGGAACATCCAATGGCCCGCTAAGGAAATGGTTTTTCCCATTAGTGCTCAGTACACCAACCTGATTGAGCATTGAAAATGATGTTAACAAATTAAATGGCTAATCTCTTCCTCCCTGGGCTGTTAACAACTGCCTTGGTATTGTTCTCTTTAGACAAAAATATGTTTAGGCTAGATGTACCGAATCCTCTCTCCCACTACTTGAGGCAGAGAAATCAGTCTGGAATTGTTTCTCTTTCTGATGTTCTCCTTGCACAGTGCAGTCAGCTCTGAGGCTCTTTGTGCACCCAGACAGATGTGCATGTGCATGTTCAGGGATTCACCTGCTACATGTGCTCACAGCAGGTCTGCAGATGCCGATCTCTCCTGCACTTCCCTAAATCCTGCCAAGGCAGGGGAGGCACTGCAGGTGTCCTGCAAGTGTCTCTGGCCAGGATCACAGTGGGCACAGAGCAGTTGGGCAGAGCAAAGCCATGTCTCCTAGAGGAGGGGTGGTCTCCCAGCCACACTGACATCCCATCATTTGGAGGAAGGGAGACGCAGTGCATGCTGCCTTTTCCCACCTTTCCCTCTCCTTCTGCAGGTTATTACATGTTCATCGAGGCGTCCCGGCCCCGGGTGACAGGAGACAAAGCTCGGCTCATCAGCCCCCTCTACAACATCACTGCCAAGTATTACTGTGTCTCCTTCTACTACCACATGTACGGGAAGCACATTGGTGAGTGCCCTCTGGGGAAGGGTAAACTCAGCCTCATGTGGGCTCCTGGGGAACATCTCCAGCCTCTTGCTCCAGCAGCTGTGCCTGTGACCAGCAATTCCAGAGGGCAGGAGTCGTACTCCAGTATTCCAAGCAGCAGGGTGGGCTGCTGCACTCAAATACTTTTCCCGTAGCCCGGCAGTGTCAGGTTTGTGAGGCTGTCACAGCCCATTCTTGCGGCAGCACGTTACAGTCAGTCTGTCCATTGAACAGGAGAAGAGGGTGAAGGGGCTTCGTGAACCAGAGGGCTCTGGGGTGGCCACAGCTACACTGAGGTGTGCAGGATGTGTGTTCCCTCAGCTGTGCCAAGGGACTGCCTGCTCTGCCTGGCTCCCTCCTCTCGTTGCTGTAAGCCTCGAGTGCAGCGAGCGCCACAGAAAGTGCCTGGCACACTAATGAGTTTCCACATCCAGTCAAGGAGCAACTGCTAATTCGTCACCTCTTGATTATAATTTCATTAATTTGAATAATAGATGCACTCTTCCCACAGCACACAGGGTTATTAATCACCTGCTGGACTAGAGCCTGACTGAAAAATCAGGGCCCAGGCAGGAATGTGTCCGCCCTTCAATAAGCGGGGTTAATTAACCTCTCTCTGCTCAGTACTGTAGATGTCATTGGGAGGGAACATGCTCCTGAGGCTGGCCACATCTCTGTGCACATGTGGCACAACTGAGAGGTTAAACTGCAAAGTCTGGGCAAGGCTGAAACCCTGACCCCATGGGTGTCAGGAGTAAGGAGCTGGGCTGCAGTTCACTGAGCAGGTCTCCATCTGTGTCTGTGTTTTGAGGGTTCATATCTGCTTTCTGCACTTGGAATTGGGCTAGGTCAGAGGTGTTCTCACACACCTGGATTCCCCCTGGTGACAGGCTGCTCTGTATTGTAGTCATGCCAGTGGTGGCAGGCTGCTCAGGCAGAGCACTGTTAGTGTTGGCTGACACCAGATTTTCCTGGACCTGCTGGTCCTGCTTAGCTGACAGAGTCCAGCTGCTAATGCTGTCTGGCAAAATCATGTGTTCCCTGCAGCTGGCCCTTATGGTATGTCAGCTCTGCTGCCTAATTCCTGCTCGTCTTCTCCTGGAGGCTTGGAAAGGGATCTCATTCTTTGATGAAGAGTGGCCCAGACTGGTGGGAGATTGGCAAAAAAAGAGATGTGGAGAGAGGAGGCCTCTCTTGCTTTTTTTCTTGTGTCCTATTCCCAAGTTCATTTCACGGATGAAGTAAAAGCTCATCAACATTTGCTTGATTTTGAAAGAGAGCTTGGTTTAGCAGTTTTCTTGTGGTGGTCTGTGTGGAGATGAGGTGGACTGGACATGCCAGAGAATCAATTCATTACAGGTTTTTTCACTTTTAGCATTTTAACTCTTTACTGATTTGTTCCACCCATAAATTACCCAAAAGTGACGGTGACTTGGTCCAGCAAACCCACCATATATCTGCCTGCATATTGAAACTCAGTACCTTGATGCCAGCTTTGATGCCCTTATTGGCTGAAGTCCTCTCAGAGTTCTTAGGGCAAAACAAGTTTGTTCAGCTCTTCTTCTTTAGCCCTGGGTTAGAGGAGGGTGTAGGACTCAGTAGGACTTCTCCTGTGAAATGAGGAGACAGACCCTGCCCTCCCATCCATCTCACACATGCAACAATGTGAAGGTAAAGGTGGGGTTGCTGCAATCCTGAGCCATGCCTTGCTTCCCATAGACCCAGCTATCCCTGATGCCTGCAGTCACGGCCACAACCCCTGGCTCACCTCGTGCCAGCGCAGTCCTGCCAAGCCAGGTGCCGCAAGAGTGTATCAGATTGCTCCTGTCAGCAGATAATGCCAGCAAGAAGGTGTCTCCCATCCCAAGCCTCTTGTAGCAACTCCAGCTCCATCGTGGAGCAAACTGAAGCTCTGTCACTACAAAAAGTAGCCGTATAAAATCCAGACATTTATTTATTTTTTTAATAACCCTTTTATTACCTTTTTTTTTTCCCCCACTACTGAACTTGAAAGCTGGTTTACTCTCACAATTTGACTATAAAATATCCGTAGCCATCCAGGCAAATCTTCCCTGGGAGAGTTCCCAGACACTACTCGTTTATAATAGATATGACGAAAGAGAGAAACAGAATACAAATGCACTGGTTGTAGCCGTGATATAAAATATTCAGTGACTAGCAGAACAGGATGCTGTTGAATATCTCTCAGCTGATGAGAGAGCAGGATGAAGGGGACCTCCCTGGAGGCAGTCTCCATTCTTCTGAAGTTATTTGGTCATCTGTTTTTCTTCCTCTGGCCCCCACTGTAGCAAGCATTCACATTGCCCTATGATCCTGCCAGCCCCAACACAAAAATCAGGGGAGGGGAAGAAAAGAAATCGTTTTTCCACCAGGCATTCAGGAACAAGGGTGTGTTACTTGTGACTGGTGTAGAAATGTTGAATGAGGCTCAGCTGGTTGGAGCCTGGTGCTAATGATGCCATCGTCATGGCATCGATCCCTGTGTGGACCATTCACTTAGGAGCTGGACTTGGTGGTCCTTGTGGGTCCCTTCCAGGTCAGAATATTCTGTGATTCTGTGTTTCTGAGGAATTGCTTGCTTTCTTCAGGGGAGGAAACGAGCCATGGCAGCTAGCAACTATTCACCAAGTTCAAAAAGGCTCTTTACCAGGTTGGCTGAGAGCAAATCCTCAAGTCTGCTTCAGCCATCAGACTCCTCTTCCTCCCTTCCCAGGGGCTGTCTGAGAGGGGGATGCTTTAAGAGGACAGTTTCCCTGACACAGTCCCCTGTTTCCACCACAGTCCCCTGCCACCTTTCTCTCATGCCTTCTAACTCAGTGGTACCCAGGTTATGATCTGTACAGACTCCTGCTCACTGCTGGATGCTCCTGCAGGCCCTGCAGAAAGAAATGTCTTCATGGTCAGCTCACAGGATGAAGGTTGCTGAGAGAGACATGGAAATTTCAGCCACTGAATGGAGAGATAAGGGTGTGATTGTTCCAGTGCTGACACAGACCCAATCTGATCACCCCAGCTAAGTCTGGTCTGTGTGTAATCAGGATGGGAAGTTTCCAATAAAATTATAAAGTACTCATTGCTTTCTTGAGGAGGGAAAGGGGGTGAAAAGTGCCGATCCATGGTATCCAGTGCCAGGATGCGTGGGAATAGTTCAAAACTGCATCGAGGGAGGATCAAATTTCTTTATTGAAAGGGTGGTCAGACACTGGAATTGGCTTCCTAGAGAAGTGATCAAAGTGGTCAGGCAGTTGGTGGTTGTAGATTCTTTCCAAGTTTCCTTTCCCTTCATTTCCCTTTTCTTTTTTCTCTCTTCTACTCTATTCTAAGATCCCATGAGAAACAGTGCTGTGGACTGATTAGGAAGGATTTTGGTTCTGAGTCACTGGAAACAATGAGACCTGATCAGATCGCTTGCCACAGCATCTGAGTTCAAGAAAGCCATGGCTGGTTCACAGAGGGAATTGGGTTGTGGGCAGGCCACTTACCCAGGCAGTGTCAGCACTGATGCCCTCCTGCTGAGGAGGAATCACAGGTCTGGGAGGCCTGCCAAACTGAATTGCTTCTATACTTCTTCAACCCAGATCAGGCAATCGGTGCAAAGGTGTATCTAAAAGGCTGTGGTGGATGATCACACATGAGAGCCAGCAGGTGCCATGTGGCTTCAACTTGTTTCTGACAAGTGATGTTAGTCAGAGGTGTCAGGTCACACAGATTGAGAGGCACTGGTTATGTCAATACAAAAGAAGTTTGAACCACAAAGGCATCATTTTTGTAAGATTCAACATCATAGCTCCCTCGTTCCTACCCAAACTTTGCTTATGAACACAGCACCCTGCCACTGCACAGTAATAAAGGTGGCACCCTGGAGGTAGCTGCATTCTTCTGGTACATGAAGTTTGCCTTATATAGAAATGTGTTGTTCATTAAATCCATGCCATTAGCTCCAGTGCAATAACTCTACACAGTAGAGATTACATCACTGGATTGATTGAGGGGAGGCTGATTTTCCTAATGAATATGATTCACTTCCCTCCAGGCTCTCAAAAACAAGTTGCAGTAAGAGTTGAGTGAATAGTTTGTAATGAAAAAATATATTCAATTTTTTTAATACTCATTCTTTTTCCACTTATTCAGATGTGTCCTTGGCCATCAATAAATACATATTTGACTAATGATTTGTTAGAGATCCAGCACCTTCCTGTGGGCTACAATATGGACCTTTGGATAGATTGTGGTCTCTTCTAGTAGTATCTGCATGTGTGTCCGGGTGTTTTGGGAGGTTAGTCAAATACCATGATCATGAGCAAGGATTATAAATACCTAGCAAGAAGACCACATATTTGTAAAGTGTCATTCAACCTCTGTAAGTTCAATACAGTGGCTGTGAACCAAAGACAGATGAAGTCATTGTTTTTCTAAAGAATTCAGTGAACTTGGGTTTAGAGACATAGATTTAAAGATTGTTGAGACCCAGTGGTACTGATACATCATCTAATCAGAGTTACTGCATAATCAAGGGCAGAGAATTCCCTTCAGTTACTTTTGCTGGAGCTCAGTAAATACTTTGTGTCTAAAACTTCATTAGATGTTTACTTACAAAAGCAGCAACAGCACGTTTGATATGTAGGATTGGATCCTCCCTAAGCCAAAGAGCTTAACATCTAAAGAAGAAGACATGGAGACAAGGGAAGGGTGTTCAGATGTGGATTGGCTACATGTCATTTTTATTCCACAAATATTGTGTCTTCGTGTCGATGCACACATTCTGTTTAGTACCTTGAATGTGGGTTCACTGATCCCTGCCTTTCCTTGCTCCTCACTAAAAAGGCATCACTGAATTGAGTTCCCGGTGCAGATAGGCACTGAAATGTTGCCTTCTTCAAAAGTTCTCTTCTGTCTTACCAGTTGAATGTCTGACTATTTTCCTGCTGCAGGCTTTGTTGGGAAGGCTGCTGGAGCACAGATTGGTGGCACCCATTCATTTGCAGGTGCCCTGAATCCTCACAGATTTTCTTTGCTCCTGATCACCTGATTGGAGACACAGTTATTTTTCTGGTGGACAGTTGCTGTGATTCTCCCTCCCTTCATTCAGCAGAACACCTTTGCATTCAGACTTTAATCACAGCAGCAGTCTTGTGCAAAGTTGAGGAGCTGTAAGGATACACTGCAACCTGACCATCTCCTGAGACATCAGGTGTTGCATCAATTATTCAGACTCTGAAATTGATACATACAAAACTTAACAGACACTTAAGAGGAAACAGGAGCTCCCAGAGCATATCCAGCTACTTCTTTAGCACTCCCTTGTCACTCTTCTGTTCTCTCCATAGACCATTAATTGTTTCACTGTTGGTCATTCCAGGTGCACACCTGAACACCCCCCTGGGTGTTCTGATAGGATAAAAACTGTGGGGACAGAGTGAAAACTATGATACACTACTTGTGCATCCATCCCTATCTGTACCTGAGCTTCAACCAGATGTGATTTTGTAATGTATGGAAATGCATCCCAGAAAATCAAAGAAATGCTCAACAAGTGTCAGTCACCACTATCACTTCTAGGAGTGACTTCCTCTCACGAAGAGAGCTCTGCAAGGATGACAGGCACCCCAACACTTGAAGGAGTTTGCAGTTGCAGGTTTGGAGTCTCACTGTCTCAGGTAGTTGCCGTGAAGTTTTGTGGTGCTAGTAAGGCAGGCATGAAGTGGGAAAAGTCTCTTGCTATAATGCATCCTGTAATGCATCCCAGCTATAATGGGTGCAAAGCTGGAAGCACAGCCTGCTCTAACAAACAGCCTTCCTGCAGCAAATCACTTTCAAGGCCTGAACCACTCATCTTCTCATGTCTCCCTGGGTTGGGCAGAGGATGAGGCCAGAGAACAGCTCTTGAGTGGTGTCCTCAGTTGAGCAGGAAGAATATGTGATCTCAGCTGCTCCTTCCTGCTGTCTTGCTGGCTTTAGTGTTGCAGTAAAAGAGTCCATCTGCTCCCAGCCCTGCAGCCCTGCAGCTGCTTCTCCAAGCTCCTGGGACTGAGACACCACTGACAGGGTGATGATGGGCAAATAGGGAAATTGTTAATAGAGATAGAGAAGAGGCAGGCAAAATTTTCCTCAGCATAAGTACATCTGTGTCTGCCAAGTTTTTGTCAGGAGCCCTTTCACACGCATCTTTTGTATTCTGGGGGCTCTGGGAGGCTCCCTCCTCTCTTGCTGAGGTCTTTGCAAAGCCTGCCCGCAGAAGGGAGACAGGCAGAGTCCCCTGTCTGGCTGTTGTGCTCTTTTAAACCTGGCAGTGTCTATGAAGCAGACTTTGTTTCAGCTCGTTGGAGAGTGCTGAGCACAGTGCGTGCTCTCAGTCTGAGAGCTGAGCACATGAATTCCGCAAAGGACCCAGCTGTCTCTGGTGCCAAAGATGAAAGGGCCCGTTATCAAAGCTGGGAGGAGAGAGAGCATTGCCTGAAGGCATCTGGGCATGTCATGAAACAGAGGGTGAACAAGGAGCAAACAGACCTCACAGATGAGCTATGGCTCACTCTGCTTCTTGAGTCTGCAAAATTGGTGGGAAAAGTTGCCTACACATGATGTCCTTCTTGCTAGTTTTATCATACTCTAATTTTTAATGGTTGGACTTGATATTAAAGGTCTTCTCCAATGTAAACACTTCTATGATTTTCCCCCAGGCTGGCTTCTCCTCTCTAAGGTAGTACCCAGCACCTCTGGGGACCAGCAGCTACAGCATGAAAGAGGGAAGGAGCTGCCCTCATCGGCATCTTCCCACCCTGTTTGCCAGCAGCTGCACAGAGAAATGAAGGTGAGCATCCATTTCCCTGCCCAGCACCTGGGGCTTCCCCAGCCCTGCCTGGAGCTGAGTCACCAGCAGCACTGGGCTCCTACACAGCCATGGCCCCAACAAGTCGCCAGCTCTGAACTTACCCCTCTGAGTCACCCTCCCTGTGCTCTCCCTCTATTCTGTTCTAGCTGCGTATCAGATGGGCCTTTGTTCTTCTGAGATAGCATAAATTTAACATTATGGAGCATGGAGATCTTTTTTCTCCCTCTTTTGAATTTCTTAAACCACATCCTGTTGTCCACACATAGAAAGTCTGTTACTGGTGACAAACAACATCTGAGGGAATTTTCCATGAAAAGAGGTGCCAGGATTTTGTTCCATAAACACAGTATCAAAGATGGAAGTCATGTATCATTCATCTTTCTATGGTAACAGTTCCTCTAATTAGACTGGTGGATCAAATGAGCAAAGGAGCTCAAGCATAGCTCCATTGCGAGTCTGCTCCTGCCATTTCACCATCTGCTCTCTATACACACAGACAGGTGGGGAGATGCTGGAGAGAAGGAGCTACTGCTGTAGCTTGCCTGCCTTCCTCCCAGTATTCCTCATCACGAGACAGCTATGACAATACCACTGCACTTTTCCCACTGTCTGCAAGGCCCATGTCCCCCCTGCCCAGTGTGTCTCCCCAGGGGCCCAGGCATATGTCCACTTTGCCTTTTTAGAGTGTTGTTGCTTCTCTGCTGGTACACTCCCTCCATCCCGAAATTCCTGTACGTGCCAGACTGGTCAGACAGATAGTGATGGATCATAGATCAATCTGTGCAATTGGCTTTGCCATGTCAGGAAATATTGCTTCAAGCCCAGCCTCATTTGATGATGGTTTAGGAGGTCAGAGGTGGAAACGTGTTGATTTCTTTGGGTTTTTGAAATCCACAGTTAACTCCAAAGAAAATTCCCTGTAGCCATATATAAGTAATTTTCACAGGTTTGCTGTAGGGGAAGCATTGCCAGTCAAAACTTACCTTATTGCTGTTTATATCCCCAGAAAGTCCTAGACACAGGGGGAAGCAGGAGGCTTTGATTCCCCTAATTCCTTTCTCCACAGCCTCCCTACTGTACCAGAGCATGGAGTATTCTGCAGCAATCAGCTGGCAACACAGGCTGAACGTTCTCCATGCCCCAATGCAGATGTCTTGTGAGTAGAGGTGGGATCATGGTACTTTCCAAACTCTGACCAGGATGAGCTCTCTCAACCCTCCTGCTCTGAAGTTAGTGAAGTGGTGGCTGTACAAACAGGTCTGTGTAGTGACCCTGTGACTGGACAGAGGGGACCCTGCACACCAAACAGACAGCAGGGAAAGACACAGAAAAAAATTCTCTGTAGTCAGGAGTGGAAAGCAGCCCAGAGGCTTTAATTGTCTTACTCCTCATATGTTAATGTGTGAAGCATCCTGAAAGACTGTGAACGAGTAAATACATCCTACCATGGCACAAAGACAACTTATATTCCTAGAAATTATGAGTCAGTACCACTTGATATTGTTTCTGCATCTGTACAATTATTTTTCCGCCCTCTGCTCTCTAGCTCTCAGAGCAATAACTTTCCCCCCAGCTCTATAACCAGCCTGATGCTGACTGCTATTCATTAACATCCATTTCAATGAGAGAGGAAGAGAGACCTGTGTTTGTTGTGGAAATTACAAACAGTAATAGATTCTTTCTGGAGACTGTCATTTGCCCCTGGTATTTGCCTGCACTAAGCTTTGGGCTTTTAGTTTCTGATCAGTGGCATTAACATTAAACACTCAAAGAGGTGCTCAGAGCCCCTGTTAGAAATGTAAGAGCTCTTTTCTCCCTGGATTAGTTTTAGCCCTCATTTTGGGTCTACGAGTGACTGTGCTAAGCTGTACAAGGTCTAAGTCCTCTCCACACTGTGAATCTCTTTCTAGCTACTGGGTATCTCTTGCAATCAGTCAGCTTCTTATCTCAATCTGTCTTGCCTGCACTGGAAATGCCATGGGAATTAATGCCATGAGGGCTTTCATTTCTGAATTCCCAGTTGGGTGCCAAATCTAAACTGAAGCTGCAGCCAGGAATTCTCATCAATAGCTGATCTCCTGAGATTGGCCCATACTGGAGCAAGGATCTTACAGGAGTGCAGCAGGCAGTTAGACCAAGCTGCATGCCAGCTCCCAGCTGTGGATCCCAGCAGCCTTCCCTACCCATCCCACAGAGCTCTGCTGCCCTTGGCATGACAGTCCATCTCTCAGTGTGTAGTGTCATCCTCCCTTTGCTTCCTGACTACTCCAGCTGCCTTCCTTCTGTCTGAGCCACATAAACTGAGCTGTTCCTTAGTCTTCTCTCCAACCCATCACTCTGCATCAACTCCCCAAGAGAACTCTTGAGGAAACCTCTACCTTCTGTGCCATCCCACACCAACTGTGCTGATATCCCTGCCTGTGCAGACCTTGCATCCCTCCCACTGCTGCCTGTGCCAGCTCTTCTGGAGCTACAGTGCAATTCAATGTGACAGTGAAGTCCCTGTCCTGTGGAAACTGAGCGAAGACCTTTTTTTGTTGTGAGAAGGTAACATTTAAAGGCATCCCTTGGGTTACTCTATCTGGCAGCCCAGCTGGTCTTTTGTGTGGGTGCCATTCTTTTGAAATGCCAGCTCTGGTCTTCAAGGCAGCCAGCAGAAGGTACAGCTGGCTCTGCCTGTAATTAATTCCTCATCACTCATCACTTGCCTTTATTCTCCCTTTTGATTGGGAAGAAGGAATAATACAGATTACAAGACAAATGCAAAGATTGCCTTGTATGGGAAGAGGTAACAACAGGATATTTCTGGTGTCCTGGGATTTCCCTTTTGTTTGTCTGTCTCTGGTCAGCTGGAGATATACAGCAGCAGATAGATGGTCTGTCTTTTTGTGTGCCTCACCAGCAGGCGCCCTTAGAAAATGCCAGGCAGGGGAGATGGGGAAGAGGCAGCAAGGAGAGAAATAGGTAACAAAACTGTCCAGCTGGCTTTGGACTCTGATAGAGGAAACCAGGCATGATTGCAGTGTGAAACCAGGCAAAAAGGGTGACTGCATCAACTGGCACTGGAGACCATCCCAGCTGGGTCTTTCTCATCTCCACTGATGACGAGCTGGAGAGCAGGTCACACTTCAATTCTTCTTCAGTTCGTAACCACTGGAAAGGAAGATGACTTGGAGATTGCCATAGTCCAAGTCTGCAATGTTTTGTGACTCTGCCTAGAGTGCAGATCTGGAGGTTCATTTACAGGTACCTCCATCACAGGCTGTGTGCCCTTAACTTAACTGGCAACTGGTGGCAGACTGACACGTGGTAGAAGGGAGTAAAGTGGACGAGCTGTACAAACTTTTAACATCTACAGCACTGTGGGCTCAGTTCAGATGGAATAGAGGTTTCATCACTGTTTCAAGTCCAGGAGCTTCTTCCATGCCTCCCAGAAGTATATTCCCAGTGACAGTGAAACTGGAAAACTGAGGTATTGTAGTTCCTTCCCAGTCTCAGGAAGGCTCCGTAACTTAACAGGGATTGCAGGTAGGGCTATGAGAGCTGGCTGTGCTTCACAACTCTGACTGATTTCTAAGATAGCCAAGGGCATGCTGCTCCTCTGTTTTGACCTTCAGTTTTCTGTATGTAGACAGGAGTACACAAAACACTGCATGTTCTGTGTAGATAAGGGAGCTTCCTTTCCAATTGTAAACCATTTGAAGAATGCCTGCTAGTATTCAGTATTGTTGTATTAGGAAATTTGGGGGCCAAAAGGTTGTTTTTCCTGATGCTGCAAGGACATGGAACTGTCAGCCAAGATGTGCTCAGGCTTGGTTTGGGCTTAGGCCAGGTATTCACAGCCAGTGCTTTGGAGACACTAATTTGCATTCCAGATGCTTCTCTGGGTTTCTTTCTATCTTGCCTTGCTTTTTTCCTAGGGCATCAAAGTTCGTTTGCTGCGTGATTTGTCCCAGTGCTGGCTACTCAGCCAGGCTATTGTGCAGCAAATCCTAGCTACAAGTCCCCAAATGAGGATAGAATAGGCAATGGTTGTTTTTAATCCTTGCATGCTAGCAGCTTTGTATGAATTCTTCATTTGCTCTCAATCCCTCACCTCAGCGGCTCTGGTGTCTGTAATTAGCTGCTCTGAACACACTCCTGTTGACATTGATCTATGGGGTTATGTAGTTCCTGCGTGAGCTGTCAGTTTGGACAAGGGCCTCCATGAGGACTAGGTATCCTTAGAGAGACTTTCCTTTGTAGGAAGCTGCTGAGGATAGGGAAGATGCCAAGAAATCAGCAGCTCAAAGCTGGTTTTGCCAGAGACTCCTATAGTGACTTCTCTTATCTGCAGCACTGTGTTTCCAGGAGGGAGGTCTAACTTGGATCCCCCAAGGTTGTGCAGTGCCAGCTGATCTCAAGAGAGAGAGAGAAACAAGCTATATTTTTCCTTGTCCTGGGTTGTGGTGTGCATCCCAAACTAAGTACCACCAGGGAAGGGGATTGGATGTGTTGTCTATGTCCTGTCAGGCCTTCATCTAGTTTTCTCACCTTGCCTTACAGCTAATGCTTCTGAATATTTCCAGACAAAAATGTGTTTTCTATCGTCATTTCACTAAATTATATACATTTTTCTTTTTTTAAAACCTTTTCTTATAAGTCATTCACTAAGAATCTAAACATTTCATCTTCTTTATTATGCTCTGAACTCCCTGTGATGTATCTCTCAGTTTCTGACAGCCAGGTGCTTGATGGGAGTATTTCCAGCTCCCTGTCCTTCACACAGTGCCCCTAAGGTAATATGCCAAAGAATGAAGGATTTGGGGAGATCATGTGGGAGGGAGGTTATACAGGAAAGTCTGTTTCCCTGTCTCTTCCCCTGACCTTTTTCTGCTGCTTTTCTGAAGGGCATACCCATGTGGGAATGCAGCATCCCAAGGGCAGACAGACTGCAGATGGATAAGTAAGGGTTACTATTTCCTCTGTACTCTCAGGTGTAATATATCTGTGTATGGAGACCAGAAACACTGATGAGCAACAGCATGACTAGAGTTGTGATTGATTGATTTCTTGAGGGGGAAAAAAAAAAAAAAGTGTTTCAGGTCAACCCTGATTGAATGTTTAATTTTTTTTTTTCCACTGCAGCAAAAAAGGAAAATAAGTAGTCTGAGGGCATACTAACAAAATCTTTAGGAAGACACTGAGATGGTTATGTGTGTGGGTGGAGGGTAGGAAGCTGTGACACTGTTTTCAAAGTGAGAACTGGAAATGCTTTGAGATTTGTTGGCTTTGGTTTTGGTTTAATGATAGACAAAACCATTTGGGAATTGGTTTGTTTTGAAAGAACTTGAAGGCAGTATTGATTCACAGGATCTTTGTGAACTTCTGAAAACATTGGGCTGGGATGATACCAGGTGGTGTGGAACAGGCAACGCTGTCTGGTGCTTCAAAGAACAGCTGCTCACTCCAAGACTGCTCCCAGGGCAAGTGGTGAATGAGGACACTGGTTGTATTTCCACAGCTGATGGCCAGGGCCAGGGCAGGGAGAGCCCTGTTAGCTGCATTGCATATTTCAGGTGTCAGTGGTGAACAGAGGGAGGCAAATACGTGTTCTGGGCTCCCCATTTCAAGTGCAATGTAGAGAAATTGGTGGGGTCTAGCAGAAGGGCATCAGGAGTGCCCTTCTGACCAGGGCATCCTGGTCAAGGGCCAGGAGCATAAGCCCTTAGGAAGAGAAGTTAAAGGAGCTGGAGTTGCTCAGTCTGGCAAAGAGGAGGTTGCTATCGGCCATTGGCCCACAACTGTTTCAAGGGCAAATTCAAAGCTAATGGAACCAAATTTTTTTCATAGTATTAAGTTATATAAGTGTCCAGAGCTAGTAGTGCTGGAGGTTCACACTGGACAGTAGGAAAACTTGGTTTCCTCAGGGAAGTCCAAGACTTGGCCAGGCAAAACCATGCTGCCCTCGTGTAGAGCAGGAGATTGGATGGGATGCCTCTGGAGGTCCCTGGCAGCTAGCATTTCTGCCACCCCCTTCTCATGCCACTCCAGCCATGCTGCACAGTGCTTCTTCCTCATCCTGTCCCTCTTTGTCTGGGTCTGTGCTTCCCTAGGAAAGGCCAGGTGGATGAAACATTGCCAGTGGCACTTATCCATGAACACAGGAGAAAGCTGGCTCCCTTCAGAGACGATCACTGGGACTCTTCAGGCTGTCCCTGGGCCAGCTGGGGCTTACAGCCATGGTTCTAGGCTAAGCCCAGAGCTGTGCCAGGAGCCAGCCCAGCAGAGAGGCTTGGCTGCCTGCCCCAGCATGCCAGAGGCCTGTTTCTCTCTTCCAGGCTCCTTGAACCTGCTAGTTCGCGTGCGGAACAAGCGAGCCATCGACACCCAGGTCTGGTCCCTCAGTGGGAATCGGGGCAACATGTGGCAGCAAGCACATGTGCCCATCAACCCGCCTGGGCCCTTCCAGGTAAGCCAAGCCCACAGTCCAGGGGCCACCTGCCCTATCTGTGTGCCATGGATGTAGATTTCCTGGGAGACATCTTCCTTTGTAGCACAGGGACTGGTGGGGCGCAAGGGAGGGCACTGGGAGCTCTCAACCCATAGGGTCACTGGGACAAGGGAAAGGCGTAGTGAATGCCTTTTTGATAGAAGTCAAATCCACTTCTCCCTGAGGTTTGTTTTATTATTATTTTGGCACTATAAATTTTCTGATTAATGCTGGTCTAGAAACTGCTTGTCAGAGAGCTCCTTTTGGATATGTCTGTGTGACAGGTGCTGAGCAGCTGGAGAATGCCGGCCTGTTGGTGTAAAGTGACTGAGTGCTAGAGATTTCTTCTAGCATGTGCTGCAGAGCCCACCTCTGCTGTGCCCCTTGCTTAGGACCCTAGGAGCGCTCGTGAATATGAACTGGGCACTCTGCATGTGCTCATCGAGTTGTTCACGTGTATCCAGGCAGTGGGCTGCTTTTATGGCTGAGTTTTTTACCCAACAGGCAACTCTGCTGTTGTAGGGTTGTTTGTGAGAGCTGCTCTGTACAGGCTGGCTAAGTTGTGGCACTGTGGCAAAATGCCCAGTGTGCTTTTGGGCACTTCAAAATAGTAAATCAGAATGTAATTACTCTTGCAAGTTCTGTTCAATATTGGTTGGCTTGTTAGAGCAGGACACGTAATAAAGCAGAGTTCTAATGCTCATTTATTACTGCAGAGATGCTCAGCACAAAGAGGTTGGTCCTACAAACAGTGGGGTTTGGCTTTCCAGATCCTATGAATATTGGAGAAACAGGAAGCAAATAATTCTCTTGGGGGCCTGATAAGATCTGCCCTGTGTCCTGCTCACCCCTGCAGAGCCCTGCAGTGCAGGAAGGGCTCTCCACACCTGCAGCCTCACACTGGGCTCTCTTCCATGCTCTGCTTGTAGATCATCTTTGAAGGTGTCCGGGGCACGAGCTACGAGGGGGACATTGCCATCGATGACGTCACTCTGAAAAAGGGAGACTGCCCAAGGAAGCCAATTGGACCGAATAAGGGTGAGACTGTGTCTGCCTCAGAGGCAAACAAGTTGGCAGGAGTGCGTTCACAATTGTGCATGCTAGGGATGCACAGCTGACTTCAGAGCACACTGACATGTTGGTGGGACTCAGCAGGATGGGTAACCCCACTGCAGAAGTCAGCAGAGGGGCTGTCAGACTCTTGGGCTTGTTCTATACAGTTAAGAGTTCACAAGAGTCAAAGGAACAACCGGGAGGTGTCATCCCCAAAAAGCTAAGGACTTCTGCAATATCTCATTTCCTGGAAACTCTACTTATGGAAGCTTTGAAAAGGGAAGGACCTTCTGCAGGTTTTAATGGCCTCTGTAGTGTTAAGTCAGTCCTACTCCAAGAAAAAAAAAAAATCTGCTCTTTAGGGCGTGGAACAAGGGAGGGCTGTGCTTCTTTCCATTGCCATCTGAGCAGAGAGGCATAGCCAGGCTAAATCCCACCAGCCCCTTTCCAGTCCACCCACATAAACTGCAGTAATGGAGACAGCTCCACTCTCACTAGGGTGCACTGTGGATTGAAGCCACAGCGAGGTATGTGTAAGCAGTACATAGGCATTGGGTGGGAATCACTGGATTGCCATCTGCCTTAGTCCTGCCTGTGCCCTTGATAACATGCCTCAGAGAGCAGATGTTCGGAGTCTGCAAACCAGAGCCAGACAGGCACTTGAGAGCAAGGTTCAATTTGGTTTATTTATTTTTGACGCAAGAAAACCTTCAGAGTAAGAGTCACTTCTAGCAATTTTCTTAACTCCAGAGATGAAGAGGGAAACAAAAGTCAGAACACTCTGAAATTTTCAAAATTTTAGGTGCAGTTAAAGGTCTCTTTTAGCCTAGGATGTAACCATAACACAATGAGAGTCTTTTGTTTGACTCAAGTTGAAAGTTCTGGGGAAAAAAAGGAGAATTGGATTGCAAAAGTTTCTAAGATTCAACCTTTTTTCCAAAGTTAGTTTTGGGGAACTTTGAGAACATCCAGGAAAGGCTTGAAGTATCTTCAAAAAGATCAGGGAACCCTCTGTGCTTCAGGGTGGGAGGAGACATGGATGTGTGCTGACTTGTTTGATGAGGTCTGAATCTGTCCCATCACTAATTCTCTTTCTCCCTTCTCCGCTGGCAGCTGTTGCTCTTCCAGGAAGTGGTGTCCCAGCCCTGCACAGCCCTTGGCTTTGTGGACCATTGACTTTCTTCCTTTACGTGCTGCTCAGATGATGGCAAGTGAGCGCTCCTGTCTTCGGACCAAGACATTCCTGCTCCTTTCCTACTCAGCCACCTCTGTTCCTCTTCCTCCCCTCCTCACTGGCACACCAAAGTGTCCATATGTTACCAAAGACTGACAGGCATGACCATGCAAAGGGATCTGGTTCAGAACTGGAGCACTCCTTCAGAAAGTCATAATGTCTAGAACAAAATTTAAAAATAAAGACAAAACTTTTTTTAAAAAAGCACGTGCACGAGAGAGAGAGTGAGAGAGAGAGGAAGGAAAGAAACACACACAGGGAAAAGAAGGAATGAAACACAAAAAATAGGAATGAAGAAATGTGAAGAGCAAATGAAGGAAGAAAAAAAACACCCCCATGTTTCCTTGGGAATGTTGGACAGGGCTTCCTCAGGGAAGTGGGAACTTGTTTTAAACAAACAAACAAAAATATATTAAAGCACAAATTTCTACCAGAACAGTTACCTTCTTTGCTGCAGAGCCCACAGCTTAGTGGATGATATCCTGCAGTACTCCCCTTGTCTCCTCATGCTTTCCCCGCTCCCTGCAGTAACGCCGGCCTCGCCCGTGGGGCAGCAGCCGCCCCGCGTGCCGGCGGCCAGAGCGCCTTTCCTCGTGCCGCATGTGCTTCGGTGTCTCCATCCACCCACATCTGCCAGGCTCTCACGTATTTTATTGCCCCCAGTGTGGTTTGCTTTGGCCTTTCCCCACCGCTCTGTGCTTCTCATCCCATGGCCTGAAGAAGATGGAGCAAGGAAGGGACCGATGACATGGACCACGCTGAGTGGTGAAGTCCTGGCTGGATCCAGCTGCAGCACTGGCCTCCGAGAGCCTCTTTCTGTCTCTCAGCACTCTTGCTGGGTAGGGAGCAGGTCTGAGCTGCAGACAGAAAAGTCTGGTCTCTATGGGGCTGAGGGATGGGATGTGATGGGATGGGACTGGAAGGGTGAAGCAGTTGTACATTGGCTTCCTCCTGTGAATATTGGGATGACAACTGCCTCAGCCCTAAACCCAGGGTTGCTTCTCTGCCCACATTTTGTTACCTATTTATTTTGGTTTTTATTCCATTGCTTAACTTCCTCCACCTCAAGGTTTCTGCATTATGAGATGAGTCAGGCATTTAAACATTCTTCAGCCAGACAGCAAGTCCTGTGCCCATGACCCAGCCCCTGGGCTGGCAGTTCAGGCAGCTCCAATGCTGCCCTCTCGCCTCCCGAGGCTGTCCTACATGCAACAGTGCATTTGCTGCAGTGTGGGCAAAAGGTGGCAACAGCATCACTGCTCAGGGCTGGGGTGGCTGCATTTTATCAGCACATGCAGCCACACAGGCACTCAGCTTCCACTGCCAGGGCAGTGGGCAGAGGAGCTGAAAGGTGTAACAGGCAGGAAGCTGCTCCAAGAAGGATGGAGGCAGGAAGTTGGCCTGAAAGAGGGCTTGTGCTGAACTGTGGCCTTGCTTGCCACTGAGGAGTCTGGGAACAGGGATGGGGGAAAATCACCTTTTTCTTGATGGTATCATGAGTGGGTAAAGCTGGTGTTTCTCTCTGCTGCAGACCTGTAGCAGGTCTGGCCTAACCTCCTCAAGGTGGAGGCACAAGGTGCTGCTCCAGGTGAACCCGCAGGAGAAGGATTTGTCCTGCACCAGCCAGACAGGAGCTGTGATAATTTTGCATCTGAAAGCAGCTCTGGGCATGACTTACCTCCCTGCACAGGGTAGAGTTAGCCCCACAAGGCTGTGCATTGGGATTTAGTAGCCCACACTGGCAATTAGTTAAGTGTGACTCTTCCTTCTAAAGGACACCCCCTCCAAAATCCCTATCTGGAGCACTACAGATAAGATAGCTGTCTCACTGAAGACCCATGGCTCCTTACCCATTTCTGATGAATATATCAGTTTCTCTAAGACGTTGTGTTTGTCTGAAATCACCTGAATGTATTAGCTGCCTCCTGCATTGCTCAGCTTCCAGCCACGGCTGGGGCCTCGTTGCCTTCACTGATGGAGGGGGAAAGGTCTTACTTAACTCCCAGCAGATCCAGCCATCACTGGAGAGAGAAAGGACATCAGCTCTGAGGGACAAGGGGACCTTCTTCACAGGAGGCCTTGCAAGACAGTGGGAGGGCATGATACAGGTCTCCCCAGCTCTTTCTGCTTTTCTCCATTTCCAAGAATTGGGACTGTGTCTTTCCTGTCTCCACTCCTCCCTCCAGAGCCCAGACTTCAATCACAGTGCACATTTGACCAGGAAACCCATGACTGTTGCCCAGGGCCAGGCAGAGTCATGGGATGCAGTGGATGCCCACAGCAAGTCTGTGTCTTGCTGCCTGTTGCCATTTTCATGGGCAGCCAGTGCTGCCCTTTTTTAGGCTGAGCTCTTTCAGCCCTGTGCTCTTCCTTTCCTCTGTGCTTGTTGGAGGTCAGAAGTCATTCCCCTGCTCCTGGTAAGAGTCCACTTTCTCTCCTAGGAGAGAGACCATGCTTTCCAGGGGCACTTGGGAGTTTCACAATGGCTCCTGATCTGTCAGCAGCAAAACATTTGTGTTGCATGCTGGTTGCAGGAGGCTTCTGCTGGGTGGAGACAGGAGTGCTTCCCCATCGGTAAGAGATAGCCTAGGGCAACTATCTCACCCTCTAAGCTCTGAGGCAAAGGCCCTTACGGGTTTGTTTCTACGGACTGCTCAGCCCAGGTTGCACAAGCACCCAGGTTTTGCTGGTGTTTAGTGGGCATCAGAGATGCTGTGGGGCTGGGGAGGTGCAGCCTGAAGGTTCAGGATGATCGACAAAGCATTACCCGTGAGGCAAGTGTCAGCAAAAGGGCACCACAATTTTAGAAAGGGACACCTTCAGCGAGGGAGTCCATGCCCTGATGCCAGCCTCTGCAAGGAAGGATGTAAGAGCCTCACCACACCAAACCATGGCACCGAGGGCAAGAAGCCCTTTGGTGGCCAGAGGTCCAGGGCGGAGCAAGAAGGTTGCCCCAGCCAGAGGTGAAGCCTTCTCCTGCTGTCAGGTGTCCATCAGCTTCAGTAAAAGTCTCAGGAAGCCCCTTCCCATTTAGTCCTCTGCTCTTTTATCTCTGGCTAGAAAGCAGCTGGTGGTGAGTTTGGGGGAAAGACATTAACCCAAGTGCCTCTGCTTGTCAGAAGTACCGAGGACAAAAGGAAAGCCCTCATTTCCCTGGCAGGTGTGCCAAGAGATGGTATCAGAGGAAAGAAGCACTTCAGCACCCATGATGGGAAGCTGTGCAGGGATGGGGTGGAAGGGAGGCAGGGTCCCTCTTCTTTGAGGATAGTGGTATTTGTGGCTTGCTACCCCATGCTTGAGAGGCAAGTCTCCTTGTGGTGGTAATGCATCCCAGGTGATATGTAAAGCCATGCTCCTTACCCCTTCCAATTAAAGATCCCTTCACATTTTTCACAGTGTTCTGGCTAAATTACAGTCCTTAAACTTAATTACTGTCTGTCTTCTTAAATATCTGTTGCAGTCCCAATGTTATGTTTCTCTTCCTGATATTTTATGTTGCTCTGTGCCTATCCAGTAGCTGCTTTATTCCACTCCAGAAGTGGCTGCATTTCAGCAATGATGGATATTA
The DNA here is from genome assembly GCA_013399915.1 of Illadopsis cleaveri. Taxonomy (NCBI): domain Eukaryota; kingdom Metazoa; phylum Chordata; class Aves; order Passeriformes; family Timaliidae; genus Illadopsis; species Illadopsis cleaveri. Next base: position 594,739 of record VXBB01023989.1, read on the forward strand.
TTCCTGTATATAGTATGAAAGTCCCTGCAGAAGAAAAGTGCAATATAAATTTAAGAGACTGCTTTTATTTACAAGGAGACCTCTGCTTGGTAGTTGTAGAAATACATTAGGAAGAATGCTGTGTGGGTGTTAGCCGATATATACTCGATTTCATTTTTTTTCAGGGTATAGAACTGAAAATACGTGAGTGTGCAGGCTCCTGGGTATAAGTTGTAGATATTAGAAGTAGTGAATGCTACTGTGTAGTTACCAGTGGGGCTTACAAAGAAACTTACATTTGAAACCTCTTTTTGTAGTTGTTCATTGTATTCTGAAAAATATACTTTTTAATTATAATTTTCTACAGTTCAGTGCAAGTCCAAATAGCAGGTCATCAACAGAACTTTAATCCATGGCTTTTAACAATATGAACATCAATTCCTACTGGTTGCCCTGAAATGCAGTGCCTGGTTGGTAATAATAATAGACTATTCTTCTTCCACAAAGATCAGCCGCTGGAAAGTGATGGACCTAATGTGTTCCATTTGATCTGGAGTTAAGTAATTAGGAACACCTGAGTGCAACTCTTCCCAGCTGTATGGGAATGAAAAAATGTTTCATGTATATGAAAAACTTTGCATAGTGCACAAATGGTTTGGGAACTGCTCATGGGTGCCTTTCAACTCAGCATATTCTGGGATTCGTGATTGGCAGGCATGTAGAGGTGCTCCAGCAGAGCTGCACAGCGTGCTGCCTGGAGAACAGCTGTAGCAACAGTGATAGGGAGCCCTTCTTCCAGGAACTAGTTTTATTCTGGAAAGAAATATGGTAGCAATCAGGGAAAAATTGGGGTGGGGGGAGGGCTTCAGATATTTAGGCTGGTAATTTTTTTGCAAAAATAATTTAGAGATGTGAGAATGAGTGTAGTAAACATGATACCAATCGTATTTTATTCCCTACTGCTATTCAAAGTATCGAAATTTAATTTCTTTCTATACAAAATCCTGTGGGTGCACTACTCCAGAATTACAAAAAAATACTTTACTACCAAAGGGAGAGCAGAGTCTGGATTCCTCCTCCTCAGCCTGTCCCTATCACTGTGTGCCAAGAAGTGCCCAGCTTTTGGGTTGGTGCCGGGTGCTTCTGAGCCTTGTCTCCTGCATGAAGTGGTCCCCATGCAAGGCTCTGTCAGGAGCAAGCCCTGCTCCCCATTAGCTCTCAGTGAGGCTGAGGCATGGAATTTTACCTGTGGGAATTGCCACGGGGTCCTTCATGCTGCCCCGGCCAGAGACAGGCAAAGGAAACCAGGGCATTTTCCCAGCTCCATGGAGTAAATGGTGTCACCTCGGCCCACCTGAAGAGACAAACCTTTTTGTTAAAGCAGAGGGCTTAGGAAGCTGCTGCTTCAGGATGTTGCTGTTTTAGTCACCTTTGTCTGTCAGCACCACACAGATATCCATTTTTCTCTGGAAATGCTGCAGCACCCCTTTCCCTCCTGGGTGCCTTTGGGTGCCCTAGCAATGGCATGGAGGAACATATCACCATGGGCTCTGTGCCTCGGGCTGGGTGTAGTGAGACACAGTGCCACAGCACCTACTGATGCCCAGCTCTTGAACCCAGAGAGGAGGACCCTGCTTTTCAGTGATAACGAGCAGTTGAAGTTGTGAGTATTTCCTGAGCAAAGGATAGGCCTCCTGGCACTCCTGGCTTTGGGAGAGACTAGTTTTCATCCTTTAAATTACCCTGATATATTGTCTTTTCCAGGCTGCCCTCAATATGAGTACATCCCTGTTTGTAACAACAAGTGTGCAGCAGCAGGACCCTGTGCAGGCTGTTGCCATAATTTGTATTTGCTTTGGCCCAACTGATAGCTGCTCATCCTGAGACAAAAGGCTTTTACAGAAGAAAAATGCTGGAGAGCTCTGGATATTGCATTTTTAACCTGACCAAATTTACACTCCATTGTAATAACTGGCAGCTGTTGGTTTCCAGCAGGGACCTGACTAGCCTTGGTACACCCAGCATCCCAAATGATAGCTGTAGTGTATGTGTGTTTTCAGTACTTCCCTTGGTATTAAGGCACATGTCAGTTTGTCTGGCCATCTGCCACCACCTAGCACACCACAGGGGATTTTGGGGTCTTCTGATGGCTACTTATAGTTTGGTATGGTCATATCAGACCACTTGTGCCCTGGAGGCTTTAAACATCCCAAGTTGCACTGTGGGACAGCCCAAGGCCACTTTTGGCCAACCCACCATTCCAGGGAGGGGGAGGATGCAGCTTGCAGGCAACTGTAGTCTGCAGGACAACCTCTTGGCCATGGAAAAGCAGTGCCATCCCACTCCATTTTGTCTGAGATGTATGCCTGACATCCAGACCCTGGGCTGTGATTCAGGTGCATGCTCAGTGGTTTTGCCCTCAAGCATCCTTTCTCAAAAGGAGAGAGAGCTCCAGAGACAGACAGCAAGTCAGCAGGGCTTACTGTGTCCTGTGCTGTGTGGCTGCAGGGAATGGGGGCTCAGTCCAGATCGCCTAGATCTGCCCTGGCACCTTCTCCATCTTGCTCCCTGCAGCCCTGGCAAAGCCTGAGGGGCTGGTGGGGCTGCCTGGGTGCTGGTGGTGGAGCAGGAGCACTTCAGGGCATGTGTTGGTTCCATCAAGGTCCTAGTGTGGGTCATGTCCTGGCTTCATCAGAGGTAAAGGAGGGCTCACAACAGCCCCATGTGTGGCTGGAAGGATGGAACAGAACTTGTTTGTGTTCTCTGGAAAAGGAGAGGGGAAAGATGAGCTGAATATTGCATTGTCCTTTGTTTCACCGACAGCAGGCAGCAGGCTCTGACCTGTGGCTTCTCAGATGCTGGGCAAGGAGACTAAAGAAAATCCTGAGACCAGATTTCCCAGTAAAATAAACTAGTCCAGCTCCAGATCCTCAGCACATCTGTACATGAAGAAGCCAGGCAAGCCACTGTCCTCCCATGGGTGATCCCTGAGGAAAGCTGCAAAGGGCTGGTCCCAGCTTATGAGCACTGTCCTTCTCTCTGCTGCCTTTCATGGTGAGGGTTTTCCAGCGTGGGGCAGAGAACAAGGGAAAGGGAGAGATGCTGTCTTCACTGTTGCAAAGGTAGAGCTGGGTGATTAGAGGTTTTTGTAGAGGGCTGTGCAGGTCTGTAGTAAACCCAGATTTTGTTTGCATTTGCTATGTCCTGTAAACAATTTGCTTTTGTGGAATGAGACAAAATTTTGTGCTTCCATTAGCTGTTGTTCTAAAAGGAAATTGGGCAATGAATGTTTGACTTAAAGTGGGATTTTTTACCCTCAGGATGGCCTAAACTCAGTATAAGAAAGGGCCAGCTGGACAGCTGTCATACAGTGCCAGTCCCCAGGCAGTGCCAGTGCCCAAAGCTCATGGAGATGGATATGCCTTATGCTGTAATGGCTGGGCCCTTGCCTGAAGCTTTGAGCCAAGTGAGGGGTACCTGTCTGCTCTGCTGCCCATGTGCCTCTGTCCTGTCTGCCAGCCAAGTCTGTAGGAAGATAAAAGCCCCCCCTACTGCTGTGAGCCAGTGGGGATCTGCTCTGGCTGGGGGAGATGGGCTCTGGTCCTGCCATTTAGGCAGTGAAGTGGCTTCCAGTTGTGTAAAGCCCAGCTGTTACAATGAAGAGATACTCCAAGATCTTCAGAAGTTGCATAACTACAGCAAGCCTCAGTTCATCAGCAAAGGCAGGCCCTGGGTAGGAGCTGGAACGTGCCAGATGTCAGCAGTCCTGCTCTGCCACTCTGAGTGAGCTGCACCTCCTTTGTTCTCAGCGTTACAGCAGCTCAAGGCTGAGCCCAAACTAGCCAAGAGCAAGTGCAACCCCACTTCCTCCTCTGTGTTGCAGCCTCTGCAGGGAGGCACCAACTGGTTTTCATTTGGTGACCCTGATAAGTAGTGTGGTGCTGAGATGAAGCTGTTTCCAGGTGTTGTTTGCACTGTAGGTCCAGCACTGCTAAGGTGTTTGTCTTAGCAGCTTGTAGAGGGATCAAAGCTAAAAGTTGAGGTGTGGGTGTGTTGCAGCTGCCAGAAATGCAGCAGGGAGGAGACAGGGCCCCTTAGGAAGTGAAGTCCCCACCTTTCCCTTCTCCACAGTCCATGCTCCAACTTGGAGCACCTTCCAAAGTGGGAGATTTGGTATATCATGTCTCACTGGGCCTTCTTCTCAAGAACCAACTGTGGGTGTCAGACAACAGAGTGCCAGCCAGGCTGTAGCAGCATGGTCAGCTCAGGTAGCACCTAGATTGTGCTGAGAGGAGAACAGAGATACCATTCTGTCTATAAAATTCCACAGGCATTGACTGGAGTAGTGTTTGGGTCTTTTGTATGGGTGGAAGCATGTACCACACAGAGACTGAGCAAGGGACTGGTGAGCACTAGACATTTCCCTGGGAAAATTCAGATGCTGATGAGAGATGGTATTTACAGACCTGGAGCAAAGAAACTTTCCTATGCATGTAGCATCCTGAGACAAGAAGACTCTCTCAGAGTTTGCTAGAGGTGACCTTTTCCTCTCATCAAACCTTGTTTGTGCTTCTCTCCTGCCCATCCCCAGCTTCTCAGCACATTAATGTAATTGTTGGTGTTAAATCTGGGTAAAGTGGCCTAATGTCAATGCTTTCAAATAGATGAGTTTGGGCTGTTTTCCAGTTTTTGGGATCTTCTAGATGTACCATCTCATTCCAGGGGGCTCCACAGCATGTATTCGTCTCAAGACATTCCCTAAAAGCTGTGAATGCTGCAGATACATGGTTCTTCTTTGTGGTTTTAGTCACAGCCCTTGCCCAACAGCATGGAGACAATCTCTAATCTCTTGATGGAATGGGAAATTTGGTGCCAGCATGGTTTTGCTTAGGTCCTTTTCCCCAGTGAGAACCATCCTGCCTGTATCACAATACACACAGAAAAGGAAAGAGGCCATCATCCAAGATACAACTGTCTCATGGGGAAACAGCTCTGACATCTGCCTTTGGCCAGAAGTGAGCATCAGTGATTTCCACACTTCTTCTCACTCCATCCCCCTGCTCCTTACTTAACTTCACCAAGTGTTTCATTTCCAGCCTGGAGAGACAGCAGCAGACTTCATCCCCGGATCCCATAGAAGGGGATCATACCAAAATCCCGTCCTCAACTTCTGAGGTGCAGGGAGAACCAGCTCAGGCCCAACAATGAGCCACTTCAGTGGGATCCAGTTCCGGTGGAACCGCATCGCCTCACACTTCCAGGTCACCAAGGCCAGTAAGAAAGTGTTGGTTGACCTGACAGAAGTGTCTGGAAACAGCCCTCCAAATGGAGTGACAAAGTCTGTGTGTTTGGGGATACTGTGGAGGAGGGACTGGAGTCCTCTGATGTCTCTTGGGTTTTTTGCTATCAGTATCCTAGATGGGGATCCTGGGACAGAGCCTCATCTCCACCCACCTCCCTCATCTCCATTATGTCTTGTCCCATCCCCACTCCACATCTCATAGAGTGCCATTGCCACCACTGAGTGGAGCTGGGACCCTCTTGCCACCACGATACCAAGCCATCCACAACGTTAAAAGCACAAAACATAAAGGGACTGAACTGAACCTTTTAAACAGGGTGAGATGTTTTATAAGCGTTGCCTCATCCACTGCTTCCCCCCAGCCCCAGTGCACCCGCCGTGTAACCTACAGACTCTCAACGTGGATTGTTTCATTCAAATAAAGCTGCAGTACTTGAGTGGGTGAGCTTGTGTGTCCCTCTCTGTGGGGTTGGGGTGACAAGGTGCAGCCTGCAATTGGTGCTCACCATGGCTGGGGCAGGGAGGAGCTTGCATTGAGGCATATGCCAGTGTTTGACCCTGAGTCGTCCAGAAACATCTGGTGAAGTCCCTGGGGAAAGCTGCTCAGATTTGCTCAAACCCCAGCACAGGGGCTGGGCATAGGACATGGCACAGGCAGGTTTGGGGCAGTTAGTGCTGGGGAACCCTTGTGAAGGGAGTGCCTCAGAGCCTTACCCTGATGTTCCCTTACCCAGGACTCCTCTTGCCTTTTCAAACCCTCTCCCTCCCATCCCAGACCTGCAGCTGTTGAGGCTGCTGGCTTCTGATGACACTATTCAAAACTGATTCTTTAGTCCTTTACTCTTGACTTCTCCCATAAGAGGAACCAAGGCAGCAGCTCCAAAACTAGCAGGGGTGAACCAAGCCAACAGCCCTGGGATGTCAGTGTGGTGCCAGGGCCCCTTGTCCTGGTACTCCCCTCCACCTGAGGGTCTCCAGCATGTGTCCAGCTACTCCATGGACACATCAGAGAATGGGCAGTGCCAACCATGACCCATGTGATGCCTAAGATGTTCTTGAGTGAACAAGCCTTCTCTTGCAGGGCTACTCAGCTTAGACTCTAAGTTAACTTTGCCTCATCCAAGCCCTTAAGAGCAACACTTAAGAGAAACGAGTGAAAGCTAAATATAGTTTTACATGCCACAAGGTGCTGTTGGCTGAGCCTCATCAGATTCTAAAACAAAAACAGCACCCAATTTCCTGCCCTGAATGTGGGGCAATGGATCACATAAGCTACAGCCATACCCTCCACTTCAGCTGGTGTTAATGATGATGACTCTGTGGCATCTTGAGCTGCCTGGAGAAGGTTGTGGATAGGGCTCAAAGCAATGCAGAAGGGTCCTCCAAACTAACCCAGCATTTCTGCCTCCTATGTTTCCATCACTGCAAGCAGTTGTGAAACCCACCAACAAAGAAGATGTTTGGTTTTATGATTCTATGAAAGTGATCATGCCTAGTAAATGCTTCCTTTTTCCCTCTCGTAATAAAAAGTAACTGTTCCAGATGGGATTCTGAAGGGAGCTGGATACTGGAATTACTGTGGTGATTCAGGCCAAAGTACTGGAAAGCACTATTAAACAAATACATGTGTGTGTGTGTGTATATATATATATGTAACATACATATATATTATATATTTGCATATATATGCATGCACATAGCACTCATCTCTGTCATTCCTGCCCGAGTTCAGCTCACCTTTGTCATGCACATGTTGAGACACAGAGTCCCACTCTGCCACGATTCCTTCTCAGAGTCCATCTCCCTTCTCACACAGGCCAGAACAGCTCTGAGGCTGGACAGGGACTGGGCAGGAAAGCAGGCTGTATTTTGAAGGAACAGGCACGGGCTGGGAGGGAAATGAGGTAGGGGGGGCAGCCAAAGGAGGAAAATGTAAGATTGTTTAAAATCATGCAGAGAACTGGAGTCTACTCCAGTCACTTACCTTTTGTCCTGGAACTTTGCATTTTTGTCATTAATTGTTAATTCTTGCTGTTCTAGTTGTCCCCACACTAGGTCTGCTTTGCAGAAGCGTGCAAAATTTTTAGTGTGTTGTCAGCTGTAAAATGACACATACTGTAAAAGGCTGGGCTCTGGCTCTCTGAGACAGGGCATCACCATTGGGGATTACCTCTGATAACCCAGAATTTACTGTTTAGTTTGTGTTTGCCTGACACCCCATCTGCAGTCACTCTCATTACCTACACACTAATACATTCCCCAGCTTTATGTTGCAATTCTTCCCTAAGGGAGAAGAGGATGTGCTGGCAGATTAGAAACCAGGCTGAGGTTCAGGCTGTTCCTGCAAGGTGCCCTGTACTATTGATTGTACTGCTGCTACAGCTCAGTCCCTCCTGTGTGCCCTGTAGACAGCAATATCACCTCCAAAGGTAGAAACAATGCTAATTTCGTTAAAGCCGGATCACTGGGAATGCCCACCAAAAGGGCCACGAGGGAGAGAGCCATTTTTGTCTTTGGCTTGGTGATTTGATGCTGTGCAATAAATAAAGCCTGGAGCCAGACAGTGAGTGATGAAGATCAAAAGGAGTATTGACTGCATGCTCAAGTGAGTAGAGCCCTTCATGTGAAAGCTGCAGAAACACGAGTTGTACAGTCATTAAGAAGAGAACTGTAATGCAGACACACGGACGCTTCACTGCATCTTTGTGGGCTCCAGGCTAGTTGATCATGGGGTGCTGGCCTTGCACCATCCCACATGACTTTCTGGCAGGCTCCTGATCTCATGCAGGGTTGTCCTGGTGCTTGGCAGAGGCTATTTACTGCTGTGTCCACACATGAACCCAGCTCTCACAGAGTCTCTCCCCCTCCCCAGGCAGGCAGCAGAGGAGAGGTGCTGCTTCTGCCAGGGAGGGACCCACCGGCATCTTGCAGAAAGGAGTGAGGAGCACAGCTGGGCATGGAGGTTGTTGAGAAGTAGCTCCTGACACTGGGGAGGGTGTAAAGGCTCAGAGCACCAAGCTGGGGTGGCAGAGACCAGATTTGTGTGAACAGCCATGCTTGGCAAGGGGGAGGATGGGAACCACTCGTTCCCTGCCAGATGCCTGGGATTGGATGTGAGGGTATGAGGGTTAGAGGTGGAGGGACAAGATATAGCTCTGATCTGTGCAAGGCTGTGCCTCAGTGAAGAGAGATGGTGGATACCAGCGAGGTGGTAAGTGTGTGAAAGCAGGGAAGGTAAGGCTGCGTTCATGTAGGTGCATCAGGTGTGCCACACACATGCATAAAATGTACATGCATGCAAGGGCTGTGTGAGTGGCAGATTATTTCAGCATATCCTTTGGAACCCCTTTTCCCTATTCCTCTCTTCCTACAAATTCCTAAGCAAGGCTGTCTGGCCACAGGTCTGTGGCATTTTCTCAGAATGGAAGAGAATATTTGTTATGAGCCAAAACCACAGAAAACGCAACAGAAATGCAACAATCTGGACTTTAAATATTCTGACCCTGTTATTTTAACAAGACCAGAGAAGAAAATAAATGGTGCTGACTGGAGAGGAAGATTTATGGCTTCTAAGACAAGACCTGGATTTATAAGCAGAACAAAGTGACCTAAAAAGCAGAAAAGATTTAGAGATACAGGCTGCAGCTGCAGCCATGTGAGCCCCAGAGGAGAGCTGGGTCCTGAGTCTAGCTGGGAAAGCCTTGTCCATCAGCTCAGTGAGGACAGCAAGAGGGAGTTTAGTCCTGTTGGATTAGCTTATGCTTGGATATCTGGCAATGGAGGGGGCACCTCCCTCCAGATGTGTTTCTCCACACTGTCACACTCTTCCATCATGTGGCCTCGTATACATGCCACACATTCATCCCCATGAGGGCTCTGACTGAATCTGACTCCCTAACCCAGCCCTTTTCTGTCAGCAGTAGCCCTGTGCTGATGACAGCTACAGATTCCTGGATTTTCACTACTGTGGATCCCTGATCTCTGGGAAACCCTCCTCCCTCTATGGCCTACCAGCAGCACTACCCCACCTTGTATGAGGACAGCCACCTTGACTCCCTTCAGCCTCTCTTGGCTGCACCTTGATCCTCTTTGGGGACTCTTAGTGGAAGGAGGGAGATGGTGCAGTCTGGTCCCCTGGGCTCGCTGCCCTGTAACCTGCTGCATGGAGGGCTCAGGATGCTGTACCCTCCCACTCACTCCACTCATGTAGCAAAAGGCAAGATAACTGCCTGCTCCTGCATCTCTGGTTTGGCACTGAGCCAGTACTCCTCCCTGCCGTGGAGAAGGAATGGGGATTAATTAGTTACTTTTTTTACATTGCCTTGAGAAGAGACAGGCTAGCCCAGAGCCTGGTACCTTGCAGCTAGTGGCTATGATGGGGGATGCCAGGGCAGGCCAAAGGTTTTGGCAGCTGGAGCTCAGAGATGACCCATCCATCCCTGCAGGGCTTTTCCACATTCCATGTGAACCCCTGGGCATGAGGGAAGGCAGATTCACCACAGATTGCTCCATGCAAATGCCAGACTGATATGCCTCTAAAGGCTTTTCTTGAGAGTGGACAAGGAAGAAGGGCCAGGGCTGCTCCTGCAAGATGCCAGGCTGCAAGTGAAGCCTGTCAGCAGACCACAAAGCAGATCAAAGGTATCACCTCCTGTTGTGCAAGCATCAGAAAATGCTCCACACCATTGAGAAGGAAGGGGGTCCCATCCCATGCCTGAACACTGAGCTGCAGCCTCTGGACAGGCTCCTACCGTGTTTCAGCCTGGTTGGCATCTCACCTCTTCAAAACACCAGGACCAGTCTTTATGTTCTCATGGGCTGCCCTGGATTATTTCAACTTCATCTGCCTCTGAAAAGAGCTACACTATGGAGGAAAATCTCTGGGGTATCCTTCATCCAATAGATTTACACTCACAAGACTCAGCTACTTCTGATCCAGTGTCCTGAATGGGCTTTGCAGCAAGCCAGAGCCCTGCTGTCAGTACATGAGTAGTGCCTAAAGCTCACTGTTATGTCCCTGTACAGCTCCAGCTATGCCTGATGCTCTGAGTGAGAGCCAGAACCAGTCAGAGCTAAGCCAGAGCCAGGCAATTGCCTTCAGCCCAAAAGCAAAGTGCAGTGACCAGGCACACTGCCTGCACAGCTGTGGGTGACTGCCTCTCCTTAGCCCAGGTATTTCTGAGACCTCAGCATTTGACCAGAAAGAACTGAAGGTTCCTAAAGAGATATGGGAGGCTTGAACAGCTGCAAGTGGACAAGGATCTGCCTGCTGTGCCCTTCAGGTAGTAAGGCATCACACCTACAGCACAGCACAGAGATATCAGAGCTGACCACAAGCAGCAGGGCTGGGGCAGCAGAGAAGCCATCAGTGCCACATGGGCTACCCAAGGGGAGGGGCTGCAGCAAACCTGGCTTTGCAAAGCCTCCCTCCCAGCTGCCTCAAACAGCTCCACCTTCCACTGCAGACAGTGCTGTGGATTGACCTCCCCACCTCACCAAAACATGCCTTCTGCTTTTGACAGTGAAAACACTGCAATCCCAAATTCTGGCTGGCCCCTGCCTCAAACATGGGTGGCTCCTGGTATTTCGGTGCCTCACTCCAGCCCTGTCCTTGCCTTTCCCTTTTTCCCTGAAGCCCTTGCCAATGCTGTTTCAGCCCCCACTCCCCAGCCCTTCCTCTTATCAGGAGCAACCTGGAATTCATGCCTGGGTCTTCAGGAAATGGGAGCTTAAAATCATTTGGTCCCCTTTTCTGAGAAAACTGACAGCACAGCCATAAAAAAGAAAAATTCTTAAAATAACACAATGTGTAGAAGCTCTGTGCCTCTGATGCCCACCATCTCTCCCTCCTGGCATTCCTGGCTGCACATACTCTTCTCATCAGCCTTTCCCATGACTGTCTCCATGATTTATGGTCTTAATAACTGAGCCTGAATCCTGCTGCCCTCCCCACTGGGGCTCATAACCAGCCGCCATTCAAACTCATTGCATGGCGTATTCTGGTGCAGTCCAGAGCATCTTTTCCGAACAACTTCATCCCTTTCTCCTCTCCCCAGGAAGAAACACCTTTCCTGCAGGAGACCTCTGGGCAGTCTTTTCCCTTCCCATTTTATGGGACACTTCTGTTACTGTTTCATGTAAGCCACCATCAGCCTCCTGCAGCAGGAGGGAGAAGGGGGACTTCTCCGGGTGGATGTACATGTTCCTGGTCTGCAGCACATTGGCAAAATACCATCTTCCCCCACATGCATGAAGGTCTCCCCACACACGTTTCCATGGAGGAGAAGGTATAGAAGAAGGCAAGTGGTCCCTTACAGGTTGGATGACCATCAGCCCAAAGACCTGGGCACAGAGAAGGACACGAGCAGGGAGTCTCATGCAGGGTCTGAAAGCTGGGGATGGGGAGCCCCCATGCTGGCTGTCATTGCAGGCACCACCCTGCCATGCAAGGGTCTGTCTCCAGCCACAAAGCACCTCACTGAAACATAGAGTAATTCAGGATGTAAAAGACCTTTAGGATCACTGAGTCCAACTATTAACCCAACATTGCCAAGTCCAACATTAAACCATGTCCCTCAGTGCCACACCTACATGTCTTTTAAGCATCTCCAGGAATGGTGACTTCACCACTTCTCTGGACAGCCTGTTCTTCCAATGCTTGACAACCTATTCAGTAAAATTTTTCCCATTACCCAATCTAAAGCTCCACTGGCAGAACTCATTGCCATTTCCTCTTGTTCTATCACTTGTTATTTGGGAGAAGGGACCAAGCCCTGCCTCACTACAATCTTCTCTCAGGCAATTGTGCAGAGCAATAAGGTGGCCCCTGAGGCTCCTTTCCTCCAGGCTAAACACCATAGGTCCTTTTCTGCCAGGCAGCTTTCCAGACATTCTTTCCCCAGCCTGTAGCACTGCATGGGGTTGTCAGCCCCATGCAGGATCTGGCACTTGGTCTTGTTGAACTTCATACAGTTGGCCTTGGCTCATCGATCCAGCCTTCCCAGATCCCTCTGCAGGGCTTTCCTATGCTCCAGCAGATGGACACTTCCATCCATCTTGGTGTCACCTGAAAACTGACTGAGGGTGCACTCACTGCCCTCATCCAGATAATTGATAAAGATTGAACAGAACTGGCTCTGACACTGAGCCCTGGGGAGCAGCACTTGTGACCAGTCACCAGCTGGTGTGATTCCTTTCACCACCACTCTCTGGGTTTGGCCATCCAGACAGTTTTTTGCCCAGTAAAGAGTTCACCTGTCCAAACCATGAGCAGCCAGTTTCTCTTGGAGGAAATAGTGTCAAAGGCTTTACCACAGCCCAGGTAGATACATCCACAGCCTTTCCATCATCCACCAAGCGGGTCACCTTGTCACAGAAGGAGATCAGGTTTGTTAAGCAGCACCTACTTTTAATAAACCTGTGGTGGCTGGGCCCAATCCTCTGATTGTCCCATACATGCTGCATGGTGGCATTCAAGATGACGTGCTCTGTGACCTTCCCTGGTACTCAGATGAGGATGACAGGCGTGTATTTTCCTGAATCATCCCTCTGACCTTTATAGATGGGCATAACATTTGCTAATCTTCAGTCATCTGGGACCTCCCCGATTTGCCAGGTCTACTGGTAAGAGATTGAAAGTGGCTTGCTGACTCCAGGGTCATGTCTCCCAGATCTCTTTCTATTACCCCTCAGGCTCCAGGGAGGTGGTAAAGCCCTGCTGACTCCCTGGCAAAATAAGCATCTGTTCTCCCGCTTGCTCTCCAGAGTGCATTGCTGAGAAGCAGCTAAAAGGAGGTGAAAGACCCCAATTAGTCTCCAAAGAGTCTGCTTGCAGCTTTGAGAGCTGCTCCCGAGGTCTCTGGCTACTTGGAGGTAAGGTCAACCTGTTGTACTAATTGACAGCAAGGGAGAGGCACCAGACAGTTCCCCCATCTCTGATCCAAGCTGCGCTCCCACCTGCCCCTGGAAAACCACATTTCAGCTGTGCAACAGCAGTTCAGCAGCTGGTGCTCCTCCTGCTCTCCCTTCTTGCAGATTAATGACTGTCTAATTGTTCCGTATTTTGCCCTGGCAAAGGTAGAGTCCTTTGCTCCTCACAGGGGAGAGAGAGCAGAGGAAAGGCACAGGGGCGTCCCCAGAGGAGCAGGAGCTAATAAGCCATCTGACTACAAGAATTTGCTTTGCTTGTAATACCTAGTAATAGGTATTGCCTTGGAGGCTGGCTCAGGAGAATGAGGCAGGAAGAGGGGTTGAGGATATGATAATCTGATTTTGAGCAAGTGCTCTTTTTACAAAAGCCAAGCCACCACCCAGATGAGCATGATGCTTTGCTGAGCAAAAGAAAGAAACAGCCCTAGCCACAGCATGGAGGGTGATGGGTTCAGCCAGAAATCAACCCCTGAGATAAGAGGTGGGTTCATGTCAGTCTGTGATGCAAACCATGAGCTCCTGCACAGGCAGGAAACATGTTGGGGGAAGTCTGCCTGTCCATTGCAAAGAGAACAGCAGGTATGAAGGGGAAAAGAAATCTCTCCATACCTGAGGGTGAAACAGAAGTTCTCTCTCCTACAAATGGATGCTCTGTGTTCCCCAAACACCGAGTCACGGTGGGGGTCTCATGTCCTCCTTACTACCCACCTGTTAAGGTGGGGGGTCTCCCCAGACCCCATACACTTCTTCCCCAAGGATGCTGCAGGTCCTGAGCTCCCCATGGGAGCAACCCCAGCTGCAGCAGCACAGGAGGCAGGCAGCCAGCTCGAAACAGTTAACAGCTCTCCTCTCCTCAGCCACCACATCATGATGGATGAGCCCTGCCCCACGGAAATGTCACTGTCTGAACAGAGCGTGAGCTCATTGCTTTCCACCTCCCATCTCAGCATGGAGCCAGCTGGACGAACAGCCCCCTGTCCTCCCAGAGTGGGCAGTCTGGCCTGGCCTCTCACCTTTTGATGACAGTGTTCAGGCATAAAAGACAAAAGGAGCCGCTAGTTTTCAGGGTGTAACCCCACTCACCCCAAAGCCTGCTGATTAATGGGAGAGGGGCTCTCCTCCACTGCAAAGGAAAGGAGGAAGTGCAAATGGATGAAGAATGATCTGGTCAAGCACTGAACCTTGTTATCTAATCTGAAAAACAGGCAAATGAGGTAATTATGGTGAGATATCGATTCATAGCAACATGCTCCATAAATGCCACAGCAATAACTCTTAGTGCTGCCACACTACTCCCCCAGCCCCTCCTCAGCTGCAGAAGGCATGTTCAGGCTTTTCACTTTAGCCTGTACTAGTTTGAGAGACAGAGCCAGCCAGGGTAAGCGAGGTTAGGCCACCTTCCATCCCCAGGATGAGCTAGTCTGCTGGCCCCCACTGGAAAAACCTCTTCAGGAACTTGGCTCTGATGGTCTGCATTTCTTGTGTATGCTTTCAGTCAGATCCAGTAAAGAAAGAGGGAGTCACATTGATGGAAAGGGTCAGGAGGTAAGAGATAGAAGCAAGACAGAGACTTCACCAACACGGAGGCTTCACTAGCCTCCTACTAGGCTTCCGTAATGTTTTGGTTGTGCCCAAGCAACTTACCTGTATCCTGTCCAGTTAGGGTCTGGGCTTTTTCTCATTGCAACAGGAGTCTTTCAAACTTCTGCTCTGCATCTGGAGACAACCTTCTCCACAACTGTGGAAAACTGCCTTTTGGGAAGTTGTCTATTACATTGATAGCTCCCAGATAAGTTCCTAGTAGGCTTCTTAAAGATACACTCAGAGATAGGTTTCCCTCTCAAATTTCCATTTAAATCTGTATACTTTGTGCGTATTTCACACAGGATAGCATATAGAGCACACACACTGTGTCACCCATAGCTGTGTGGACCTGTGCCCCTTTCCTTTGGTCTGGTAGCATAAGAGCCAACCTGAACATCAGTTATAACCAGAGAGAGGTAGCAGACCCCAAATATTCTCCACACTTTCAGCTCACACCACTCTTGTTGACTTGTGAGTTGCCTACTGTGAATGAGTGAGAAACCAGCCTGGTACCTGGGAGTGAGGGGAGAGAGAGTTGAGGTTCACCCATGTAAATCTGTTTCTCAAAAACAGACCTGCAGCTTGAGCACCTCCAAATGGTGCTGGGATCCAGACCACTGGAGCCAGAGCACCAGAGAACCTGCCTGGCTCAAGACTGAGCCTGCTTGGCTCTGGCCTCATGGTGTCTGAATGTCTGTCTTCACATCACAGTCATATCAGGGAAGTTCAACAGGTATCCCCAGCATGCTCCTTGGGATGCCAGAGGCTTTTCCTGGCAGCTGCTGTAACTTTTTCCTTCCCAACCACTGGCTTGGGAGCTTGATGCTGAGAGATAACAGTCATGGTTCTATTCACAGCTCAGCTACTTACCCTCTGTTTCACCACCTGCAAAGTGGGTGGCCATTATAATCCCTTCCTTCCCTGAGGACACAGAGAGTCAATGAATAAATCATAACAAGGAGTGCTTTGAGGTCTTTGGGTGGAAAATATTCCAGGGCTGTTATTGTTATTGGTAATGGCACATACTTATTCCACTTATCGGTACTTCAAGCTACATTAAAGTACTTCCCTACATGCAGGAGACTTAAAAAATAAAATGTATGACCTTCTGTTCCACAAGTACTGGCACGTGTCAGTTGTACTGAAGCAAATATTACCTTCATGGGCACTGTTTTGTGTGCCCATTTTTCAGTAGCTCCTGGTCTTCATCCTGCCCCTCCAAAGTGTCTCAACCCCATTTCTATGACCAAATCTGAAAGTCTTTGCCCCTTCCACATCCTGACAGTTTTCTTCACTGTATCAAATCCTCCACAGCACTCTCTTTCTCAAGAGCATACTCTCAGTCTTTACCCGGTGCACATGCCTCCTGACTTCTCTGCTTCCTCAGGAGGTCCTATAACATATATTCCTACACTCTACTCCCCTGCTCCTTCTTCTGCAAAGAATTTGGAAATTTCTGAGCTATTTCACCATGGGAAGATAGCATGACTGGTTCCTGGAGGCAGTTTAGGATGCTGCAGAGATACAATATGCTGATTATGCGTTGGAGCTCTAGCATCATTCCCCACCTTGCAGAGGAAAATATAAAGGATTTGTAGTTTATGATTCAAAAGGATTGTCCTGTTGCACAGGAAACTTCCTGAGAGGGCAAGTCCTAAATGGCCTATACTTGTCTGATCCCACTGAAACAGCCACGGAAAAGCAGATGGATGCACTCCTCCACTGCAGACTCTACCCCTCTGCCAGGGAAGTCTGTCCTACTGATCTCAGGTGACCTCCTTCCCTGGACTCAGACCTGTCAGCCACAGACCTGTGCACTTTTGCTGTCCATCCGTGTACGTGTCTGGCCACTGCAATGTCTTTTCTGTCTTACTGCCATGTAACCTCAACAAAGCCATGGCAAACTGCTTAGGATGGACTGCCAGCCTTCCTACTCACAGGCTCTTTTCACCAGGAGACATGTCCATTTCCCTACCCCATACAGGCACAGCACATGGATATAGCTCTGCCCCCAGTCCCTCTGTCCTCCCCTCATCTTCCAGGTCCCAGTTCCCTCAGCATTGTCCCTTCCTCCTGAGGAGAGGGACACAGTTCTTTACATGGCTAGCACAAGCTGTTCCCAGTGGATTCCTGCAACCCCATTGCCACCAGGAGATGTCTTCTCCTCCCCAGTAGCTCCCCTGTGGGCCATGCTTTGATTTCTGTGCAGGGACATGTCACCAAACTCACAACTCCATCTCATACTAGCAGACCTTTCTTGGGGTGCAGGGCAGGGAAAGGCCTCTTACCTCTCTTTGGATGTCTGTAATTCAGATATTTAATCTGGGATGGCCACCAAGGTGCTCTGTCTTGATGGAGAAAGAGAGGAATCTTCAGCAAGGGGCTGGCCTCACCTCTCTTAAACACTGCTTGGGAGGGAAGGAGCCTACATTTCCTCCACTGACTACAGCAGGAGTGCTGGTCTAGCCTCTGGACAGCTGTTGCAAGGGGGAAGGAACCCATACTTGGCACTCAGCAGGTATCCACATCCACTCCACAGCCTAGAAAACATCATGTAATTCAGTTTCTAGAGTAATTCTACCCAGAAAAATTAAACTACCAAAGGGAAAATTCTGGAACTGGTTCCCTAAACACTACAGGGGTGAGCACAACAGTTACTCAAATGGTTATGCTCAAATGCCTCTTCAAACTCTTTAGATGCTGGCTGATGTCTGCTCTCTGAAATTTTTAACCTCTAAACACTGATTAAGAACTACCCACTGGCAGAGAAAATATTTGTTAGTTTACTCCAAGTTTATTAGATCTTAGATCTAATTAAAAGTTCCAATGCATGGTAAATGCTTCTTTAATTACAGCGAGACAGGAACATTAGAATTGTGGTTTTGTAGAGAAAGTACATCTAATTAGCCCTGTTATTTAGGGCATTATTTCTATCTATTTGAAATACATTGCACTACAAGCTGTTTATTCCAGCCAGAGCTTTACGGAAATGTGTTCCAATCAAAAAAACACTTTAAAAAAATTTTGTTCTGTAATTTTTCTTCTTTTTTTGTTATTAATACTTCATTTATTCTTAATGAAAGACACTAAACAGAGTCCCCGGAGGATGAATTGTTTTGTTTGTGCACAGAATAAAAAACAGGCACTGCATGGATCACTACTGGGATCTCTGTTATGAGCAATTTGGGAGCTACAAATCCATCATTCAGTCCTCCACCTTGGCGTGTGCATCAGCAACATTGGAGGCAAGTTTTTTGGACATGGACACATATTCTGTGACATTGAGATGATCCTACTCTATTCAGCTAAACACATTTCTACACGGTTGTATTGCCAGAGGCACAAATCTGCCCTTCTCCCATCTCTACCTTTTCTGATTTTCTGAGTATCCAAGCTCAAAATCCAAGGTTTTGTTTCAAACCCTTCTCACAGAACCTTCGGTCCCCTGGCACCCCTGCCCCGCTGCAAACCTTGGAGAGCAGCAGTGTAGAGCTGGCTGGTGCAGTCCCTGAGCTGTAGAAATACACTATGTGTGTATTGTGGGGTTACCCGAGCTCCAAACTGTGCTTTTACCTTGTGTGGGGAGGAAAGGAGGAAGAGAGGAGAGAGGGGTAGTTATAATCTATGTGAAGGGGAGGATATGTTGAGGGGACTCTTTTAATCATATAAAGAATACTTCATGAATTTGTGCTCTGTATTAATGGCAGACATTGCCCTTGTAAGGAGGGGTGGTGAAGTCCAGTGTGTTTCAGTAACCTCTGTCAGCATATAGCTGCCTTTGCATCATTTGTGGGTTTTCCCAGCCTGATTAAAGGCTTTTTTTTTTTTTTCTGTTTGGGAAGCAGCTTAGAAATAAATATTGCTACCTCTAAAAACAAAACAAACCAACAAATCAACAAGTATTGAAGAAAAAATTACATTAAAGTGAGAGATAAAGTCCCCAAATCTCTGTGGATAGGAAAGCTCCATGTTGGCACTGTGAAAGTGTTAATTTAAAGGGAAAGAAAGTGCAGGCTTTTGTGTGGTCTCTGAGTAGGCTTGGCTCTCTGCTTTTCATTAGGCACACTGCAAACCAAATACCAGAAACCACAAAGTTCCCATGAACCAAACCAGGAGCCATTAGCAGTTCAAGAAATATTACCTATTACCTTGAACTTGAAAGAGTAGTGTGCAGAGCTGCCACTGCTCCCAAGGAAGGGCAGTGTTAACCCATGGAGAGCAGGCTCTTGCTGAGGCAGTGCTTTGTGTGCTGTCTCTTGCATGAACACTGGTGCACTAAAGCAGCTGTGCAAGTACAAGTGTGGTGTCCGAGCAGTGAATAATTCAGAGCCTTAAAAAATCAGGCAGCATAGGCCTAAAAGTGTAAATCATAGCTTTCAAATGTCCTCACTTACCTCTCTGTGAACCTGAGAGCTCACTGCAAAGGCCAGGATAAAGAAGAGGGAAGGGGCCAGCACATGGAGAGATCATCCCTGGAGAGCCGTTGATTTATCTGCCCGTGGATTTAAAGCAGCTGAAGTACCCAGCCAAGTCCCATGTGCTGAAACTCCCGTGAATGACCTGCTGTGCTCAGCTGGTCCCACACGCCATGCAGGGACAATGCACAGCCAGCACAGCCGTGACCCCGTGATGCAGTCAGTGAGAGAGTGAAAGCTTCCTCCTCTGGGGGCTGCAGCGGGACATGGAGGGCAGATTGGAGATGTGGACAGGCATCCAGAGAGCTGGCAGCACTGAGCAGCCAGGCACTCACCTCCCTGGGGCTCCTCCAGGAGCGGGCACAGTGAGCACGGTGAGGTGCAGCCTCTGCCTGGGGCTGTAGTGGTGTGATCCCAAACACACTTAACAGGCCAGAGGGACTGTGATCCATGGTCAAGGATGTCACAGTAAGGGACATCGATGAGTAGCAATGAATTGGTGCAGTGTGTTCCCCAAAATGAGTTATTTCAGGGAGGGCATGGGGAATAGAACAAAACCACTTTTGCTGGCTGGGTGTGTTATCCTGCAGCTGGGGAAAATCACAGATTCAGGTACCTGGAAACCAGTGGCACTTGTGGACATGTATGTACATGTGTGCACGCAAGGGACAGGAGGGCCAAAACCAAAGCCCCACACCTCCCAGTGTTATCAGCAGTCTATCAGAGGAACTGAACTAGCTGAGAGCCAGGACGTCCCCTGTGGTTTGTGCTGCAACTTCCCACACAATGCTGAGGAGAGGGAAGGTCTTTCTGAAGGCAGTCCCAGGCTCACATCTAATCACATCCATGGGGAGGACATAGCCTAGAAAATCTATTAGATCAGAGTTTCTCCATCTGTGATTTTGTGATCACCTAAGCTGCTGAGAAATTCTCCAGAAGAGCATCATGTGCAGAGCCAGGAGCAACTCTCATTTACAGCCAAACAAAACTTTTAAAGCTCTTTTATTCCTTTTTTGGTTTTTTCTCTCTTGTTTTTTGGTCTCCTCCTGCTTTGAGTATGAGTTGATAGTGTTGGTTTTTCATTAGGAGATCTAGGTACAATAGGTCTGTAGATTACACTCTGGTATCTTGTGGAATGTCATCTTAGGGTCTGTCAAAGATCTCCCGTGATAATGCTGCACTCCATCACCTTGCTCAGCAATTGCCAATAAATCCCAGATCAGCAATTGTCAGTAAATCCCAGACGCTTGTCCTATGTTCCTGGGATCCTTCCTCAAATTTATTTCCTCTATTCATCAGTCCTGCCACGTGCAGAATGAAGGCAGCAGACTTAATGCCTCAAGCACCTGGAAATGTTGGTATACACCCTCCAGTTGGGCCATGGAGCATTGCTGGACCTTCCATTACTTCTATGGCAGTGGTATGTAGATCCCCTGGTTTGTTCTTCACACTCCTGCTCAGGAATGGCCCCCACAGAGGGAAAGAGGGGTGGCTTGCTGCTACAAAGTGTTTAAAACAGCAGGATGAAGAATGGGTGAGCCCCCAACCCATGGCAATTAGATGGAGCTAGAAAGGATACAGTCCACCTTGGGCTGTGCATGTCTGCAGGAACACAGGGATTAGGGACATAGCTCATGGGTCTGTGCTTGCCAGAGGGGCTGAGGACCCCATACCACACACAGACTACAGCAAGTGGGAAAGGAAACCAACTGGACTAGCAGGCTATATTAGTGAAAGTCCTTCTGGCTGCAACATCAGACAGAGCAAAACTGACAAGAGCTCTCAGTGTTCTGATTTCCATGTGTAGGCTGATCAGTAAATGGGGTTTGGCAGGAAGAGCCCCTGTGGGGATGCTATCACACAGATGCCCAGATGTGTTGTGAAGATAGTTTTTGCAGCTTTTGCTGGAGCATCTGATATCAGCCACCGTCAGGATTGAGATAAGGGCCTAAAGGGACATTCATCTTGTCCAGTGCAGCATCTCCTGTGCACACAATAGCCCCCTGTTCTCCCTTCCCTCACCCCTTTTGTTTACTGCTTGGATTCTATTTCTACATTCTTCCATTCTGCATTGGCTTGTGTGTTTTTCTATGCAGCAGTTGTGTCTCTGTGTGTCTGAGCAAGGCTGGGCACACAGGGAGCTTTACTGCTGTGTGGATGCTGTCACCTGCTCCCTACACCTCCTGCAGAAGGAAGTGCTGCCCTCTCCCTCTGCTGTCTCTCTTCCCCCCCCCCACCCGCCGCAGGGCTCATGGGTCCCACTGCTCCCTGCAGATCTCTGCAAATCTTCCTGTACCCCATTACCTGCTCCCCACACCTACAGCTCCTTTTTACCCACATCTTCACCCCAGCATTAATTCCCCAACAGCAGAGCTCCTTCCTCAATTTCCTCAGGCCCATGTTGCCTTCCCTTGCATGCCAGTGCCTATGGCATCACATTCCCAATCCAGCACAGCCCTTTTTATTTCCCCTTTCCTTCCCAAGGTATTTGTACTAACTCGGGCTTTACTGACATCTGTAGTTAAAAAACAAACAAACAAAAAACCAACAACAAAAAAACCCTAAGCTAACCTCTTCTGGGGAGTGTTGGGTTCAAAATTCTCCCATTTAATTCAAAAATATTGTTTGCTGGGAAATTTGGTTTGGATGCTGCCATGATCTGGAGGGATGCCTGGGCTCTGTGAGCTGATTTTCTATCTCTTCTGCCCTTCAGGTGAGAGTGCTCAGCCTTCTTGGTATAGTTTCTCTTCCTATATCACACATACAACCTCCCTTCTTCACCTGTCAGCAGCTCATCTTGAAAGGGTTATCATTTATTTTGAAGACAGGGCTCTAATGGATAATGTCCAGCTTTGATAGTGGTCTCAGCACTTGAATGCACTATAAAACATTCAGCAGATTCAATAGCTGCCTTTCTGCTCAGCTGCATCATGGCCTGTGGGCTTCCCACAGCTCAGGTGTGCTCTGCTTTAATCCATCTCTCCCAGAACTCCAGGGGCCTGAATGGTTTAGCAGAGACAACATCAACCCAGAGCAGAGAGCTCTCTGGAGGAATACTGGGACTGGGATGGTCAGTGTAACCTCATGAATTCTGTCTGAAGACCAGGGACTGTGAGATATCAGCAAAGCCCTTCTCCTCCTGCTTCAGTTGCTTCTGCCTGAGAGACCACTTGGCCATCCCAATGCTTTCATCTTACAACACAGGAGTGAAGGGATTTTGTGTCCAGCTTCTTGATACCGAACAGTACCATAACTCCTAGTCCCCACCCTCTGCACAAGACACCGAGGACCATGGATCTCACATTCACAGACTGCTCTGTACATCCAGCTCCTGCTCCTGTCCTGCTCCTGCCCAATGCCTCCATCCACTGAACTGACTGCAAGCTGCAGAGAGCAGAAAGAGGAGAAGAGCTGATGAAGAGAAAAATCCAGCTGTCAGAGGAAGTGTCATGTGAAAACAATGGGATCAGAAGGCAGGAAGTTAGGAGACAGTGAAAGGATTCAGAAGCTCTCCTGGAGTTGTGCTAATTGGCTGAGCATCCTCAGATCATCATCAGCCAGCCTATAAAATCTAAAGGGGTGGGAAGCCGTCTCCTAGCTAGGGATGTCCAGGCTCACAGAACAGCCACATGAGCCAGCCAGCACCTAGCTCTCAAAAAGAAACCTAGGCCTGGGGAAGGAAGAAGTACAAGTAATGCCTCACCTGCTCAGTTTGCAGCCACCCTCTTCTTCGAACATAGTCCAGCTAAGGCAAAAACCTGCACAGAGGCCACCAGGTTGTCATTTTTCCAGCATGGAAGTGTCAGCAGCCTGCTAGCAACTTGCCTGCAGATGAGCAGTATTTGAGCCAAGGCAACTGCTGTCCCAGCCAAGATGAGGGTGGGACCAGCTGGCCCATGCTGGTGTCAGCTAGAGTAGAGTTCATTGTCTTCCCAGTGGCTGGTATGGGGCTATGTTTTAGATTTGTGCTGAATACAGGGCTGATAACACAGAGATGTTTTTGTTATTGTTGAGCAGGGCTTGCATAGAGCTGAGTCCTTTTCTGCTTTCTGTACTGCCATGGCTGACAAGGAATTTGGGTTTGCATGGGATGTTGGGAGGAGACACAGCTGGGACTGGTGACCCCAACTGACCAAAGGGATATTCCAGCCCATATGTCATCCTCCTCAGGATATAAAGTGGGGGAAAGGAGGAGGAAAGTGGGGGGGATGTTTGCAGTGAAGGCATTTGCCTTCCTAAGTCACTGGCACTTGTGATGGGGCCCTGCTCTCCTGGGGTTGACTGAACACCTGCCTGCCCATGGGAACTGGTGAATTAATTCCCTGTTTTGCTTTCCTGTGTGTTTATCTTTTGCTTTCCCTATTAAACTCTCTTTATCTCAACCTATGGGTTCTCCAACTTTTACCCTTCTCATTCTCTCCCTGACCCTGCTGATGGGGGATGAGTGAGGGGCTGAGTGGGACCTGCTGGCTCCTGGCTGGGGTTAAACCACAACATGGTCCATGCCATGCAAACCCATTGCAGGATTTGGCAGAGATCCTGCTGTAACTTTGCAAGACAGAAAAGATAGAGGGAGACCTGGGTAGCACCACAAAAAGTGAGTACACAGTTCTTCCACCCATATGGGTGCATAAAACCATCTCTTTGCAAAGCTGTTGATACAAACCAGCCCTCAGGACTTACAGCCATTTTCTCCCCATCCATTTTTGCAGTTCAGCTCAATCCTGTTTCTGGGCTACTGGTAAATAAGGAGAGCCACAAAACTCATTCATACAGCACAGGGAGCTGCACAGGGCAGGTACAGCAGTGTGAGGAATCCACCCATGCAGAGGGAAAGGAAAAAGGATTAAACATGTTCAGCTCTGGGCAAAACAGGTTTTTCCAGTGTCTTGGGAGAAAACTGCTCACCCTATGCTATGAAAGGAAACAACGCATAACATCTAAAAAATTCTGGCAGTTTACTCGCCATAATCGTGGCTAAAATTTATAATCTGCTGCATAGTTTAACAGTGTCTATTAAATCTGCAGACAAAGCATTTGCTGAGATTGTGGAAAATTTATAAAATCACCTATTCTCAGAGTCATTGAAGATGATAGAGCAACTCTGTTTTTATAAAGAGAATCTGAAAGAAAATGAACATTTCTGAAAATGTGGCTGGAATAGATAAATGGCCAGAGCTTTGCCAGGGTGCAGGGAATATAAATGATGCATGAAGGATCTGGGTACTCTGTGTTCAGGGAAATAAAACAACCCCCGACCAGTGATTATAGAGTGAGGCTGATTTGACCCCAAACCTGCTCAAGAAATTGGAATATCCCCAGAAACAAGCACTAAAGATGCCAGAGATTTGTGACAGTATCACATGATCTGTGCAACACATTAAGCAAGACTCTTGCAAAAAGCATGATGTGGACAACTGTAAAAAGCAAAGTGCTCTCATTGCAAGAAATGATGCTAGAAGGAATGGCTGGGGACTTGTGTCCAGGTGAGTGCTGAAAGCATCCAGTGATAGAAGCAATTGGCTCTGATTGCAGATCTCCCAAGCTCCACTCTTAACTTTCAACCAGTCAAATGAAGGCTCTCAATGGTAACAGCCTCACTGTATAGAAGGGAAATATCTCTGACTTCTCACTGCTTTAATCCCACACCTGAAAGTATTGTGAGGAGAAAACAGGGGGTTTTTGTGGTATTGGCTGCAGGGAGCAGCAGATAAGTACAATGAAGAGGAATCAGACAGATGAGCCATCCTCTTGTCATCGTGGAAAGGCTGCCATGAAGAGTGCTGGGGAAGCCAGAGCGGGTTCTGCTAGAATGGATGAGATAATGTCTGTGCACTAATGACTGCCTTTGTCTTTGTTTGAAAGCAACGGTTAAGTGTATGTCAAGGTTGCCTAATGCACAGTGCCAGAGCCCATCACTCCATAATGCTCCAATGCTGCATGTCTGTGGGAAGAGCACAGCCAGGAGTTTTGTGTGGCAGCCATAGACTGACGTGGGCATGAAGAAAATGCCCTGCTAGAGTCTGGTTACCCCTCAAAGTCCCCATACAGGGGTCCCAGCCCACATGGTTACCACCAGGACACTTGTCCCTTGCAGCTGGTGGGTGCAGCTGCCTATACTTCAGCACATAGTTATAGTTCAGCACAGCATGTGTACTGTGGGGATCAGGACCTCCGGGAAGAGAGATTTCTTAGTGGGCTGTAGCAAAGCATAGCAAAGGGACAGGTACCCTCTCACAGCAGCTGACACTGACAGGATGAAGGAGAGGACAGGTTCAGCAGGATGTTTTGTAGCAAAGTCACTAAGGAAAAGAAGTTCAAAGGAACACTAGGGATGCACAAATAAGACTCATTATCTTCCTGCAAGTGATCATAACAATACAGAGTAGAAAATTGCTCCTGTAGCAATACTCAGAGAAGGGGAATCACCATGACACACTGGTGCCCTGCCTTTAAGATATTGCTGAGGGAGATACTGTACATCTCCTCTCTGAGTGCTTTCATCTTGAATAATTGCGCTATCCATCCTTTTCCTAGGATGGTGGCTTTGGAGGTGAAGTATCTCCCACCATAGCCAGTCCGGCTCCAATGCTCTGAAGCAGTAGCAGGGAACATCAGGAGACCAGAAGCACTAGGACAAAACGCCCTTTCTCCTGGTCTCAGAGACCAAGGCCTGTTCTCTGGTGAGGAAAGCAAACAGCATGGTGTGGTGCTGACATCCATGCAGCTAAACCAACTCCTCCTAAAGCAGGATGGCCTCACACATGCATCCTGCTGGCAGCAGTGCTGAGGCCATGGCGTTCCTTGAACTGAGCACAGAAATATTTTAAACCTGTGAGCCCTGCCAATTGAAAATGCAGAAGAGGTAATATCTGAGAGATGTTTGGACTTAAGAGGGTAAAAGTCAAAGAGAAAAGGAAAGCAGTGCCTGGAGCTAACATTGCTTTTGGAGTCCTACCAGCTTTGGAAGTTTCATTCAATTAAAGATGTTTTTATTTAATAGAATGTATTTGCACTCAGGCTGCACACAGAAACAGACATATGGCAGAGAGGGAGAGCAGCTGGTCCCCAGCAACAGCCCCTCTTGTGCCACCATCAACACACTGCTATGGTATCTCCCCTCTCAAGGGCCCCCCAAAAGTAACAAGGTCCCTTTGCGTTGCAGTGCAGCTGCCCCTGGGGTGGACTGTGAGGCAGCACTTGCAGAAATCAGGCAAGCAACAATGGATACCCCAATGGGAACTACGGTGCACAAAGCAGTTTCACAAGCTTTGTGGTGTGGTCATAAAATCAGGGCTAAAAATTGTCAAGGCATTACTGCAGCTGGCATTTCAGGATTTAACTACACGACTGCTCATGCTGCATGTAAGCCTCCCTTCATGTCACACCATGTCAGAGATGCTGAAAGCCACTGCTGTTTGTTTTAGCACTTTGCATGTGCCCTGCAGGCTTCCCACAGGGACATTGACCAGGCAAAATCCTACTTATTTTAGGAAATCTGGTGAAATCCTGACTATGGTAAGACCTTCTGGTGAATTCAGAAGGCTAGAAAGACCGAATTACCCCCCAAAGATAGAGAATGAAGCAAGCATAAATAGATTCCACATCTATTGCCTTAGCCTGAGACATGCAGTCTCTGCAATCTGGCAGGAAAACAATGCTCACCACACAGTGAGGAGATGCCTTGATGAGTGAGGTAGGACTGGCAAGAGGCACCCACATGAATTCAGAGCTGTGATACAGCTGGCTTCCTCAGAGACTAGGGTAGCAGGGATGGGAGAGCCTGTGCTCCACACCCTCTGCACCCATGGCAGGAAAATGAGCTGTGGATCAGACGTTCCCTTGACTTTCTCGCCTGCACCAAGCAGGCACACACAAGCCACTGCACAGTGGGATCCCTCAAATGAACTGAACCACAGAGAAGCTCTTGGAACATATTTTGAAACTGCCTTCGCTTCCAGTAGAAGCTGGAAGCTCCCAAGTCTGAATGGGGACTCCCGGGTTGGGTCTGTTCTGGAAAACACCACTTTGGTTCCTGCTTTACGAGGCAGCAAGTAGAAGAGTTGGGTGACAGCTCTCATCTCTGTGATATGCTTCTGTAACCAGGGGCAAAATCTGCCCCCTCCTGCTCACCCTCTGCATGTCTGCTGTGCAAATGCCTCCATGTGAAATATTCACCCCAGGATCCTCTTACTGGAGAAAAACAATTTTAAAAACAAGAGAAATTCTGTCTATTCCAGATGAAGAGAACAGAAGCATCCACTGAAAATGCTCTTTAGCTCAATGCATGGCACATTGTGCTATTAAGACCTTGTTTCTTGGCTTTGTTGTAACGTATTTCTTTTTTTTTTCTTTTTTCTTGATGCTAAGTGGGGTCTCAGACAATCCTGATAAACCCAAGCAATACTGCTCCTTCAGATGGAAAGAACCTAAACTGAAGCTATATGGAGAAGAGAAGAGAAGAGAAGAGAAGAGAAGAGAAGAGAAGAGAAGAGAAGAGAGAAAAAAAAAGAAAAAAAAAGAAAAAAAAAAAAAAGTAGTTTTGGAATCAGATGCAAGTTTTGAAGGAGGCTGCAGGAGTTTGAGGTTCCCAGCAGGGAATATTCTGATGTTCCTTCTGGACACCAAACTTTTGTTCTAAGTGGCTTTTGTTCTGTCTTACCTACAGGGAGCTCAGCTGAGGAAAAGGTCTGCAGGAAACTAACACCATTGGGCACAGGTGGCTCTGGTATTGTGGAATAATACAATGAATAATGAAGTTTTCTTTTTTTTGTTGCTGCTTGGGTTTTGTGATCAAGACCTTTAGTTAGCAAATATAACTCAGGTGATTAATAAGCCAGCACACAGGTATCCAGAGGGACACACAGCTAACAGTCAGTGCATATGAATAAAGAAACACAGTCTAAGAGTTTTCAACTCATTTGACCCACAGAAAGAAGGGAAGCAGACAAAAAGATATCTGTGGTCTCCAGTGACCCAAAGATAGCTCTGCCACCTGGCAAGGGGGTATGCTAATAGGTACAGGAATCATTTGGAAAACTGTGGTGTTAAGAATCCAAACCCTACACGAAACTGCTAGTTAAATATCTGAATTTCCAGGTCATGAGCTGGTGTCTTCACTCTGTACAGCAGTTAGTGGCTGAGCTGTTACATAAGACTCACACTCTCTGGTAAGAGATAGGTACTTGGGGTTGTCATAGATCCACTCCAGCAGCAGAAATGGCCTCCAGTTCCAGCCACAGACCACAAAGAGGTCAGTGCACACCAGGCATTTATTAACTTGTTCTAACATCAGGCTCTGGTTTCTGAGCTCCACAAACACTATTTTCCATGTTTTTTCAACATGATGTAAAATTTTCTGGTGTTGCTTATGCACCCTTCATTCCCTAGGCTGTCTCAAGGCAATCTCTCCTCCTTGCTCCTGGTCTTAAGGTTTTTAAAACCTTAATGTAAAATCAGAAGAAGATTTCTTTCCTATTCCCTTTTCTGCTGTGGTATTCACTCCTTGTTGTTCCCTGTTGACCTTGAAAAATGATTCAGGCCCACTGTGGACTCCCAATCCCTGAGCAGACTTTCTAAGCTCTCTTTCAGCATACCTATTTAAAACTAAAAGCAAAACAAACACACAAAAGTCCACAAAAGCTCTGCATGTACCTTGCTACCTAGAAAGCAATTAAATCCATTATACTTCCTGCATTAGTTTTAACATGCCACGTCTCAGGGGTTAGTGCAATGAGCATTAGTCATAAGCTAATCAGAAACAGAGGTGCTTAAATAATTCATAGGCTGCCTTTCTTCACGACGAACCTCAAACCACAGCCCTGTCATACCATGAGGGCAGTGCTACCAAAAGCAGCTCACTTCACAGAGGGTGTCAGTCAGCTCAGAGACGACAGAGGCAGTTTCTGTGAAAAGCCATACTCAAAGAGATGTAGAATGACCCGGGAATGCCTGCTTAGGGAAGCACATCTTTCTCCCAGAGGAGCTAGGGGAGACCTCTGCTGCACTCTGCTCCCCCCAGCACTTAAATGCCACTCTTACACAAAAACAGAGTAAAAACCTTTGGCTAAGGACCAAGATTAGAGTCATCCCCAGGCGAGTCTGCAGGGATCACCTCTACCTTGGGAACTGGAAAGAAAAAGGAGCTGCTCCCAGAGGCAGCACTTAGATGGCATTAGACCAGGTCTGTGCATGTGTGGAATTTCTTGGGAGGCACAGTCATAGACCAGTGCCAGGTGGGAAAGGGAAACCCCTCTGCTACCCAGTGCAGGGCTGGAGAGGGACCCCCAGCTGTTGTGTGTGTGAGCTTTTCCATGCCAGCCTAGCCTAATGACCCTACATCACAGCATCCCTAATACCTAATAAAGATTGCTTGTTTCTGAGAAGCCTGGCTTTAATGATGGAAATATCTGCTCGGTGCCAAGAGAATAATGTCTCTGACAGGGCAGGGACATTTCTGAGTTTATGGGAGGAATAGCTGTATGAAAAAAGCAATGCTAAAATTAGACACTAAGCCCAAAAGGAGTGGGTCTGCCTGTGACTTGCAAGGAGGGGAAGTCTCATGCTAATGGGTGTTCCTTGGACTGTGTCAAGGGAAGGACACCAAGGCGACAGCTGGAAGTGGCATCTAATGATGAGAGGCCAGGGAGAAGGCAAGGCAAGAAGGCATCGTGGCATCAGAGAGGTGACAAGGACACAAATGATGTGCAGTGGAGGGGAAGGAAAAGACAAAAGCCCAGCTCACACCAGGGAACACCGCCTTGGATCTGGTGTGCAACCACAGAGACAGGGATATGAAGGAGGCAGCCAAGCGGGCAGCAAACAGCGTCTGTTTGTTCCAAGTTGATGGACAATGTCTGACAAGTTCAAAGTTTGGGAGGAGGGAGCTGGGGTGTAGACAAAAAAGGACAATGAGATTCTCCCAGCAGAAGGGTAGAGCATGCTTTCAACTGTCAGAACTGAAGAAAGTCACAAATTCTCCCAAACAACAGCCAGGCTGGTTAAGGGGCTTGACCTGTAGGATGGTTTTGCTGGATTTACTGACAGCTCTGGGAAGGAAAGAAATCTCATAGACTCCTGTAAGCTGCATTTCTGACTCAGAGTACATCAGCCAAGCAACATCCTGCAGATTAAAAACATTTGTTATCTCCCTAATCCCCTGCTAAAAAAATTAGTGCAAACCTAAGCGTGCATATAGCATGTATATAGTAAAGATGTATGTGTTCAGCAGGCTGAAAAACAGCTGGGAAAACCCCTAGACCTAACAATAGAAAAAAATCTCCATCTTATGATGTGGATCCAAAAATTGTATTACTACACATGCTGGTTTGCTACAGCTGTGTGTGTCATCAAACTTGGTTAAGTTATACTCACCATTAATTTCTTGTGTCAAGGAGTTCCACAGTTTAGCATGTGCTGTGTGCATCAGCACAGCTTGATTTGCAGTAGTGCTTCACCTAAAGGAGCTGAACTCGCTTATTTACACAGTGAATTCTCCTTATTCTACACATGCCAAGAATAAAGGTGAACGTGAGACATCCTTTAGCCCATAAACCTTGTTGGGCGTCACAGTAGAATGCCCTTGGACCTACTTGCTTTCCAGCACTTGCAGAGCAAGGCCAGCAAGGAGTTTCTGCAGACCTGCAGATCCTGCTCTCATGACATGAAGAGGCTATGTGCAGCTGGATAAAGGCCTCTATATGGCATTCTCAGCTAATCATACCAGACAGCCCCTACTTTCCCTAAGAAACACCTTTCAGGCTGTAAGTTCCAGTGGACTCCTCCACAGATACTGCTATTTTTTCAAGCATCATTGTCTTGGGTTAGAATATGTAACCAAAAATGTGTATTCTATTTCCATCTGTTGAAACTGGTTAGGGAGATGTTTTTCTTTATCTCTTGTATAACTCATTCCTCATAACTCTGGGGGGGAGGGGGCGGGTGCCTTCTGTTAATGGGCCAGCTGTTAAAAGCAGGTGGGGCATCCTTCCTTATCTCTGCCAGGACCCACCCTCCCTCCAGGGGAATATCTTCTGTTAATGGGCCATTAAGGCTCACCACAGGACTCAAAACATTATATCATTCCCTTGTGAGATGCTCCACCCAGTGGGAGGAGCCAAGCATTCCTACTGGATAAAACCTTCAATTCAGCACAGCAGGACAGCCTGTTTCCACTGGATGTCCCAGAGGAAGACTGGACCTATCTCGCCACCACTGGACCCTTCTGCAGGATCACCTCTACTCCAACAGAACCACATCTGCCACTCCAAGTGGATTTATTTGGACTGCTTCCAACACCTTGACCAACAGGGTGTCAGGTCGCATTTCTGACTCTGTCAGGATTTCTAGGATTCTTGTTTGTTTGTTTGGGGTTTTTTTGTACTACTATAGTTGTATTTTAAATATTCCTAGTGAAGAACTGTTATTCCTATTCCCATAGGGCCTGAAAGCCCCTAATTGCAAAATTACAATAATTTGGACCAAGGGAAGCTGGAGCTTTCCCTGGCAGACACTTGTCTTTCCAAACCAAGACAATCATCCAGTACTGAGGGACAGGCTGAATGCAGTCCCCAAGCTTCTCCTGTGTCATTCCCAGTGCTGGCACATGGAGCAGAGGGTGCCTGGGGAGCCAGGGCAATCCCATCCCTATGTGCTCATGGTGGGATCTGAGGCTTTACACACCCCATGGCTACACCATCCATGGTTCTCTAGGTGGAAGAGGATGGGCTGGGAGGCTGTTTGTGAGCAGTACATGACTACCTGCAGCATCTGAACACAGCCTCAGTTTTGGCACCTGGGGACGCTGTTTGTCCCCCTCTTGCTGAGCCCACCAAAAAACCCAGGAAGTTTTGTGCCCACAGAAGCCTATGCCTTCTTATTACAGCATCCTCTCAGGAGTCCAGCTTCCTTTCTGCCTAATGTCAAAGTCAGATTGATATTTCAATCCACACAACCTATAATGGACCTTGGTAAAATCAATCAATACACATTCCCTCATTTCCCCATGCCTGCTTACTTAATAGAGGAAATAGCTGTTGCCCGAGACCTTGAAATTCAATGGGTCTTTTGTCCCCCTACAAATGTACTTGACTGTGAGTTTAGAAAAAAGTAAAAGCAGATCCTCATAAAGAAGTTTTTTCCTTTCTGTTTTTCAAAGGGAGAATGGAGCAGGCAAAGTAATTGGTAGAGCATGGCTACAGATCTTCATTGGGGTAAACCCAGCAGGACTGCTCAAGGATTTTCCCTGCAGCCATCAGGTCATCAACCTGAAATTCCTCAGAATTGAGGAACTAGAAATGTGCTGGAAGTCCAGCAGTTCAGAGGGGTTTGAAGTTTGCCTTATCAGCTGTCACATATCTCAGAAGGGTGAGTGGCAAGAGGTTCTTTGCCTTGTTTTCCTGTAGTGTGGAAGAAATGTGCTTATAGGGATGGAGACAAAGATAGGTTCACAGTCCTGTCACTTTGGTGTTTCTTATCCTCTGCAACTTAATTGCTAGGACCATGATAGAGATCCCTTTCCTCCTTTGTAGAAACACAGCTTGATGACAAATCAGTGGCAGGAGTGAATATACAGGAACAAACCACAGGCCACAAACGTAAGTCTGTGCTTTGCTGGGAGAGTCTTACACTGAACAGTGGGATATAGCATAGGCTAGGCTAGGCTAGGCTAGGCTAGGCTAGGCTAGGCTAGGCTAGGATAGGATAGGATAGGATAGGATAGGATAGGAGCAAAGCTCTCAGATCATGTAAAGCAATAGAGTTAAGCTCTGAAATGTTTAGAAAATCCAAAGGAAATCCATGGAAGGCAAATGTTTAGCCAAAATGTTGGCTCACACTGGACCTCATAGCAGGCAATACAGCGGGTAATACAAAATCAGCATCTACAAATTAATAAAACAGAAAAAGAAAAAGGAAAGAAATGTGGTAAAAAGAGTTGGCAAGCAGCTGAGACTAACAGAGGGGAACCACATCAGAAGAATGTGATGTGCCCCTGCAGGGGTAAGAGGATAATGGGACCACCAATGTCACTCGGCCAGCTGCCTGCTGAGGCGACGTGTGCAGCCATGGCAGCAGGATTGTGCAGCTGCTGCACACTGAAGGCAGTGGCTCTAGAGTTTTTTATTTGCACAGCTCCCGCTTTTCCCATGCCTTTTCATCTCCACCCACAGGGTGACCTCTCTTACCATCCCCTTTCTAGGCCAAGAAATGCTTTATTTGTCCTGGGCCATTTGATGCCTCTATCCACATAAATTCAGCTTCCCTTTATTCTCTTGCACTTCTTCATATTCCCATTAGCACAGGTTTGAAGCAGAACATCAGCTCTTATAGCTCTTTACCAGGTTGTTTACTGCAGAATCTCTCTGAAGTCAGAGAAACGGCAGCCCTGGTGCCAAATTCCATTTTAACTACACAATCAGTTATCAGCCCATTACCATAATAAGGAGATTAAAAGCGCTGAGAAATGCACAGTTTACTCATGGCTGGGGAGTCCCACAGGTTCCATTTTGTTCTGCTTGTCACTTTCCTCCAGGATCCCTAGGGAGGGAAGCAGGGGCTGGAGAAAATGAGCAACAGCATGTCCCAGCCAAGGCTGGGGCAGGGGATTCCCCACACCCAGAGCCACTCAGGTGAACTAAATCAGGCCAGGTCACCTTTCTGGGGCCCTTGAACATTTCCTTTCTTCTTTGAGTGTCTAACTTGAAACATTTCTCTACTGGAAAGGTTTCAGACATCTGTTCCCTCTGCATTCACTTTTCTGCCTATCATTCTTCTGGGACCAGACTGGGGATCGCTTCAGCCATCCAGAGTAATCCTGTCTGGATCCGACCCCATTTCTGCCTCCTATCTGCAGAGGGCAGAAGATAGGGTT
Source organism: Illadopsis cleaveri (assembly GCA_013399915.1). Taxonomy (NCBI): domain Eukaryota; kingdom Metazoa; phylum Chordata; class Aves; order Passeriformes; family Timaliidae; genus Illadopsis; species Illadopsis cleaveri. The sequence continues at coordinate 628,817 of VXBB01023989.1, forward strand.
TCAACAGCAAATACTAATTCCCATGTATTTCTATTTCTAAGAGGCTCAAAGGATATTTCTGAAGTTACAGATGTGCTCCATCACAACAGGAGGAAGGCAGGCAGAGACCAGGATGCTGATGGATGCCTCCTATGAGTGCTTCTCAAGAGTCTGCAAGTCAGACCTGCCTCCAGCAGCTGAGTGCAAGTGCAGAACAGAGCATTAGCTGCAATTGAGAGTCGCCTGCCACCAAAAGCAAATGTCTCATTGAGACAAAAACAGTACCTGCATCAACTCCAAATTTATTCATGTGGCATCACTGGGAAACCTTCAGCCATTACATTGAAATCCAAGCATTTTACAAAAGCAATTATCTAACTACCAGGTTGCTGCTATTTTATGTAAGATCAGTAAAAGCCAGATTTAGTTCCTCTCCCCAGAGTCTCTGGTTTTATTTTCTGATCAGCTGTTGTCTTTCATTCCCACTGCCCAGACCAATTGCTAATGACTTCAGCTTCTTGCTCCAGGAGGCAGGGAACCCTCTCTTCAGGCATGAGAGACTGAATCAGGGCAGGAAGGATGGACACTTTCCCCTGTTTGGGGGCCAGCAAAGCTCCTCAGCTCCCTGCCCAGGTTATTGACACAAGCAAGCCAGGTGAGCTGGCAGCAAAGGCTCTGTGAGTTTCTGCCCCTGAGGTGTCTGAGCTTGGGAATGGAGGCTGGGAGTAGCAGGGATTAGGGGAGGCAAGGGCATTTATGAAGCAAACACACAGATGCTGTAACTATAGCAATGGAACAGAACTGGGAGCATAGGAGGACATAGTCTCTCAATATTGACCTGTGTGTTGAATTTTTTGTGGCCTGCAGACCCAGAATGCATTTTTTGCTACAGCATGAGAAAGAACAGTGTCATCCCAGGATCCCAGATCCCGAGCCAGGATGGGAATTTACATTTTATCACATGGCCAAAAGGAAGAATTGTACCACTGCTTTACTGCAGAGGAAGCACAGAACTCCAGCTGTTGATCACTAAGTACCCCTCCCCAGTTTTACAGTATTTTGCTTCACTTTCTGCCCTGCTACCTCCTGCCCTGTCTTTCCAATCAGCTGCTGTGCTTCAGGCTGTGGTCAGCTGCATTTCAAGAGTTAGAATAGCAACCCATAAACACACTCACACACACAATTGTTGTGCTGACCCAGAAACTCCTAGCTTTTCTTGCTAGCAGAGTTTGCACCTGTCAGCACTAGTTGTACAGTGAATTTCTATCACTCCCAGAGGTGAGGGTGGTAGGAGAGTTACACTAATGAGTGGTCCAGGAACCAGATATGGTCCAGGAGAGGTTACACTGGAAAGTAAAGCTGCAACCAGCAAGGCAGTTAAGATGCAAGCAGGTTACAGGCTCTGAGCCAGGGGCTTCACGAGCCTCCACTACATTACCCTTACACACAACACCCCCCACCAAGTTTTGACTCTAAACTCAGCCCCAGCAATGTTTGTCTTTCACTACTGCTGTGAATGCAGTGAAATGTCCTGCATTGGACTGGGGCTTGGAGCATTCCTATGAGACTGCAAATACCCTCTGAAAGCAATGTGATAGAGTATCACCCTAGTAAGAAGAGTCTCTGGGTGAAAGACACTTGCAGGAAAAAGCACTGGGTATGGATGAGCTGTTTATAGCTGTGTATGTAACTGATATGAGGCAGCAACAAGTCAGAGAGGGGGGGGAAATATTTCCAGGGACCCTGAAGAACATGGCATCTGCTGGATGTCTCCTTCTGTCTGGATTAACCGCTGCCTGGTCCCAGTAGAGGCTCAGAGCTGGGCATGCGGTGTTAGTGTTCCCTGGAGATGTTTTCCTCCTGCACCTCTCTAGTTAAGATATCAGAAGTGAGATTTGTCACTTAACCATCTGGAATAGGAGATCACAGGAGGCTGCTGCTCCTCAGTCTGTCACACTCTTTAACTGTGCTAATGTCATTCAGATGTTTCACAAAGCAGCCCTGACAAGCAGGCATGAAATTAAGATGTTTGTGGAGCTGGCCAACTGGGAAATAATGGCAGACCAGGGAAAGGCAGAGGAGGGGGGCACATTCAGAAGCAAGAAACTGTGCTGGAAACTATTTGCTTCCTCTCTCTCCCAAGGATCTGCCATAGCTTGGACCATCAGACACGAGGGCTGATGCAGTGGCATCTCCATGCCAGGTAAACCTTGGGAGCAACTCCCCTGCTTGCCCCTTGATGCTCTCCTGTTGTCCAGCCTCAAGAATGAACCCAAGACAACCACTCATGTCCTCACTGAACTGGAATTTCTAGTAGGAGAATTTCTTTCCCAGGGGCAGCACACATATTCTCTAGGATAGTTCTGTTTGGAAACAGGCTGAGGGAAGATGAGTTGGCCAGAAGCAGAGGCCACCCTTGAACCCCACAGCACCACAGCCCTATGGGATTTCTTTGCAGGGAGAGACTGGGCATCTTCTGCTCCTGTCTTGGTCCTAGCAGTGCTGCAAGGTGCTGGGGCAGCTGGATCTCATTGCCTACTGCAAAGCAGCTTTATCAGCAGCAAGTTGACATGGGGCTTTAAAACACTTTCTAATTAAGGAGCAGGCCAGCCTGGAGAGCAATTAGGTTTGACGCATTCTGTATTTGAAAAAGTCTGTGTTGCAGGCTCTGGAAAACATACTGAGCTTCAGCAATTAAAACTTCTTCCCATTCCTCCCTGGCCTCCTCATTTGCAGAAACATCCTTTTTGGACAGCTCTCAACCAGTGTGCCCACTGCCCTGAGGGCAAGGGTGCAGCTGGCACTGGGGTGGGATGCAGCTGGAGCAGGTGAGGTCAAATGTACTGTGTGTGGTGGGGGAAAAGCACGGTGCAATTTAGCCTGGGAGGAAGTAACTGTTTGTAAGGCAACTAGACACAGCTGCCTAGTTTAATCCAGCCCCTCTCCCATTCCTCTATCCTCAGGGCAAGCAAAACTGTGGTTCCCTCTACCTCCTGGGCTTCACTGAGATGTTGAGCTGCTGAGATGCATGGGATTCATGGCCAGCAGGGAAGTCATTTCAAGTGTGACACTGCCTGCAAGCCAGGAATGATGCTTCACTTTCCTACAGACTCACATCCTGCCTTTGAGTCAGCCCATGAAGCTGGGCATGTCTCAGTTCCCCCTGCTAAAAGACAGCAGTGAAATAGCTACAGTGAGGTTATTTTGCTTTGTCTATTGAGAATGCCAGCAGAATTCATTAAAACTATCTTTTTTATATTTTGCTCTACAACCACAAAAAATATTACGTTCTTAAACATAATTCATGAAAATACTTCACTCTTTCAGGCATGTAATTTTTCCCTATGTGGAAATAGAGGAAGACAAGAGAGTAGATATTTGTTACACAAATTTGTGATTTTCCTCCATCTACAAAGCAAAATGTTTGATAGAAAAAACAATATGCTACTCACCAAAAAATGTGTATAGGAAAGAGCTGGGTAGTTTTTTTCATGAGAAAATATTCCCAAAGAAAACAAGCAAATTACTTCCAATTAGAAGTTCATGAGAGTAGAGCCTGTAATGCTAAGCTCACTCCACTGCTGGTCAGCTCCTTTCCTTGCTCTGCTGCCTGCTGCCTGAAGCTGCCTAAAACCCTCCTTTGAGGGTAGGGAAACAGGATGGAAAAGACTTTAGGAGTTCAAAAGCAGGGAGAGACAGAAAGGCAGAGGGGGAGAGAAGGAAAGCACATAGGAAGGAAGAAAGAAAGGAAGAAAAATGATAAGAGAAAGAAAGGAAACGAGGGGGAAAGGGGGTAAAAAGAAAATAAAGAAAGAAGGAAAATAAGGAGTGAGTGAATGAGACCATGCTGTTCTCACTGTTATTAAAAATTAAAACAAAAACCTCAGAGGTTAAAAATCTGCCTGATGCTGCCCAATTCAGGGGAGGGAGATGGCTGCAGAGCACTAGCTAAGGAGAGAAGAACTGGGAAGGTGACACAAAGAGCAGGGTAGAAGGGCAGAGGGAAGAAGCAGGTGGCCACCGGACCTGAGTACACACCAGGGAAAAGACTTGCAGTGCTGCTGCTCCTTGCTTTGGTAAGTACCAGGTCTTTTTTTCTCATCCTCTGACCTGGGAGGGTTCTTACTCCATCATCGTTCTTCCTCCACCTCCCGTGCCCACACTTCTTTCTCTCTATTCTTCCTTCTTCTTTTTCTATTTTCAAGATATTTCACCTTATCTCCATCCTGTTTTGCCCACACCTTCCTTCATTTCTTCCTTCCTCCTCTTCTCCCGCCTGTCCCTCTCTCTCCCCCACCATACTTCTCACTTTGTCATCCTTCCAGCTCCCTAAGGAATTGTCTAATGACTTAAATAAAACAGCAGCCTTCTCTATCTTCAATAACCCTCCTTGCTGGATCCCCAAGAGGACCCTGCCATGTACAGCAATTAGGAAACCAGTGCCTGGGGCTGTTGCCTCTGCAGTGTCAGCATGGACATCCTCTCTGCCCTCTTCAGGAAGAGGAGGAGGTCTTCACAAAGTTGGGAGCGCTGTCACAACAGGAACAGAGGCTACTGCAGAGTCTCAGGAAGGCTTTCCTAAGCCATCCAGGTCTCTTTCCCTCTGTTCCTGCCCTCCCTCAGGCTACCAGCATGTCTCAGCCCAACAGCAGTATGGCACATTTTGTGTTCCTCACACCCAAAGTGTCCCACCAGCCAGTGACCCATGGGGGAATCCAAAGTCTCTGGTCCCACTTGGGATGGAAGCAGTGAGTGAGGCAGTGCTGCTCTTCTGCCCTCAGGGATGTGGGTGGCTTGAACAGAAGTCCCTAGGGCCTTCCCAGACACGCACAAGGTCTCTCCCTAAAGCCTCTGGTTCCCTTACACCTCCTCCTTTCAACCAAGTTTCAATCAAAAACATCAGCAATGAATGTTCTGAATTTCCAGAGAACTCGCCTCCAGTGTGACCCTTTGGCTGTGGTTCTCTCTCCAAAATCTCATTTCTTTGTGCCCTCATTCCTCTTGGTAAAGCATCCCAGACAAAGGCACACAAAGGCAATGCCTCTCTTGTGTGCTGATGAAAAGCGTCTTTCAAAAAGCCTCTTGGGAAATGCTTCCCATTAGAGTTAATTCTGTTGTTCTTTAATACTATCTGCCCCTCTTCTCTCCTTTGTCTTGGTTAGCCTCTATTTGTGGGAAAACAAGATCTCAGAACAGGATTCATTTCACTGTTGTTTTTCTTAGCTCAGCAAGTAACCCTGTGGTCTCTGCTTGGTCAGGTGAGGAAAACAAACTCTTCCATGATATCATTTGTCTCATACTAAGGTCAGTGTTTAAACTAAGTCAGACAAAGCAGGTGCTAAAAGCACCATGTCCTTTGCCCTAGGGAGAAGGGGAGCAAGGGGCTCAGAGACAAGCAGGCTGAGGCAGGCAGTCTCCTGAGGACCTGTCTTAGGGACTATTCCCCACCCACCCTGTCCCTGGATGCTTGTGGGGGGAGAATGGATCTGCAAGGAGGAGGCCAGAGTGAGACAGGGGTGCACATGAGCTCAAGATGCAGGGATCACTGGGAGTAAAAATCCCAGGAGGAGAAAATGAGCTACACACGTTCCCAAACCTCTTGTCCCTAGGAGCCGGCAGCCCCTCTCCGCAGGCTCAACCTGTGCAGGGCTGGGGAAGGCAGCCTTGGTTTCACTGTAGCAACAAGGCTGTCTTTCACATGGTGCCATCTGGTTTTTTGTTTTGTTTTGTTTTTTCTTCCCTGCCGCTAATGGGTCATTTCTGGGGGATTTAAGACTTGCAAGCCCTCTTTAAAACTGGTTTTTATCTCATGCATGCCTTGGTGAACGGAGGCAGCAGGCTCACTGCACGCAGGCACTCCCTGAGCAGCCCCGGGATAAGCAATTAAGCAGCCACACGCCAGATCGGGATTAACTGCTTTCCTGTTTGTCTTGAGACCTTTCTAATTGCTCTTCCCGATGCCTCTCTTCAGTCTCCCTTCATCCAAGCCCTCCCATCCCATCACTCTTCTCAGGCAAGCCCCCGGGTGCCTGGACAAATGTTGAGAAATGTAGGTGACACCCCAGTGGCTGCCTTGCAAAACCTGCCCCACATGACAGGGGTGCCTCTGCTGACAGGCGTCACTCACTTGTCCCCAGCCCAGCAAAGCGAGGGATTTCGAGGCTGGCTTTGGCATGTAGGCACTCAGGTATTCACCAACAGAAAGGTGCTGGTTTCCTCTGAAGGAAGGCAGAGAGGAGGACTGAAATCCTTATTTCAGAAGCTCATTGTAGGGTAATTATCAAACAGCAGCAGTAGGCTGGGATGCTCGCTAATTAGGCCACATTCTTTATGACTAGTTATTCTAAGCTGTAATTTGACAGACTTGGCGGGGGGGGGAGGGACGTGCACATAAATTTGTTTTTAATTACATTTGGTATGCTAATTTCTGATATAAAATAAATATTTACCAGAAGCAATATTTCTTCATTTCACGCTGGCTGCACTCTGGCATTTATCGAGGGTTACAAACAGACTGCTATCACCCGGCCCTCCTTGCTGGCAGATCTTCCCCTCTCTCCTTCCCTCCCCTCAGCCTGAGAGGGAGAGGGATGGATCCAGCTGTGGCTTGGAAGGGGCAAGCAGCAGGGAGAGGGAGTCACTACATCTTTCCCTTTGTCTAGTGGAAACGTGTCCTTTTACTGCCAAATGGCCCTTTGGACAGGGTGCTCTTAGCCAGCTGCTGGCTACTACCCCAGGGCTGAGAGCCTGCCCAGGCACTCCTCTGAGGAGATGGGAGATATTGTTCTCCTGACAGACAGCCTGGCTTTTGTGTGGCAAGAGTGCTTCTCCAACACCTCCAAGGCTACAGACCTCTATTCATGCAGCCTCTTCAACCTTTACAGCTTTCAAGGCTTTTTTTTCCTTCTTCTTCTATATATGAATTAACTAACATTTCAAGAATGGAAAGCTGCTGCAAACTGAAAGCCACAAATATTTCATTACGGTTTTGACAGTCTAGGAACTTTTCCTTCCCTACAAATGTATGTTCTTGCACAATTTTTTTTCCCCATTATTAAAGTCAGCTCTTATTGCCACTCACTCTGGATTTCAATAAACTGGAGCTTTCCAGTGGAAAATACCCTTGCTGTGGCACTTCTTGATCAAATATTAGCTCAAACAGCTCAGGTCATTGCAAAGTGTACTTCTATCCCAAGCAGGTAATTTCTGACCTGGTGCAAAGCAGTATCTCACTGCTTGACCCGACCTAGGCTGTCCACCTGGAGCCAAGACAGTCAAGAGACCCTTGCAGATCCATGTCCTGAAGTTCTGGTGATATACCATGGAAGGAGTTGGAGTGACTAGGGTTTCAGACACCTGGGGATGTGTATTACCTCCACCAATCCTCCAGATGAATTATTCTCATCACTTAGATCACTTTGATTTTTTTGATAAGGTATGGGCTTCTGTGGCATAAAGGGAGTTCATACCACCACTGTGCCACGAGAAGCATGTCAGATGCTTTGAATTGCCAGCAACTGGAGAACCACCCCATTATAGCCGAAGAACCCTATTTATATATATATATGCATGAGCCACCTCTCAGAAAACTCTTGCCTTTTTGTAGTGCCAATATTTGAAATTAAACCCTTCAATAACAGCATCCCAAGGCACTAAGGGAAAAGACACAGAGTTTGCGGGGTTGAAAAAACTGTCTATGTGGGGCCAGAAAGAGCAGGAGGGAGCCCATCTGAGGAGCAGAGCTCTGGGGATGGTTTTGGCTTGCACTGGGTGGACAAGCATTTAATCCACTCTGTAGACACAAACTACCACTTGGGAGACCATCCATTGGTGAGCAGTTACGTGAGTTTGTATACTCAAGCTGAAATTTTTCAGAAGTGCTTAATGGCTATGCACTATTTAATATTTAACATATGTTCTTCCTTCCCTTGCAGGTTAGTTGCATTTGGGCTGATGGCACAAGCTGCCTGCACCCAGTCTAATGCCTGGCTACACGGTGGACAGGAAGCAGGAGTCATGAAGGCCAGCAGCGTGGAGACAGGTAAATCAGCTGACATTGTCCAGCCTTGCAGCTTGGCACACAGAGTAGAGCCAGGGCTTGCTTGGTGGAGTTCCTCTTTTAATGCCACATTCCCACAAGGACAGCCATTTGTCTCTTCTCTTCAGCTTGGTGCTTCTTTATAGGTGGAAATTGCATGATGGAATGCTGTAATGGAGATGACCCTCTTATCCCATCTGGGGATCTCATTCCCGAGTAGCAGGGCATGGTTGTTCCTCAGCACTTCCAGTCTTATCACCAAGCACCCCCAGACAAGTATCCTCATATCTTCTCCCCTCAGGGGAACCAGGAAGAAGGTTTCCAGACTGAGGGACCACGATGACAGATAGCCATTTTAGTTTGCTTAGGGTGACTCCCACTGCTTCAATCCTCCCAGTTTTGCCTCTGCCTTTCTGGCTCCAGCTCATTCACAGCCTTCAGCAGAGTCAAGATCTACCTCAAAGCCTTTCCCAAGTTCTCTTCATGACAGCATTTGACTGCCACAGGTATTAATGAATTATTCATCAGCACTTCCCCGTTTGAATCCAGTGGCTTTATTATCTTCACACCTGATGAACTGAGGGACAGAGAAAAGCCAAATTCATTCAAAATTATCATTAGTTTGAGATGCTAGATTTGCAAAGATCTCGAAGGCTGATTTTTCAGGGTTTACACGGGATTTTATATGACTGAAGCATGAATCCATCTGTTTATAATAAGGAACAGCACAAATCAGTCTCATTATTCAGGAAAGGAGAAATGAGTTGCTCTCAATGAATGTCTTACCTTATGCCACCTTTCCCTGACAGCAAGGAGCAGAGTGACAGAGGAAGAAAGAACGCAAGCCAGTCTCTTGGGGTGAGCAGCATGAGATCATTCTCCTGCATTTTGCATTTCTCTCATTTAGTCCTTCCTAATATTCACCATGAGCAGTAGCTAGGGCAGCACTGGAGGGGGAGCCTCCTCCCAGCCTCACCCTCACCTGCATCCCAGGGAATACTTCTCTAGAAAATGGGGAAGTGGGGAAACAACTTTCAGCAGTAGTGCTGTAGGATGCTTTGTGGACTGAAAACTTTACCATGATAAAACAGAGTAACAGCAGAAAAATCACTCCCTAGAAGTGCTGTCAAATTGGGCTGCAGGAGCTACAGGAAGGCAGAGCAAGCTCAGCAAACACAGGTGCTTCTGAGGACAGAGCAGACCAGATACAGCCAGTCCCTACAGAAAATAGATGGGCCATGGAGTGTGCAAAGATGCATGGCTTTTCACTGGGGCAGTTCTAGTTAGGTTGACTGGAATTTTCCAAGCATTGATTCCTGTCTCCAACATGTAGGCTTGCACTTCCCAACCACCCATCTGTCAGAATTTTGCTCAGTGTGGTCAGAGCAGTGGTGTTTGTTTTTTCCCTAATCTTCTCTTCAGAAATGAATGACCCAATTTAGATGAAACATTAAAACAGCCCAAGGCATATTTTCAGCTTTGAAAACCCCAGCTTGCACAGTTAACATATGGATCAACTTTGGAGCAGGCACAGAGGAATCAAGGTTTTGAAACTAGTGGTTCTAGTGTAGCAATGAGTCTGGATGTAAGGAAAAGATACCAGAGCCAGGCTAGTGATCAAGCCACAAGATTTCTAGCCTATATTTTTGTTTAGAGTGCCACTGTGCTGCTTTTGGAAATCACAGCAATGACACAAGACCTGTACTGCACCAGACGGCTTCACTGGCAGACTGAGGAGATCCCTAAACACTGTTCCCTTCCTCCCTTCCTCTCCCAAGGCCAAAGAAAGCTCCAGCTCTCTTGTGCTTCAGCCATGGACTAATTTTTATCTCTTTTCTCTGAAGAAGACTTCAATATGTAGGAGAGACCTTACCATACAGGTTCTCACACTCATCCCTATCTTCAAATTTCATCCTTTATTCCTTATAGAAACCCTTTAATCTGAGCCAGAAAGCAAGCCTTTATCAGAAAGCACCTACTTTCACCAGGCTCCCCAGCAGAACTGTGAGGCCCCAGAAAGGCTATAACACATCAGCCCTGCCTGTACCAATCTTAACACTTTAAGCACATTCTGGGGGTCCACACCAAGCTGTTTGTTGTTGTAGGGTAGTGAATGTGTGACCAAACCTGTGACTCAGTGATGAACTGGACAACCATGTGTCAGCCTCAAGGAGGGAAATCTGAGTCTTGCCACCTGCTTCATTGTTTGGGTGGAGGAAAGAGATCTAATCCTGCTGACAAGATTTCTCCATGCTCCCGGAATTATTTCTCTTGGTTTGGAGATTCTCCATCCTCCACATTTTTCTTCCACTTCAAACTCCGCCAAGTCTCACTCCATTTGAATTAATTTTAAAGGCACTTTTTAAAACCTCTCACAAAGGATTTCATAATGTGTTCCAACAGGAGCCATTGGAAAAAAAGAATCCCCTCCTTTATTATCCCAGCTGGAAAATGCTGTTTCAGTGCTCTATAAAACAGTTGTGTATCATGCCCAGAGGGTCTTTGCTGCAATTTAAAGCCCAGAGTGGGTGAAATGTCAGCTACAGTTCAGCCAAGATGGGATCCCTTAGGCTTTGAAATGTGGTCTGCAGCTCTCTTAATGTCACCCTGTCCTCCTAATGGGCATGAAAAGGACACAAGGGGCACAATGGTGAGAAATTAACATCAGAAACTATGTTCACTCTTCCTCAGTCTGGAATGTCATCACTCCTAAAACATTACAAACTGGCAGACAAGAGAGATATGGAGGACAGCTCAGTTGGTAGAAGCATGAAAGGACATGGAGAGGGCACATATCATTGCCCCATGTAAGCTGGAGGCTAATTTCTCATAGAATTTTACAGGTACCAGCTGGTTAAACCAAAAGGATGATGACTGGGATCAATCCCCCTCCCACTCCTCTACTCATAGACCTCAGCCACTCTTCTCCTCAGACAGAATTGTCCTTAGAAAAACAATGTGGAGAATACAAAGCACATTGAGGAGAGGTAACTCGCCTGTACCAGCCAAGAGGCAGGCAAGAAAAGCCAGGAGTGATGACAGCTAAGCTCCTGTCCTCAGCACTAGACTGTGGCCAAATGAGAGTCCAGGCACTCACTCCCTTGGGTCCAGCTGTGACATTTCTCTGTCTGACACCTTGCCCAGTGCATTGCCTTGGATGTGTGCCTGCCTAATGAGATGACAGGAGACAGACATGAGGAATGAACCTCACATGGCTAATCCTCTACCTTTCAAGTGAACAAAAAGCTCTGTCAACAGCCCTCAAACAAAAAGAAAAAATAAAAGGATGGTTTATATTTAGCTGATGCTGTGGAACCTGCAGGCTGCATGCTAATTAGCTGAGGAAAGTAATGAGCTCAACCTGAGGCATGGGGAAGAAGAGAAGGTCTAAATACAAACATTTTATCCCAACTGTTGGGATGGCAGAAAATTATTTCTTCTGGATTGTTTGTTTGTTTCATTCTTCTCATGAGAAAAAATCATAAGGGACTTCAATGGATAGTGACAGCCTGGTAAATGCCTGGCCTCCAAAGAGCTGTTTCATTTAACAATTACTGTTCCTGATCAGGATTGCTATTGGATACCTTGTTGAGTGGACAGCAGCAAGGCCATGAGTTGGTGCTGCTGACTGTGATCATGTGGCACAGGCATAAGGACAGGCACAAAGCTTCCTAATCCCTTCATTTAGACCACAGCTGTGTGTCACCTCCAGGCAGGAGGAAATCCAGTTTAGTGTCTAGTGTCAACCACAGCAGAAAAGTCATAGTCAGTGCTGTGATAACAACAGATACCATTTCCCATGTTCTTTCCAGAGATTTCTAAGGAAGTATATACTGGGTAAGGATGATTTTCTGTTTTCATTTGGCTTTAACTATGGATAGAAAAGACATCCCTCCCAAAATGTTGTGGCATTGTGGCAAGTTCTCCAAGCAACTGTCTCACCTTGGGGAGGTTTGCACCTGAGCAGAAGGCCCATTTATCAGGGAAAAGCAGAGCAGAGCTTTTCCTGGAGTCAGTAGAAGCAGCAAAGAAAATGCCTTTCTGCCCAAGAGCCTTTCTATTCCCCCTAACTCAAATATTAATTCGATTAGGTTTGGTCAGGTTAAGGTAGGTTTCTGGTTTGCTGGTTGAGGCTGGTCCGATGAGTCTTTTTGAATCTCGTGTGGTTTGGCCATAGCTTAGATTTTTTTTGATTTTACATAGTTTGGTTTAGTTTGATTTGCTTCAGCAGCTCTCAGCAACTCATGATCAATGATGCTTTGCCAGGTTGGCAGGTTCTGCCACAAGAAATCCCAAAGAACACAAAATGAAAAAGAAGCTATTTTCCAAGCAGAATCAAAATTGTAAGAAGGAAAAAACAAAAACCCTTAGGATAAATTCAGATCATTGCAACCAGCCAAACTAACAATGGGCTCAATGGCAGCCTTGGAAAACTCAAGCTGATCTGCTAGGAATGACAATAAGATCAGCTACTGCTTTAATCAACAGATTGAACACAGTAGGGGGCCTCTTCCAATTTGCTTTAGGCTGACAGCTTCCAGAGACTTTTCCTCAGGGTGCAGTGAAGCCTAACCCCTCTGTTCCCTGGCAGAGGATTATGGACACACCATGAGGGTGCCAGTGTGGGGTTGTCCACAGCTCAGGGGGAGAAACCCCTTGTGGCAAAGGCTGGGGTGGGACCATGGAGAACAGCACAAAGTGTTGAAAAACCCAGTCTGGTTTGGCCATACAATGGGCCAAATCAGAGTGCAGCAGGGAAGAAGATCACCATGTATCTGTGATCTACCTCACTCTCAAGTCTCATATCACCAGTCACCCTCTTCAGGTTCCTGCCTTATCCCGGGTCTCAACCATTTGGGGTTTTCTCCTGCACCTTTTTCTCACCTGCCACGGAAGCAGGAAGGAGTCTCTCCTCTGGACATTAAGGAGGAAATAAATGATACAATAATAATGATAATAAAACCAAAAGTGCCAAAGGAAGGATACAGTGTGGGGGTGCTTAAATGCACCCGTTTAAGGACTCAGACAGCTCTAAATTTCGCAGTGCTGCCTTTTGCACTGTGTGAATGTGGGCCACCTCATCTGTGTGTACAGACTTAGGAACTCCTTGGATTGCAGTGACCTTGCTGTCTGTGAGGCAACAGTCCCAGCTCAATTTGAGATGTTCTGGCACTTTGTACACTGGACCAAGGCAAAGGGAATTGCAGTCTAATGAGATGCCGGTCCCAACTGGCATGCTGCTCAAGGAGGGAGCGGGCAAAGGAAGCTCTGACAGTAAAAGGCAGAGAAATTAATAGGAAGAACAGAAAGGCAAAGTGACAGACCTGTTGCCTCCCCAGATAACAAGGGGGCAAGTAATGGAAATGGGGAATGGAAGGGATGATGCAATCAAGGTTAATGTAAACGGGATGCTGCACTGAACAGACAGCACAGTTAAATGCAGGTGAGCAGGTGGTGCTCTCTAGAAATCTCCATGACTGCTGAAACAAGAGATGTGTTGGTGGAGAGGCCACCAGGAACCCCAGGGCACGGGCTAGAAAACAAGAGCCACTGCAGATGGGAAACTGCAGCCCTGTGACTGGCCACTCTGGGTTACACCGCTGTGGGGCTGATCATTTGCCCAGACACACAATCTCAGCTGGATGCTCTGCCACAGCTTGGGAGATGTCCACAGGAGACAGTGCTGGGTAAAGGGGCCAGACAAGAGTGGCGAGTGAGTCCAGCATGCAAGTTCCCTGATTCCATCCAGAGGGATGGAGCAGAAGAGGGGCTGGGAGCAGGGGCATTGCTCAGGACCTGAGGTGATTGTCAGGACAGAGTGTGCAGAGATCACCAGCTGCATAAAGAATAGAGGTCTGGACAGGGACACTGGGTGAAGCAAGGGAAAACCATGACTGAGATGGGGGTCGCACTCACTGAGCACAGGATCCACTCCCTGTTGCCAGCTCTGGCTCCCACACTCCCAAAATCTTCTTCCCCCAGGATCCTGGGCCAGCAGGGTTCAGAGGAGCATTTTAGACCTTGCAGACCTTGTCTGCAACAGTGACTGACTGTGCAGAGCCATATCCAAGCCATGACTGCCCCTGCAACCTTTCTCCTTCCCTCCACACCATCCCTTCCACTTTGCATTTGCTGCCTGGCTCCTCTCCTGCACAAATCATTTTCTTGAGCAAATACAATTTACAGGGGTGGCAAGCAGGGGCTACAGAAAGGAAGGCTATTATTGTTCTCTCTGTGTAAAGTGGGCTCATTATGAGCTCTCTCCACAGCTGGTCAATATTGCTTCCCCAGAGGCTGAGGGACATTTCATTATTCTTCACATTACTTTGTTCATCTCCTCCACTTTTCGGGGGTATTTATTGAGCACTTTGTATAAGCAGCTTTGGAGCAGAACAATACACATGAAGCATGGATGGAAAATACTCTTGATTAACATGGAATGAGCAAGTGGGGTCTCCCAGCATTGTCCCCACCCTGGCCAGCAGCTGCCACAGTCTGCTGTGGGTGATATCACCATCCTTTTCCCAGACTGCTAGAAAAACCAGGTTCTTCCTCCTGCTCTGCCCCAATGCTGAATGTGGAGATAGACTTGGCAGTGAGGATGAGGGAGCAGAGTCTGTTTCTGGCTTCAGTTCCAAGTCACAGGAAAAGTTTATTGTCTACATCATAGGCACACCAAAAGCCCCAAGATGGAGCTGAGCACAAACTCATAGAGCACCTTCTGTTTAGATTACAATAAAGTGTGTTAAACTGCTGCTCACCATGATTATTTTCCAATTACATTTCAGTTTAGCTCAATTACTTTCCCATTACTGTTCAGTGAATCTTCTTTATTTTTTCTTTTAACTGGCTACCCCATGTTTTTTCCCTGCTGAGGTCAGCTCTGCTGTCTGATCCTCTGACACAGCAGCAGAGACCCGGTCTCAAGCACCCCATGCATCTTCAGCTTGGCACTTGATCCCAGGGGGCTGCAATACCACTCAGGTGCCTCTCTGGGATGGGACCTTCCTTTATTCACCCTTACTTAGGCTCTGGGAGCTTCCTCTTTCCCCCACTCCTGATCCCAAACCTCTCCTTTCTCTGGCATTGGATCCAAGGTCCTTGGTGCAGAACTGCCACCTGCCTGGAAGGCTCACAAGACCCAAGGGCTCAAACAGCCCTTCCCTTTGAAACGAAACAACAGAGCTCAGTGGGCATTTTAATCCCTCTTTCTTTTTGTTCAGTAATCCTCATCTCTCCCTCTCCCTGTCTTTGCACAGGCCTGGGAGGAATAGGGATCTCTCTGTTTTGGATACATCCCTATTTAGGAGGTTAATTACAAAAACTGCAATTCTATGGCCCTCCTAATGTTCAACGGAACAAAGGTTAATTGATGTGATTACAGCTCATAAGCTGAATTGCAGTCCTTAGTGGGATGGATGAGTTCAGGCATATGGGCTGCAATTATTTCTCCCTCTTGGCTCATTGGGGTTCTGCTAAACCCATAGCAGGGACCTAATGATGCTTAATGGCATGAAGATAAAGCAGTAAATAGTCATATAACTTTCTGAAGTTGAGTGGTCTTAGAGCTGAATTGACTACCACGGGGTGTTTTTTGAGCAATGGACATAGAAGTGCAATAATGACCATATTGCGTAATACCAGAGACCATCTCACATGACAGCCTGTCTCCAAACAGCAGTAGGTGAGGGCAGGGCAAGCATGCCACAGGATTTACTCAGATTACCTCTCCCAGCCACCTTTGGCTTCCAGATATACTAAGTCACATGTGTCTTTCCTGTCTTTAATACTCCTGGATTTTTCATCACAGAGTTGTCCACTCACATTTGGGATGCTCTAGATGCCTGCTGCCAGACATTTCACAGCTCATCAATGCCCCTGCCTGTTCCTTCCTACCCCAGCCCAGTCCTGTTGCTGGGACAGACAATTGCTCTTTGTTCTCCTTCTCCGTGGTACTCACAATTCCACACCGCCTCACCAGAGTCTTCCAGACAGGGGAGTCCTAGCCCAGTTAATGATTTTTCACACCCAGGTCACTTCCTCACTTTGGTCATCTTTGCTGTTCTGAGCTGTTTTTAGCTCTATTATATAAAAGACATTTGAGTTGGAGAAGCCAGAGCTGTATACCCTACTCAGCATGCAGCAGTAGCATAATGACATTCTCTGCTTTGCTTTATTTTCCTTCCTGTGGCTGGGCTAGCAGGAGCTTCCTCCACCTCTGAACCATCTTATTGAACTGCCACGCAACAGGCTCAAAAGTGTGATACCGAATTTGCAGCAGATACATGACCTTCTGTGGTGCAAGATTTGGATGAAGAGCTTAAAGAAACGTAACAGACCCTCTTAGCACTCAGATTCAAAAAGAAACTCCTACACTCAGGTCTTCCAAATCAATTGTGTCCTCACAAACAGCTCTTTTGTTGCAGTCAGTTCTCTATAAGAGCTACAAAGCAGGAGAATTAGAGCAAAAGACACCTTATGCTGAGTTACACCCAGATATAATTCTTACAATGTGTGCAAAGCACACAAACCCATAGCTTTTCCTTGTCCCTTTCCTCTCTGCTTCAAAAATCCTCTCTGGGCAGAGACCAATCACGGGAGGGACTCTAAGCCTAAAAGGAATAAATATGCAAGAAGTAAGAAAAGCTGAGAAACTCTATTTTCTCTCACAGTGAGCATATTTCAGCATTACAATTGCCATCATTCTGGATATACAAATATTGAAATCCCACACAGTATTTCCATGGGTTGCTGGAAAGACCATTTCCTCCAACCATGCAGTAGGATTTCAAATGTGTTCTCTGAATTTCAATGATGACCATGCAGATGAACAAAATAATGCACATTTTTGATGGCACATTTGGCGAGAATGACATATTAAATTTACAATAATAAATTCAATTAGTAGAACCATTCATTCCCCAGCATTTAACTTATTTACACTGAATAAACACATCAGACAAGCCACTCTCTAGAGATTGTGTGCAAATGCCTGGCAATGGGAATGTACTCCTTGGTGCGTTTGAGTATAATGGAAGGAAATTAATAATTTTTTTAAAAAATAATAATTATTTTGCATTTATATCAAATGTTGCATTCAATAATCTCAAAGCCCTTAACAGATGGGGAGTGATACAATGCTGCCTTTTTGGAATCTTGAGGATTTGCTTACACGAAATTACATCTATAGCATCCCAGTATTTTACTGGCAGCAGTGCACAAGTTTTGAACACAGAACTCCAGCCATCCTGCAGGCACTCTCTCTCTGCCCAAGCAAAGGCACTCTGTGATCACAGATGCCACAGAAAGAGCAAGCAGTCCTGCAGGCACACACTGGCTCTTCGCTGGGGCAGGGCTCTGTGCAGGGAAACTGCTCAGATGGTACTGGGTAAACAGCCAGGCTTCACTGTTAGAGAAAGAACACTAACACTCAGAAGATCCTGCCAAGCAGTTCTAACAGAAATCGTCCCTAAATCCAGACATCATTTTAACCTCAAAGGACTTTAGCACAGAGATGCAGAATGTCCAATCCGATCTCATTTTCCATTCTTATGCACAGATCTCTTTTTATCACTGCCAACAGTGACTAAGAGGCAAGAGAGCTTCACACCCAGCCCCTGATAGTCAACAAGGCGATGTGTTGTTGTTGGGACAATACAGTCATTCTCACCTGTTTCCTAACAGCCTAAAAGAGGCAGGAGCTTGCCAGCCTCTGCTGTCACCTCTAGATTTCTCTTAGGTCTCTCCTCATGTTAGACACCTTCCTCTCACCTCCTGGCGAGAGCTAGCCTCCTCCAGAGGAGCAGAAACTCCAGCAGATACTCATGCTTCACATAATGGGGTTGAAGGGAGGAGTGATGCAGCTGGGGCTCTGTAAGTCTCTGTCTTCATTAGGGAATGCAGATGGGAATGCTTGAACTCTTCACAAATGGCTGTCACAGCGTGGCTGAGTGATGTCTGGCGAGGGGGGGGTCACTCTAACTTGGCAGTGAAGAAGAGCTGTATTATACAGACCAGCTCTTCCCTCCCCGCCCTCCACCACAGGCCTCCGCTTTTCTTCTAACTAATGGCTCCTTCAGCAAGTCCCTTCAATAGGCTGCTTGAAAGGCACAGCTCCACTGCAGAGGGAGGATGAGATCAAACAGAAGGGAGAGACAGGAAGGAGGGTAAGGACGACAGGTAAAGATCAGGAAGGAAGGATGGAAGTACAAGAAAGCAGGGTGCAGAAGGCAGTGAAGGGGAGACAGAAGAAGTGATGGAAGGTTTATTTTCAAGCTGTTATTAGCATGGCCCTGAGCATACCTTCCTAAGTGTGCTCAGAGACACTGGACTCTTCAGGCACAAGCAGAGAGGAAAGCAGAGAAGTGGGGCAGATGAGCAAGATGTAGTCCCAGCAGCTGGACAAAGGATACCTCCCAAAGAAATTCTGATCTTGATCTCATAAGCAAGATGCTGACCACTCTGGTTTCCCAAATGAGGATTCCTTTCACTCCCTCCACCCCAGAAAGCTGTTCCTGCCCTCCCAGCCCCCCAGCAGGAAAGGTGCCCAGAGGACTCAACTTTTTGGATGCCAGCAGTGTTTGGTGGGGAGGACAGCCAAGGCAGAGCAAATTCATGCTATTTGCTGTTCTCCGTCTGCAGGTTCATTTGTTCTATCGAGCCTTGGCCATGGTTTAGCAGAGATGCCCAGGGTCACTTTATCTTGCCTGTTTGTTTGGGCAGCCATTCAAGCAGCTACCAGCAGAAACAGCAGGAATTTCTCTTTTGTGCACGAGGGCAAAATTAAATGAGATTTGAACTCGTTGCTGGATCTGCACCAAATGAGCCCCCCGGGGCATAAGCTGTCAGGCAGTGAGGAGGGGCTGCCAGCACAGTGGGAACTTTCCCTGCCAGAGCAGCACAAGCAGCACAGCCAGGAGATCACCTCCACTCCTTCAGATCAGTAGCTGCCAGAACACTGCTTGCACTGCCTGCACAGAACAGACTGATGGTCTCTGTCCTGCCGCCACCTCCACGAGTGTGGAGAACAAGAGGCATGGGCCATGCACCTCTGCATGCCTAGGAATACATCTCCAGCCCACCCACTCCCCAGACTTCCAAGGTAACTTGGGTGTCCTCCAAAAAACTCACTGGAATCAGGCCCCTCTCATGACTTCTGCTTTGAGCAAGCTTCAGAGCTATGAGGATCTCCTTGGTCAGCTCCAGGAGGAATGTTCAGCATTGTTCAACCACAGAGTTTGTCTTGTAAAGATGCTGGTAGTGGCTTCCAGGAGTCCAAGGCTCCCTCCTCATGGCTGACTGCCCTGGGAAACCCAGTCCCTGGCTGTCCCAGCAAAAAACTGATCCCTTTCTATGCTGTGTCTTGAAATCTGCTGTGAATGAGAGGTACTAGAAATGGATCTGCTCTGCAGATGTGACTGATGCTCCAGCAGGGTCATCCTGCTCTCTGTGTGTGCTCAGGACTTGCTTGCCTTAGCCCACTGTTTTCCCCTGCTACTGCCCTTTCTATCCACCCACCCTTCTGCCAGGCCTGCCTAATACGAGCATGACGATAATGAAAGCCATTCCCATTCTTAAAAGCACTACTTGCACACAGATTTCATGTTTGAACCATCTCCAGCAGGTGCCACAACTTGCAGCTCCTGCCCTTTTCCAGCCAGACTTGGTCCAGCAGGCAGTTGAGCCTTTCCTCCTGCCTGCTCTTCTGGCTCCAGCTGAGGAGCAGAATGCCAAGACTAACACCCACAATGCCAGGCTACCCATGTGCAGGTGAAGAGGAAAGGCAGGAGAAGCCCTCTCCAAGTAGGGCTGTTCCCCTAATATTGTAGCTGGAGCACTTGTGGACATGGGTTTAGCAGTGGACCTGGCAGTGCTGCATTAATGGTTGGACTTGGTGATCTTAAAGGTCTTTTCCAAACTAAATGATTCTCTGGTAGTCTGGACAGGCTGCATCAGCTTCTGCTGAAGACACTTGATCCTTAATCCCAGCCTTGTCACAGTCTCACAGCTGTGAGGTTGCTCTGTGGAGCAGCTGGCTGGGAACTGTCTCCTCCTCCAGCCTCCCATGCTGGCTGCTGGCAGAGGGGCCTGAGATCTCCATCTCTGGGAGTGCTCACACAGGAATCAAAGACTGACCAAGTTGCCAGGCTTGGCTGGAAAAGGAGCATGGTCTGCCAGCATTATTGCCTGGAGAATCAGTCCCTCTCTTCCCAGGCCCAGAGAAGGAAGGGATGAGCAACACCTGGCTGAGCCCTCTCTTACCCACCTCCTCACCTCACAGCACTGTGCCACAACAGTGAGGCAAGCTAAATAGACCAGGGCTTTTCTTTCAGGCACATGCCACATTTCCAGGGCAGGAAGGCTGCAAGCCTCTTAGAAAGGGCTACAGATACATCCTAATGCAAAGCCACCTAGCTCACCCTCCCTGGGCTCTGAGGATCCTACCCTGTTTCCAGGGGCATCTGTGGAAGAAGTTTTTTTCGAGAGTGCAGCACTTCGGTGAAGGAGAGAGGCAGCGAGAGAACTCGTTAGGGGGAAAAAATCAAAGCGGTGTGTATGCTAATGGAGGGATGAAGTGAGGAAAGACAGCACTCCAGAGTGGCAGGAAGGTCCCCTCCCTCCTCCTCCCTCGGGGGTTCATTACAGGCTGGTATTTCCGAAAAGGCACAGCCATCTGATCCGATGTCACCCCGCATATCAACAAATCCCTTCCCACGGGATCCTAGTTAATTTGCTTCCCATCTATTGATCCCTGTGGCAAGTCACCATTAGCGGCAGCTCCGCCTGCCTCTTCCTCCTCGCTCCGCTCTGCGCTGCGGAGGAAAGGGAGCGCTGGGCTCATTACTGAAGAGAGACATTTAGAGGCGACTGGAGATGAAAGGTGCCAAATTGCTCCCTGGGCCCACTCCCCAACAGAAACACCCTCCTTATTTATAAGGCCGGCAGCATCCCCCTGGTTAGCGAACGCTTTCAGGCTCCCTCTCCCCTGCACTCAGCATATTGATTAGCCTTTGTTCGCTGCTTTATGAACCCGTTCGGTAATGGGCTGGGAGCTTGTAAACGGCATCGGATTTCCTTTTACACCTGCCTGAACGAAGGAACCGCTGAGTCTTTACAAGGGGGAGAGCTACAGCCCTGCTGCCGCTGGCAGCACACTTCACTGATGGCTGAGAGTGGGGTCACCCCTTCCCTGCATCACATCCCTATCCCGCTCTACCTTAGCTCCTCTTGGTCAGGGAATGCTCTGCTGAGGGAAAATAGGTGACGGACCAAGGAGATTAGGGTGAGTCCTGCCCTTGGTGCCTTACCCCACAGCATGGTCTCTCCCAAGCTGCACTAGCCAGGGCTCTGGAGGGGACCAGGGAATACCACAACTTCCCCTCCAGGCAGAGGTGACACCTTTCTGCTTTCCCTGTCTGGACTTGCTCTGACGACTCTGCCCATCACTGTTAGCTCTGTGGTGGCTCCCACAGAGCTGTGGGATGTTCCTCCACCTCTTGCTGACTTGTCCCCATGGCTCTGTGAAATACCAGCAGCATCCCCACCCTCTACTCCATCCCTGATACTGGCAGGAAGGAGAAGGCACCAGTCCCCAGTGGGGAGCAGATGGACAGGTTACTTAAGGCAGGCAATTTTCTAAGTAGCCAACAGAAGCAAAGCCGATACTACGTGTCTAAGGGAGGGTCTCTCCAGTGCCACACACGATGCTCCCCTAGGCATGGCAGGAAAAGTTTGCAGAGCCTTGCCACAAGCGATGGCAGATCAGACTCTGACAGTCAATCCTTTTGCTGTCACTTACAAAAAAATGTGATTATTTCCCCACTCTGCAAGCCACTCCCATTATTTTGTGTGCTAACAGGATTTAGTGAAATGGCAGATGGCTGGCATTCCCCCCAGGAGGAAAAGAGGCTGAGTTTCCTGATATGTATTGCATGTTCAGTTCTATTTGTTCAGCTGTAGATCTGCCTGTCCTGGATTGTACCAGGCCATCCATCCTCTATCAGACACAGCCAGGACACTATTGCTTACTCTGAAAAATTTGATAAAACTGACTCCAAACATTACGGTTCAAGATGCTCCTTCCATTTTTTATACCCTCCAAACTCAGACTGCAGAACCTCCACTTCCTTTCTTCACCACAGTTTGATTCATGAAGCTGTAAGGTTTCTTTTCAATGTCACTGAAGTGGGTATTTTAGGGTCATTTTAAATGCAGATTTTCTGGTTTGGAAGTGTTGGATTGTCCCTCACAGAGCTCACAGCAGCCTCTGGTACAAGGGAACCTCCCTAGGCCACAGATACATCTCTGTTGTTCGAGCCAAGAGTCATTCTTTCAGCAGAAAGTCAGTGGAAAGCTATTAGAGCTGCTTGAGCTGGCTATTGCAGAGAAACAATCGCTTGTACGGAGCTAATGTATTGGCTTTTCTTGCAACACTCTGATGCATTGCTATGGCTTGCAGTTCACTAGGACTTTCCAGGGAGCCACAAGCCTAAACTAACATTGCAGGTGTGTTTTCCAGGTACACCCTGCTGCTACCTGCATCCCCTTTTCAAAAGGCAGAGATGTAGAAGTAATAGGTTTGATGCGGAGTTCTTGGCACAGTAAAGCAATAACACAACCAGGACTCTCTGGCCTCCATGTTGCTAGTAAAGTAGAAGTCTGATTTGTGCCATTTAAAGTGAAAAAGGTTCAGGATTTATAGTACTTTGGGATGTGTCTTGGGACTCTTCCCTGTGAGATCAGGGAAATATTCCAGGGTGTGAAAGACATGGGAACAGCATCCCTGTTCCCTGTTGGCCAGCACAGCCCCACCTCATAACCTGGAGTCTTTTCTCGTGCAACAGGCACCAGTTTGGCTGAATTCTGTTTGATCCAAGTATTCACTGGAAATCTTCTGCCTTCCAGGCATCAGAGACCCTCACCCTCATACATTTTGCTCAAATGCTGCAGGACACGGCATGTGGAAAAGGGCAGAAATCCCACCTGAAGGGACAGGAATATCCACAGTCATGTAATTCTTTTCCCCACCAGTTGCCATATACCCAGCATGCACCAAAAGCAGAGCCATTTTATCTGAGTATTTTTCCTAGCTTGCACCCACCTTCATTACTGTGGCAAGACACAATTCCAAAGGAGTTTCACAGAGCAGAGCCCATTCTCTGGCTCTTCTGTCTTAAAAATCCTGCTGTGGTAGTAAATGGAGTTGATCTTTTCTCCAAGGTTGCATCTATTTGCTGTTCTCACTGAAGAAGGAAGCTTGCACTATCCTCTGGACCACGTGTACACACTGAGGGAATGCTCACACCCTCAACTATGTCCTTGGTTGGCTCTGGGACAGGAAAACTTCCAAGAGAATCCAGAAGCCACAGGTAGCACTGGGGATCCAGTAAAAGGTGTTTCTAGTCTGCCATGAGGTTACCCTTTGGATCAGTACTGATTTGTGCATCCCAGATCAGTTTTAGGGAGAGACAATGTTTTCCTGAAGTTATGGCACTGATAGCTGACAATCATCCAGGTTTCCCTGGTGTTTGCTGGAAAAAGGGCTTCAGTGTCCTCATCAAGGTACAAGTGAGGGGCCTGACCTCATAGAATCCTGTGGATTGTCACAAAAGCTGCATGTTTGCAGGAACCCCCCTCAAATCAATGTCTGATTATTCATGCATGGGAAACGGTATGACTCACATCACCACTAGAGCAAACACAAGCCAATGCAGAAATCATTCTGTAGCTAAGACAGAAGACTAACAAGAAGTGTTTTATCAGACGACATAGCTGTTCTGGGCTTACAAATGGTGCTCAAATGCTATTAAGATTCCCAACTCACCCTGAACCCAAAGAGAAAATCTGATTAAGAAGAAGCTTTGATGATCAGCAGAAAACAAAATCTTGTGGGGGCTTTCTACTAGATCAGCAATGTCCAAAGGGACGTCATGAAGACTGATTGTTCAGAGACAGAAATACAGATCTGGAGACCTCATTTGAGGATTTTTCATTTTCCCATCTCTAAACATACTGGAGTAGAGAGCTGCAATGCAAATTAATTTAAGGTTGGGATAGAAATTGCCATTCATGTGTAGCAGAACTAGAGAAAACTCATCCAGGTGCTCGTACCAAGAAATCAGAGAATGGACTTGTAGCTCTCTTCTATGAAGTTGCCTATGTTTTTCTATCTTTCAAAATTTCCAAAAGTCATAGCAACAGCTGACACTTAAATTTTCCTTTTCAGGGTATATGACACAAGGAAGGGGTATGTTTGTGCATACAATCCATGGATAACCCAAAGCTCAAAAGGTACTGAGACACTACTTAGAGGGGTTTTGGCTGGAAACCAATATAGCATTTTTATGGAAGCTCTTATCTCCTGAGACTTTAAAAAACTTGCTGCATTCCCTCAAGAGTAACTCCTTTCCTAGAAGCTGCAGCAAGGTCTCTGGAATAAACTACACCAAAGAAACACTGTAATTTCTCAGTGCCTTCATTTCTGGATGTAGCCTGTCTTGCTGCAGCACCTCAATCCATCCACTCACATATCTAGTCACATTCAGGCAGCAAAAAGATTACACAAGTTCAGGAGACCTTCATAGCTGACTTTCTGAGGAAACAAGTTTGTTCTTTACATCCATTTATTTTTCTTTGCAAACATGAGGCACAGAGGCACTTCTGGCCACTGCCCTTTCTGCAGCGGCAGCTGACAGCAGCATGTTTTGCCTGAAGCCTGTCCTGTGACTTTGTCCTTCGTAAGAATGCTTCAGAGTCATCACCATGGGCAAGGCAAAGATCCAAACATGTAGGGTGGGGAGGGAGTAAGTAGCTTAGCTGCTGTAAACAGTGAAATGGGGAGAGGAGAGGAGAGAAATACCTTTTCTTCACTGGAAGTGACCCCATTCCCAGCAGAGCCATCTCAGAAGACTCTGGAAGCCTGCTCAGGTGCTCTGAGCCTGACTGGCACTCTGTCCACATCATCACCTTCAAGGGGAAGAGGCTTAGCTCAGGACTCTGCTGTAGTCTGAGAAGAGTCAAATCACATGTCCCTCGTCAGACTTGAGCCAAAATTAGGAGTTGCTGGTCTTGAAGTGAAAAGCAGGCAGTACAGAGACTGCCCTTGCATTGCCTTGGAAATGTCACACAAACATTGCCAGCCTCTCGTGGGACTGCTTCCCACCTGGCATGGCCTCTGAGTGATGGAAACACAGCAGAACATGGATCCAGGAAGATCTGAGGAGATGAGGGATAGCAATGGAATAGATGAATAGGATAAAATTAGGGCAGAAATTGGACTGAGGTAGCACAGAGGTATCTTAAATGCTATAAAATGCCAAAAAAGTGGAGAAAGCCACATAAAATGTAGTGGCAATGTAAAAATCAAAGTCTGTCACTAACAGTTCTGATCTTTTTTAATCTATTAATTAAACAAGTGATCCTTTGTAGCTCTAAATGCTACTAATCTGTTATCCTGGGAATAAACTTGGAGATGGGAAGGAGAAAGTTGTACCCTTAGGAACACTTTTCAAGGTTTTAGTGGTTTTATCATGTTGAAATAGGCTTTTGAGCTTTCTCATAAAGGAAAAAAAAAAAGAAAAAAATTACAGGAAAGGTGACACTCCACTAATAGTTGGAGAATCAGAGTGCATGGAGGGGAACAGTGCACCCTAAGTTTAGTTAGTACCCAGCTGCCAGATTCAGGCACATTGACTGGGCCCTCACTGTCTCTCCCTGTGGAGATGTCCCACATGGTAACAAGTAATGAGGAGAGACCCAAGTCACATAACACACATACAGAGACAGTGAGACAGCCTGGTGAGACAGACTTAAATTATTGCTGCAACTTTGAGGTGTCACGTTTTATTGTAGGTAGAGCTGCCATTTGTAGGAGGGAGCTGGAAGGATTTGTTATTTCCCATATTACAGCAGCACTTCAGAGCCACTTTGAGCCTGCACTGGAGAGGTGCCTCCCCTCGCTGTGGCACCTTATTCTTTCTACAGGCTGTACATGGAGTGAGGCTCAGGCAGCAGAGCACCAGAGTCAGGCTGAATTGCTAATCTCACACAGACAGACAAGATGTAACATCTGCAACAGCAGAGATATCCCCAGAATGATGAGAAGGAAGGAGACTGGAGTCAGCTGGGAGTGGAACTGGAACTCCTCTCTTCAGAACTGAGTCTCCATCCAGACACTGGGATCATCCCCGTGGAGGTCAGTGTTGTTAGACACCTCCCAGTGGCGAACATGCATGTACATATGTTGTCCAGCATGAGCAGTTCATATTTGTCTCCACCTTATTCCCTCTGAATCATACCCCATACAAAAAAAAAAAAAATTCTCTCTCTCCCTCCTCTTATTCTAGTCTAGAATCACTCCAGCTCCCTCCCTCCCTCCCTCATGTTTGGGCCAATTTAGAGTGTTAATTAGTGATTAATTAGCAGCACAAATCCCATTTGAAGCCCCAGACCCCCTATGATGAATTCCCATGAGGGACCTGAAAAGTCTTATGTTAATGTCTTCCTTTTCCTCATCAAGCAATTACTTCTCACTTCATTTGTCTGCAAAGATTGAGCCCACACCCTCAGCTAGGGTGCTGGCATGTGCAGTTCAACTTTATCAATTAATTATTGAATGGCTTAGTTCATGCTGTTAGACTATTAAAAAAAAAAAAAGGAAGAGAAAAATTGAATATCTCCTTAATTATTAAGGTTCAACATGTTGGGCATTAAAGCTCTTAGAGGGAATGCTGACACCAACCTTTCCCCTTCTAACACTTCCCACCAGCACCCCTGCAGCTGGTGTTTTAATCTCAGTAGCCCTGCAGAGACCACAATGAGTCCAGTCCTGATCCAAAGACTGATGAAGCCAAGGAAAATATTTTCAGAAGGATCTGAGTCCTTCCGATGTGCTTTTACACATCAGTGCATTGGGGATCTACAACCTTTCTGATAAGAAATATTAGGAGCCTAACCAAGGTAGTTGAGACCAAAGATCTTCCTCCATTCAGGGTGTTTCACAGAGGTTCAGGGCACAAGAAACTTATTAACTTTGCCTTTCCTAATAGCATGGTTTGTTGAACTACAGACATGCTGTTTAGGCCTTTTTTTTTGTTGATCAAAGTGGTAAGTCCCAGCCTTAGTCTTAATTGTCCATACCCAAAGGGAAACTAAGCCTTTCTTCCCTGACAAGTTGCAAATGTGAAGAATTCAGTGCCAAACAGATCCCTGTTCCCAAACCAGAGACCCCAGGTCCTGATACCTCTCCCTTGGGGACTTCAGTTCCAAGAAGTGTGCTCTTGGCTTGAGAATTTCTGAGCTTAAAAAGAGCAAGGGTTTGAAGCAGATGTTTCGCTTTTGCCTGTCAGCTCTGCTCAGCATCCCACTGGGAGCTGTGAGCAGAGGACTGACTCATTCTGCATGAGCATCAAACAGCTGACCCATCTCTCTGTGCTCTCCAGCTGACTGCCAGGATGACTGGTAGCTTCAAGTGAAGGGGTGCCCCAGGAGACTCAGCAATAGTACCCTATCCTACAATCTCTTTTCCTGGCTTCCTCTCAGGTCAGGAAAGGAGAAAGCTCTCCTGACAACAAGAGCAGCCCATGTGCCTACTACTGAGCTCACTCTCTAGTTTCACCCCTTCTCTCTGGAGGCCTCAGGCAGGAGGAGGAATCTCAGGACTCATGATCACTGTGGTCTTGCATGCCCACCTCCCTTTAGCAACAGTGATGCCCACACAACAGCCTCAAGAGTGGGGCAGCTGCTCACACCTCCTGCTGGCATTTGCTCAGTCTCAGCCCAGCTAGTGGGATTACCATGCTGCATCCATTTTTTATGGGGATTCAGACCATACAAGCTGTTAGAAAGCCTGCCTGGCCCAGCTAAACTCCAGTGAAGGCAGCACTTAAATTCAGAAGAAGGGACTAATATCAGGAAAGGGCTGTGGGGATACCTCCAGCCTGGTCCTGGCTGGAGGTATCTCCACAGCCATGCAAGCCCCTGCCGTGCAGCCAGCAGCAGAGCCCAGGGCAGCCAGCAGCACAGAACTGCAGCCAGCCCAGCACTGCACTTCAGGGTGCCATAAACAGCTACATCATTTGAGAAAAGAGAGTGAGAAAAGCAGCAGGACTGTGTCTGGAAGGAAAGGGGTAAAAAGGAGCAAAGGCAGCCTAAGCTTCAGAAAACCCTCCTTCCCTCCCCCCAGTAATGGATTAAAGACTCCAGAGCTGTCTGTCTGCCTGGAAGCAAGGAGCATCTGGTGCATAGGCGCCAGAGACTGCAGGGTCTGTAGCAGCTTCGGCTGCTATAGCTGGGGCTGGCCGAGCCTTTCCTTTCACTGACATCCAGTCTGGAGCAATAAAAATGCCCCTCTGTTCCCTCCAGCTGACTTGCAAACCACAGCCCAGCACATCAGAGAGAAGTGAGCAATTAAAGAGACAAAGTGCTGAAAAATACATAACAAAAGCCCTACAAATGGGTACTAGGAGCCTGGAGAACAAAGGCAGCGCATGTTAATGACGAACACGATTTGGTTAATTTTTAATAGTCCATAACAGAAGGGATGGATCGGAGAAGGAAGCTGGTGTCAGACAGGAAACTCTTCCTTTCTTTGCAACACCCTGCCCATCGAAGACGACAGCTTGCCCCCTCTGTTCCCTCCATGGACTGTCTTCACATCTCTGACCCAAAAGGCTTTCAAGAGATGCACTGCAGGTGAGTTTTTAAGTTTTACAAATGAGCTGCCTGCACCCAGCAATGCAGCCCAAGAGCTCGGAGAAAATCTCAGAGAGAAACTTCGTGATGCTTTCAGGATACTTAAAGACTGCTTGCCAGGGATTAAGGTGTGTGTGCCACAAAGCTTGCATGGGCCCCTTGCCCTGCTGTCTCACTGCAGGAGAGACACCATGGCTGTGCATATGCTGAGATACAGGAGCTGGGGATGTGCATGTTGGCTCCTGGCTGGGCAAGTACATGCCTATCCCTGAGTCTGCATTAGCATATCCCTGAATTTGCAGCAGCTTTTCCTTGGTATCCATCAGCACATTATCTGGCATGCATATGCTAAAGTAGCACAGCCCCTTGCTCCCAACTCCTACTTTTCACAGACATCGGCAGAATCCCTGCAGCACGCTGGGCTGGGAAAGGAGGGACTGAGTGACCCTGAAGATATCCCGTGCTTTGCACAAGTCCACAGCTCCTCTCTGAACTTCTCTTCATTCCTCTACCCTTCCCCACTCTGTCACTGCTGTCTTCTCTGTAACTGCTAATGATGCTCCTAACCCTGATTCCTGACTTGCAAAGTCATTTTTTGCAATCTAAGTCCCCTGCATGAAAATTCCAGACGAGCTGAAGCAAACTGAGCTCAGGAATTTTGGGCTGAGTCCGTCAACTCTCTGCTGGGGAGCGGGTAGTAGGGGAGTGTTCTCTTGTGCTGAGCAACATGACCAAGTCTACCTCTTCACACACACAGTTCACTCTGCTTACACCACTGTTGAGAGTCCAACACACCTATATCCTCCCTAGCAATACCCTATGCATCATCCCAACCCCTGCTGCCATACAGGAGAGCAGGGACATGACAAAATGTGGTTGGGCAAGAGATGGGCAGCTGGACTGGAAGCATGGACCAAGAGTTGTTTTTGGTAGTGGGCAAGTCTCATATTGAGGAGCCATGAAACTTGGGATCATCACTGAGTCACTTACTCAAGTCAAGCAAGAGTCTAGCATGGTCATCACAACCAGTTCCTGGGAGACAGAGTCCCAGAGAGAGCCCATCACCCTGGCATGAGACCCATGATGGTGTGGAGCAGTCACAGGCCACACACACAGCTGCTTGTGCACCCACATGAGCTGGGGGAGCCCAGAGGAGCTTCAACACATGTTGATGCACCCACCACACTTGTCCCAGCTCTCACCAGGTACCCAAGACTCCAGCAGCACAGGGTCCTTAAGGCAGTGTGGTCATCCCACCTCCACAAAAGGAGAAACTGCAACTGCAGGTGCCAACAGAGGAGAGTGCTCCGGGGACAGGAGAGGGACTGGCCACATCTTCCCAGAAGCTGCAGCCTGGTGAGATGCTGGGGAAAAGACTGTCAAAAACTAATTTAAAAATGTAGCGCTCTGCTTGATTTGGTGTCTGAACATGTCACTTAACAGCAATTTAGTCATTCCCTCCTGCCTTTCGCTGAGGCACTGACACTTTTTTAATAAAAATACGTAGAGGAGCTTCAGGCACTTTATTAAGTGCACAGCAAGGGTGCTGGTACCCATATCTCTGCCCACGATGCACCCTGTTAGTGTAATGAGAGCTTTCAGGAGCACAGGAGCCGGCAGAGCCTCTTCCCTGGCTCCAGCTGAACACTCACAACCTGATTTCACAGAGCACATGCTTGGCTTCCTCTAGAAATCACATCTTCAGCTGGTGCCCAGGGGCGGGCCCTGCCTAGGTAGAAGGCATTCAGCAAACCTGATCTGCCACCAAGCTTACATAATTATTAGACTTTCTAATTGCTTTTCTGTTTATTTTTTAATCTTTTTTTTTGGGTCCCCAACCCATGTTGCAATGCAGAAGCTGCTGCTGCCATGGTTACAGTCCCAACCAGCCAATATCCAGCTTCCAGCTACATCCTCCAGAGTGGGCTGAGCCTTGAGAGCCTGTGTGTCATGCTGACCTCTTCCCAGGGGGCAGGGCAGCCTGGTACCACCTTCCATTGACAACTTCTCTTGCCACCCCTGCATCAGCTCTCTGTATCTGCAGACTTCTGGCTTTGAAACGCATCTCAGCTGCACCGAAGCACTGGGCACATCCCGCTCCAAGGTGAGCCCCATACCCAAGGGAAGCAGCAGTGGGACTGCTGGCAGCCAGAATAAGCAGGCCTGGCTGATGCTGGGGCTGTCCATCAGGAGACAAGCCCCAGCTGACATGCTGCGGATGGCCACTGGTAGGCTGGAGCTGAACAGGCACCTTCCAGGGCCCTGTGGTTCATTTTGTTGACTGCTTATCTCTTGCATGTGCATCTCTCTACTCTTTCTAAGAGGAAAAGCCAGCTAGTGGCTAATGAGATGTCACTGCACATCAGCTGATGTGATTAAAAGATTTTTTCTTGATGGGGAAAAATTACTACTCCTCTGTAGTCACCTAGTAGCATGACACAAGCTTCTAACTGGTTTTTCTGGGGTTCAAGCTCATACTGAATACAAGTAGTGTTCTCCACATCATGTCATTCCATTGACAGCCCAAAGCATAGCTTGAGTTGGGGCTGCATAATCATCTCTGTGCATCTCAACCATCAATCTGCATAATCATCCTATGTGCACCTCTTCCAGTTGCCCTAAAGAAATCTAAACTGAATCCCCCAACCAGACTGGGAGATGTCAATTATCCTGCAAACCCTGAGCTGATCCCAAATCAGGAATCCCAAGGAAAGCCCTCTTTCCCCCTCAGTTTCCCAGGCCCATATCTACACAAGCATCCCAGCTAAGTCTGCAGCCAACCTCTGGATGCTCTTTGCACTCTTGCAGCTTTGCCCATCCTTTAGCAAATCCCTGCCCTGGTCTTGCATGCCCAACTGTGCCCCAACACCCTGAGGCTGCTAGCTGTAGGGTGCCTGGGACATTTCCCTTGCCCAGGTCAGCACAGGTAAGGGATTAAACTCAGGACAAGCAGACTGATGACCTCCTCAGCTGACCCCCACAGTCAGCAGCACCCCTGGGCTCTGGGACACACCTCTGCCCTGTATGCCAAAGCAGTGGGCAGCTGCCTGAGTCTCCCCATTTGCAGGGATGGGGAGTAACTATGGTAACTGTCTCCAGCTGTGTCCCAGCTCCATGTTTGCCTTTCCTCAGTAGTGCTTGTGTTTATCTTTGATGCTCCATTTGTAGCTTACTCCTTCTTTCTCATGACCAAAGGCAAAAAGCGAGGTCTTGTAACAGCTCCCGGCCTCCTTTCCCAGAGACAGTGTTAATCACAGGCAAGCAGATCTCCACAGGTAAAGCATTACCTCACTCAACACCTTCCCTGATCATCACCTGAGAGTTCCTACGGGTCCACAGCAGAGATGGCTAATCACCAAAGCACAGAATTAGTGTCTGAAGCCTGGCAAAAGCCTGGAGGTGCCAGCAGACATCAGCAAGTGCCACACAAGAGGCGTGCTGCAAGGGCAGTGGGGTGGCACTGCTGGCTTGTGTACACACACCAGCCTGGGTGATTTCCAGA
Source organism: Illadopsis cleaveri (assembly GCA_013399915.1). Classification (NCBI taxonomy): domain Eukaryota; kingdom Metazoa; phylum Chordata; class Aves; order Passeriformes; family Timaliidae; genus Illadopsis; species Illadopsis cleaveri. The sequence continues at coordinate 661,027 of VXBB01023989.1, forward strand.
CTACCCAGTACAGCAATATAATGCCACCCTTAATCCCTGCATAACTTAATTTCTCAGATGTAGAACAGAGTGACTGAATTTCCTCCTGCACGTTCATCAAAACTTTTGGGACACAGCCACTGCTTGGTGCTGCAGTGCCTGGCATCAGAATTTATGCTCCAGTGTCAGCTGTGACTGCTAAGGTAAAAATTTTCAAAAGCATTTTAATGGCTCAGATTGTGAAAATCAGATTTGGGTGACACTTCTGAGAATGGATCTTGGGTTCTTGACACTTTTGAAATGTTCCCCACAATAATTTTAGAATGTCTAAACTACCAATTAGTGCTTGATTAACAATGGTAAATAGAAGCCTTGTGTTCTATCTCCCTTGCTGTTTCAGCTGTTAATGACAACTACACCAGAAGCTGCCAGGGGAAACATTTAATATGTGAAGCCATGATTTATTTTCCTTCTGTGTTTTAAAAAAAGATGATGACATTTCTTTTCCCTTCTTTGTCTCTGCTTTTTCCCCCCCTTTGCTTTGTCATGCCAAGCAGCACATCTGACACCAGCTGAAAACATCTGGAATGGTTCTGATAGGAGCAGAGCCAGCTGCCTTTTCTTATTTCTCTGGGACTGGGAGATATATATCAGATGTGAGTGTCTCTCCTCACTAATAACATGTTATCTGAATAAATAACTGGTAGTGGCTTAGACCTGGCTGAAGTGTTTGCTCTCTGCCTCTTTTGCAGAATTTGATTTACAATGTCTTCTCTCGCTTCACACTGATTCTTATTTTACTTTAGGGTTTTTTTATTCAATCCTTTCTTTTCTTGTCCTCCTCTCCCTCCCTCCCCTCCTCTCCTTAGGCATTCAATCACAGCTGCCTGCAAGGGGGGATTGCAACCCAGCTTTTCACCTGCTTGCACTGCAAACAGAGGAAATTTGAGATGCAACCGTATAAATATTTTCTGCCTAGTCCCTGCCCAGATCCATCCTGAGGATCAGGGCTTGTCTGGGAGGCATGGTTTGGACCTGAACCTGCCAGCACAGGGGATGTAGGTTGAGGTCTGGCCATGCCCAGGCTCGGAGAGATGACCTGGAGATGCAGTGTGGTTATCCATGGGCATCAGGGCATTAGCACTGCAGTCCTTCTGGGACATGCTTTCCTATGCCCCCCACATCAAGGGTGCTCCTGCCTATGACAGGAGCCCTCTTTGGTGCCACAGGGACCCCAGGCACTCAGTGTTGATCCCCAAAGGAGTCACTGTCATGCCCACTGCATCTGAAGCACACCTCTCTGTGGGCAGAGCAGAGCTACCCAGCACACAACTAGCAGGAGGCTGGGCTACACAAGCACAGAGAGTCCCAAAGGCATTCCCACATGTCCCTGGACCAAGAAGGTTTCCCATCCCAGCTCCCTTCCCTTTCTCATCAGAGCTATTCAGTCACCTCTGCCTGGACAACCCTGCCAACCTCAAATCATCCCTTCTTCCCACGATCAAAGTAATGCTGTTGTCTCCAGCTGTCGGGAGCAGAGGGCTGTGATGAATCCTTCCTCTCAAGGCATCCAGGGGCTCTGCAAAACTACAGAGGGACCTGACTCCAGCAGGCCATCCCTGGCTGGGCACCTTGGGATGCCAAGGGCATTTCTGGCAGCAGGAGTGATTTCAGGCAAAGAGGAAAGCAAGTTATGTGACAGTGATGAAATGTGAAACCAGCTGCTTTTAAGGTCTTTCATCCATCATCCTTGTGAGCCTATGACAGTGACAAGAGGAAGGGTGGGATGAGAGGAGAACTGAGAAAGAAGCATAGTGAAGGGAGTTGGCTCTGAAGACTTAGATTAAAAATAAACATGTCTCTGCACCTCCATCCACTCCTATCTGTACAAACAACCACCTGAGAGTGACACTACCAGTGTCAGGTCTCTGCATGGGTCAGTGACAGCAGGGAATGGAGTCTAACAGACTGTCCCATCTACCCCACAAGTCTCCTCCCCTCCTAAGTCACTGCCTTCCCTCACACAGGTATAGACAGTCTCTTCCACTGTAGATACCTCTCCAGACCTTAACCCCATGGGAGTGACCCACACCACAGCAAAACAAATTCCACCACAACATGTGTTAGGAAGCAGAGCCCCTGGAGAGCATAGGCTGGGAGCCCTGAGGACCATGGCAGCTCAGGCTGCTCCTCATCGCCACCAGAATCTCTGGAGGGAGTGGCTAGATGTACTAGTGGTGCCACACTGGGAGAGGAGCTTGATCCCCTTGCAATGTATCTCTTCACAGAGGTGGGGCATTTGCCTTCAGGACCACCACATTTTCTGTTTGTTGATGGGAAATGTGGGTAAAATCAGGTTCTGCCTTTTAATGCAGAGGACAAAGTGTCTCCCAGCCTGAAAATGCAGCTACTCCCAGCTTCTCCCAGTTCAGATCAGGAGTCCACTGTGGACAAAAACATCTTCTCCTGAGGATCAGAGCACCAAGGACACCTCAGCTGCCTAGAGAAAACCACTGTGGGAAGCACCCTGCAGCAGGCAAGGGTGGTGGGGCAGCCAGCAGTGGGCATGGGTGACTGGCTGAGATCCTATTTGTTGCCCCTTAAAAAGCTTTTGCTGGATTAACTGGAGACTTGAGTGTGGAAATATATTCCATCACTTGGCAGAAGACAGTGAAAAGCAAAGCAAGAGGCATGTTCCACCTCAGTGAAAGGCTTCAGATGAAAAGCAAACATGGAGTTGTCATGAGACTGCTTGTTTGTGTTATTTTGGGCTCAGATATTTGCAAATACAACCTGTTCTATACTGACTGCTCTCTGTTTTTTCAGACGGTATGTGATAAATGTGTTAATTTTGCATTAATCTCTGGGAAGTGAGAGGGGGCTGAAAAGGAAGAGCAGCTCGGAGAAGGGACTTTGCTTGCTTGGAAAAGGGTTTAGCAAGTGCCTGGATCCCTGTGACCATGGGGGCATTTACAAGTGCCTAATCACCACCATGCCCTCCCCAGATCCTGCCCCACAGGCACCTCTGAACTCCTCACGGATACTGATGAATTCAGCCTCACAGCTCCCTGGAAATGGGTTACCCTCCCTGTGCTGCTCAGAGGGGTGGAGACAATGGAGGAAATCACTTTCCTGAGGACATGCAGTCCATCTGCAGCAGAGCATGCAAATCTCACTCTGCCCCAGCTCATCTCCCCATGCCCGCCAAGCAGGGCCCACCTTCACCACCTCATGGGCTCCAGCTGGCTGTGTCCATGCCAGCCAGGGGCAGGCTTCAAGGAAAAGGTACAACCAGGCAGTTTGGGCTGGCATACAAAGTTCAACCCTGAGCTACCATGATGGACATACCCAGAAGTCCTGCCTGTGCTTGAAATGTTCCTCTGTTGAGTGAACCTCCAAATCCACAGCTCCATGCACCCCACTGCTCCATATCCACTCAGCACTGCAAGATTAAAAACAAATGCTTAGCATCCAGTTTGTCCTCTCTTAAAGCAGCTGAACCTGGCTCTGGGGATCGACACTGGAGGTCTGCATCATGGCATCCTAGGACCTCCAGCCAGGTGATGTGCCCACTAACCCCCTCCTAAACAACACAGGTCTCCACAAAAGTTTTGCAACCTTAGCTGCTTTTGCCTTTTTAGCACTTTTCATGTCAGGCAGAAAAGCAGGGACCATGATAAATGCTGTGTGCTATCCATCTCAAAGCACATCTAAAGCCACCCAGTCACTTCAGGAAAAAAATTATAAAGACCCTTGAGGAGGATAAAGCTGAAATGAGTCAGACAACACTGTAATAGCTTATTTTTTAGAGGATATTCACCAGGCAAGCAGTGTCTCAGGGAGGTGCTAGAGACTTGATTAGTGGCAAGGACACCAGTGAAGCTGCAGCAACTGAAAATCAGTGTGGCAGGAGCAGGAGGACATTTTAGGGGTGGTCCTGAGGAGGAGAAAGAGACAACTTTCAGGGTCACTGTTTCCCACTGAAAGATTCTGCTTTGCTTTGACCAAACCAAGTCATGCACAGCTGCAAAAATCAGTGAATTACTTCAGCTTAGGGGAAGAAAACTGAGAAGTTCAAAGGCTCCAATTCAACATTTTCTGAATTAGCTGGTTTAGCTTCTTGAAATAGCCATTTATTTTTACAGATTTCTAATAGCCCATTAGACCTTTTTTTTTTATATCCCTAAGCAGAACATTTGCTTTCAAACTGAGTAATTTACTCAACACAAGATGATTTTTTCTGCTTTTCATTTCAGCAGGAAACGGAAAAATAATGAATTTCCCAATGACCCCCAGTTGTGGGCTTGTTTTGTTAGGTTTTTTTAATGCTGCTGTTCCTGTAGCAAGCAAAAGCAGTGCTTATTTGCACAGTTATGGTCAAATGTTACATCCCTGAAAAATCTCAATAGACCAGGTTAAGAGCCAGAGACTGCACATCTGCTGGTGGAAGTGGCACACTCTCCCAAGAAACACAGAAGCCCAGGCTGCTCGTTGTCTTAGCTAATTGCGTGACAAACGACAGCAGGCCTTTATTTGCTATTTTGCAATAGAGTGAGTTTTGCAATGAGGAAAATGCCATCCCCCCTACAAGAACATCTGTATGGTATCCCGCAGGATTCCAGAATCCAGTCAGGGACCAGGGGCCAGGGCAGAGCAGGACAAACAAATACTAAAACGTGCTCCTAATCCCTTTCCTTTCCACACAGATTCAATACAGAGACTTGCTGAACAGAGGCAGTTTTGTCATGCTTAGTAATCAGCTGTGGGCTTTCCTCTTTTGGATTTAGTGGAAACTTTATCATAACCTCCTTCAGCAGAGTCAGGCAGAGTAATTATCTCTTTTGGAAAGAGATGCTTCTTTACGCTTTTTTCAAGCCCAGCTCCCGCTAGCTTTATTTGATGATGCTTGCTCTTGAATTGGAGGATAGAAGGAACAAGCCAAAATCCAGTGGCACTGCTGTTCCAGAGATTTTAGGGAAAATTGTGACCTGATTCCCAGACCTGCAAAGCTCCTTCTGGGACACCTGGCTGAGGTGAGGGTGGTCTTACCTGCAAGAGAGCAAGGTGGAGTCTGGGAGACCGAAACTTAGGTAGGGAAGTCTGCCAGCAAGTCTGGACACTGGGAAGGAAGAAATGTCTTCCTTGACTGTGTTTTGTGTAAGGGTGACAGGAGGCAAAAAAAGTATAGCTTTAGAAACAGACTCTGTCGGGAGATCCAGAGAGGACTGTTATGAGAAGAGCTATAAAACGTTGCCACCAATAAGTCAAAAGGTAAGAATTTGCGTGGACACCTCTGAAATCATCTAGTCCTGCCTTCTGTGAGTATCTTCAGGACAGAGATCCCACAGACTCTCCAGGTACCTCTTTCAGTGCTGGTACCACTCTCACAGGTAAGATTTTTTTCCCTTTATATCTGATTTCCTGGGAGCTATTTTTATCCCTCATCCTTTGCTATGTATCACTGAGAATAACTTGATATCTTATTTGCAATGGCTCTTTACATAGCTGGAGATAGCAAAGAGCCCCAAACCTCCAGACTCTCCTCACATGCCAGGTGCTCCAGCTCCGAATATGTCCCTCCTCTCAGCTCATTCCACTTTGTTGGTATTTCTTCCCAGGGAGCCCCAAACTGGACCTGGTACTCCAGATGCTCTCTCCAAGTGCCAGACAGAGGGGACAGATGACTGAAGACAGCACGCTTTCCCTGGGCTTGCAAATACCATCTTCACACTTCCAGGAGCTTTCCATCATGATTATTGCAGGTAGCAGTGCAGACTCTGCCAGCCAGCTTTGTCTGCCTGTGTTCTGAGCTTGGCATCAGCCAGCTCTAATCTAGAAGCCGTGTAGATGGCTTATCAAGGCATGACACTTAAATTCCTAAGCCATGCTGAAGAGACAGGCAGGGCAGCTGCAGCTCAGCATCTTGCTAGCAGGGGTTAACAGGAGGGGAGGGCTGACTCACTGTAACCTAGAGGGGAGAACTGAAAGTCTGTGCTCACCTCCATCTGCAAGAAACAGCACAGACTACTTTGTCCTGTGGATGTGCAGTGGGAAAAAGATTTTATTCCATCTGACATGAGCCTTTCACTCACTCAGTGGTGGAGATCAAAACATAATGCAAGAGTGGAGTTTCCAACAGGGAAAGTGGGTGTTTTAATGAATCATTTGAGATGCAGAGCCATGAATGTCCAGACACTCTTGAAGATGTTTTAATAAATAACAATGAAGATAACCATTTAAACATTGTGAGCAGGAAATGCATTATTGAACATGCATAACACAGTACAAACTTAGAGTCCTTTCAGGGCCTTCAAAAATCAGCCAGGCAAAATTCAGATGAATGGAAGCAGACAGGCACCTTTTTGCTTTAACGTCTGTCTGTGGCTTCCAGAAAGCAAGTGCTGTAACTTTGACCTGCATCAACTTTATATATTCGTGCACCTGCTTGCTCATCTTGCCCTTCTGCAGGAACTACTTGCTCCTCAGATGGGCAGAGACACAGGAGACGGGTACATGCAACAGTTTTGTGTCTCCAAGATGGGCATCAGCCCAGCCCATCCATCAGCCAGAAAGAAGGCGTGTCAGGACCAAGAAGGAGCACAGGTTGAGAGCTGCCTCTGGGTCCAGTCTCTTTTGGACCCATATAAACTTTGGCAGCTTAACATCCTCTGGTGAGAAATTCCTCATCTTCAAAGCCCCACAGATTTTCACTGCATTGGGTCCACTTGGGGAAAAACAGACTATTTTCACATTTCTTTTGACTCTATCGTTCTCTGGGCCTCAGAGAACGATCACAGAGACTCACTCTTGAGGTGTTTTCAAAGGGAAGGAAGGGTTGATACCAAAAATGCAGGTGTGTGAGGAGGTTACTAATTGCACGCGTACATCTGCAGGGCAGGCTGACTTTGAAGAATGTCACTTTGATGGCATGGTCTCCTAGGGCAGGGGTGGGTGCAATGAATGATGTTCAAAAGAGCCATGGCCAAAGCAGGGAGCTCTGTTGTCCCAACAGCCAGTGCAGCATTTAGAAGAAGAATTCAACCTTTGCAAAAAGCGCCAAGGGAGCTGTAATACTATGCAACAGTGATGCCAAATTAGAGCATGATCCTTAGCTTAAAGTCTCAGTCTTAACATCCAAAGATCAGTACAAAGTGCAGAGCAAGAGGATTAGAATTTTGCAGTAACTCCAAGGAAGGGGAAATCCTGAAAATGGCTTATGGTCTCACTTTTTATCTTTGGGGTGTTTTTTAATGACTATAAAACACAACCAAAGTGATTTAACTCAACACCTGTCATCAGCCAAAAACTCAAAATCTCAAAGAAACTGAGCCAGCCACACCATCTCTGTAAGTTTTCTTGTTTGTATCTGCTATTACAGAAAACTACCTTTCCTTACAGCTTTCTGTAGCATCATGCAGGATTGTTAAATGCTGCTATCTTCTCGAAGCATCTCCTTCAGAAGCTGCTCAGAGCAGGCCACAGGAACAGCCATTTCAAGTCCATGCACACACACATGCCTCAGCGGAGGAAAGACAGGAAGGGCCTCCTGTATGATATTTTCCAGCAAGGTTTATTTCAGCGTGCAAAAGGGATCATGGGCAGAAGGCAGAGGACCATGTGCTGCTCAGGAGTTAAGTACAGAGTCAGTGTCCGATGATCTAAGGACACAGGGTTGGTATAAAGGGAAAGGCAACCTATAGAGGGCTATGAGGGATGAACAGTTGGGGAGGGCAGGGTTAAGTGACTAAGGAAGGAAGCAATCTAAGATAGACTGGCAGTAGTGTTGCAAGGCACCATGAAGGAAGTATTCTCTTTCACCCTTGGCAGGGAACTCTATGGTAAATCTTCCCAGGGCAAAGCCTGGAAGTTTCCCTGAAGGGATTTTTAGGGTTTCCACAGCCTTCTGCTTTTAATCATATCATGCTGTTCCCTCCCTAGAGTAGGTAGAGGCAGGAGGGGTGTGTTGCCAAGAAGAAGGAAGAGCAATGGACACTGAAGCTTGGAGGTAAGACAAGTGAGCTTAGGCACCAGCTGTTTGCAGGGCCAGAGGAAAGAAGTGAGGTGGGAAGCCTGTACACTGCCGGACAGGACCACAGAGGTTTAAACACAGGGCGTTAAACACCCTCACTGCTGAAATCAGTGTGACAATTTCCTGATGGATAAACCTCTCTGATGTCACAGCTTTGTGTCAGCATAGCTCTGGTCTGACTACATCTGCCAGCATTGGGTCTCCAAGAGTGGGATCACTAGATGGACAAGAATTTAGGATCAGTTTCTAAATGTTCACTGTCCTGTTTAATAATGGCAGAGGTGCTGGGGGTTGTAGCCCAGAGAAGCTGTGACTATTAGGCTTCTCCAGCAAAAGGCACAGTGGTACAGCAGCTGCTTCCCTCACAAGCTCTACCTGAGGTCTCAATGTTACCATTCCAGCTTTCATTCCAACACATCCAGGGGGTTTGTGGAACAGTTCCTGTGGCCCAGCTGGATGCCTTCTTTCTTTGCTACAGAGAAAGCCTTGTACTCCAATGGCTGGAGCAAGATGGCTTCCAATCACTTTTCTTCCCAGCAGGCAATGAGGCCAGACTTCCAAAAATAGAGGTACAAGGTGAAATACCAGGAGCATATCATCCCTCTGAGTTGAAATTCTAGCGAGTGATGGGAGAACTACAAACTGACTTTGCTCTGAACAAACTTTTCCCAGTCCTCTGGACCCAACTTCCAGGCAAGACTCTGCTGCATTTCTCTGTAGTTCTGAGGGCTCACAGCTAAAGGCTCTGCTGTGGACAGACACACCAAGTATGAAACAACTCAACTCCCAACAGATTTCAGGTGCTGAGATGCCACAAGACGCCCCGATTCAAAGCACCGTGTCTGAGTCGCTTGTGACACTGGTTCTTTTGAAATAACTTCTCCTTTGCTGGAAGGTTCAGAGCTGCCTGTTTTCAAATTCCACTTGGTGCTCAAACCAGCCTCAAGATCTCTGGTTTCTCATCAGAGTTGCTTGGTCGCACCTAATGCTCCCCTCAGAGGTAAGCGCATTCCCACAGGGGCTGCCCTTGTATTTTAAGCCTAGCCCTGCCCTAGCCTTGCTGTTCACTGAACAGCTGAGGAAGTTTTTATTTAAACTTGGTTTCTACTGCCAGAGGCCCTGCTGTCTGGGTTGACAGAGAATATTCCTCAAGCACCTACTGAAGCAGCAATCTCCAGCACGCTCCCAAAGACTTTAACTTTGCCAATTCTTTTTAGAAGGGGCATGATTTTCCTCTCACTTACACCTGCTTCACAGCAGGGTAACTCCATTAAAAAGACTCCTCTTTTACACCTGCGGAAGGAAAGGAAGAATCAAGGCCATTCTCCACAGGAAGAATGCACATAAAATACTTGCTGCATGGTGTGCTGGAAAAAAACCCAATCCCCTAGCTGCTTCCACCATCTCAGCACAGAAAATTCTACTCTCCAATGTTGTTTTTAATAAAAACCTTATGAAAAGGAAACTGCCTTTCCGAGCCATCCTGCACTGACTCAGGAGAACCGTTGGGTTGGATCATGACAGTATAAACTGGTTTATTGCCAAAACAAGCAACAGATGCCAGCGGTGTGACACAGAGCAAGGATTTGGCAGTTTGTTCAAACACTCTGACAGCAGCAGGCATTTTAGACTCTGAAAGATAAGAAATTGGCCAGCAAAATGCATTGATGGAGTATGTGGACTTTGCAGTCTGCCCTGCCACCTCCCTGAAATAATGCAGGACTCAGTCCCATGGGAGTGTGCATCTTTTCAGGCTAGCAGGACCGCTACATCCCATATAGTAAATAACTTAGTTTCTGCAAGGAACCTTTGCTTAAAAAGACAGCATCTGTTGTATATTTGTCTGGAGGTTTTCAGAGCTGGAAAATGGTTTATCACCATACTTCACAGGTGCAGAGTCTTTTCCAAGACTTGTCTTTTGCAGGTAGCTGATGGCATGATACTGTAATGATTGTTCCTACAGAAACACTACTTAAAGAGGTAGATGCTACCATCAAACAGTGTAATGTAGCATTTCTCTATTAGTGAGAGATTAATGGATGGATTGGTGTAACTGTAGAAGAAGGAAAGGTTGTAATGAAAAATAGGTAGGTCAGAAAGCCAGGAGAGAGAGAGAGAGGAGAGGCATTCATTCCACCATTTTTCTTCTGCCTATTTGCCATGTGGCTGGCCAGCAACACCTTGGCAGGATCTGTCTTCTTCTCACAGCCAGGAATCTACTGACAGGGCCAGGGACAGTGCCACCAGTTCATTAGCTCTTTCTGGTTTGAACCCACACTTCCTTGCAAGCAGAGACCCTGGCAGGGTTCATAGTTCATTCTTTAGATTCTCCTTGAGAAGCTGAATCCTCTTTCCTTGGGTTAGCCTGTATCTTCTGCAATGCAACAAGGAGAGCCTCCACAGGTTTACAGGCTCTCATAGGAGGCAGAAGGGCTGGGGTGCATCTAGCTGGGGAGCTGGACCATTAGAGGGGAACAAAGACAGCAAGTTCTTAAACTACTGCTCAAAGGGACAATGAAGCTGGGTGGAAAAATGCAATGTCTTACTGAACAAAGCTGTACAGCATGTCCAGGTGCTTGTCTCTTGACAAAAAAAATGGAATTGTAGTTCAAAAGCTTCTCTGTTCCCCTCAAACTTCCCCAGTTTCTACACTCACCTCCACATAGTGATGTAAGGAACTGTTAGTGATGTAAGGAAATGTTAGAAGTCCCTGTAGATATTGGATCCAGGTTTTACTCTGTGCTATGTTGTGCTACTGTTGGCAGAGGCTGTTCAGCCCTACAGTACATCTGCACAATGTTTCAAAGAGAAGCCAGCCTCTTCCTGTGGCTGGGAGCAGTACCTGAAGCTAGACTAGTCTGAATGCAAGCCCACACCCCTCCCCTTGGTACCAGACTATCACTTTCCAAGTCTTTCTGCCCTTCCTAAAAAAAATCTTCTAGCAGCTCTCTCCAGCAAGCCTCTCACAAGGCCCCTTTCACATCACCTCAAACAGCTTCTCTTCAGAGCAGGGACTGTATTTTTCCCCAGTGCTGCAAGATGCAGAGCAGAAGCAGCCAGGACAACCATGCCCAGCAAATGGAGGTGCTGCCCCATCTCTACCATGGCCACCCTTGACACACATGAGAAACCTTCATCCTCTTGCAAGCAGGTTCCTCATCTGTTTCCCAGGCTTTGCTGCAGGGTGAATGGCATAGTCTGGCACAACAGCAATGACAGGTAATTACTGGCTTAAAAAATTACCCCCCAGGTGAGTGGGTTGCCCAGCTGCTGTCAGGCTGACTTCAGGTTAGGCTGGAAATTGTCAGCCAGCTGACAGAGCCCCTGGTTAGTCTCTGCTGCCTGGGAAAGATGTGCCAGTGCTCCCCACGCTGTGCTCCACTCAACTTCTATTCCCAAACCTGGCATTTGGAGAAGGTTTGGGAGGAAATCAGAAGGGAAATGTATGACACCTTGTCAGCTACACTGGGGAGAATTATTGGGCGGGAAGAAAACCTCCCTTCTGACAGCAGCCAGGGCCAGATGGTTATGGGGGAGTGCTAAGGAGCCAGAAAGCTGAATAGCCAAGGGCTGGAGGAAAGGAAGAAGGGAGCTACTGCTGTAAGGGGGCAAGGGCAGCAATGGCACAGTGGGCTGTAGCCACGGGCAAGGAGAGGGAAAGGGAGACAAACAGCATGGGCAAGGCTGCAGCAGCCACACAGCCAGAGCCCCTGGCAGCCAGACCCAAGGAAATGGGAACAGAGACATGTTGGCACAAAGCCCCATAGCAGCTCTAAAATGCAGGTGGTAGTGGTATTGTCAAACACTATGTGAGAGAAAGCACCAGAAGTGCTTTATGAGGCACAAGAGACATTGTGGGAAGGGACTGAAACCACAGATGTGGACAAATGACCCTTGCAGAGCAGAACTTCCCAGGAGGGAGGTTTGGGGTGCCATGGTGGATTCTGGGGTACCAAGGAATTTTGGGATGGAGATGCTGAGGGCTAGAGCCACAGGCAGGATACATGTCCCATGACATGGAGAGATCCACCAAGCCTGTTTATCCCCAGTGTTTAGGGTGCCATAGCAGCTGTGGAGGGAGCCCATACAAGGACAGGACCACAATGGCAGCATCACCCACTGAGTCTGGCCACTGCCCTAGCCCCAGAAGTAGCCATATACTGCATTTGCTGCGCAGGGGTTTCCATTTCAGACACTGTGATTCAACTTTTCTCTCCAGATAAAGTTATTAAGGTAAATTCGATCAAAATGACACATGGATTACAGTGTGTGTTGCAGACTCTAATTCTGTTTACTGTTCTGGGGGAATGGGCAATTATTACAAAAGCCGGGACAGAGTGTTTTTAATAACATTTCTTGTTAAGATTTAATTACAGGAAATTGTATTTTCTTAATCACTGAAAACTCAACTGCCTGGGAAATCTTTTTATATAATTTTGTTTGCAGTTTATTAAATCCTTAGGTTATTCCTTTTCTGAGGCTTTTAGTCACTTACTAAGTGCTTCTTAACATGTAGGAGCAGATTGCTCAGGAGCACAAAGAAACTGAAGGGAGCAGGCTCTGGGAGGCAGGGCTGGCCTTTGACAAGGCAGATTTCCATTTAGGATTTAGAGGTTNCACTTTTGGCTGCCAAGACCTGCCTTCCCTGCAGCCTGACTGATGCTGGCACCAGCTGCTCCCCACATCCCTCACTCCCTGGTACACCTCTCTGAAGCAAGGGTATTCTGGGGGACTATCTAAACTGAGGGCAAACTTCTACAACATGTCAAAGCAGGGAAATGAATGACTGAAGAGAGTGAAGGGAGAACCTGAGACACAGGGAAGAGGAAAGAAGGGATGAATGATCAACTGTCCTGAGCACTAGTGCTTCCTGAGCCAATCTGTCACATTACAGACTGGCCAGGGAGTGGGGTTTGATACTGTTCCCTGTCCCTGAAGAGTGAAATGGCACACCATAGCACCATTCCCAAAGAGGAGGTGCCAGATCTTCGAAGCCAGGTCAAAGCACCAGGCTTGGCAGGGCTGCTGAGCACCTGCTGCCCTTCTGGATGCCAGCACAGGGAGCTGCAGGTGACAACAGGCAATGACCCCAGCTCCAGAGTAGCTGTGTCACAGTTTCAGTGCTGCAGCTCTTGGTAGAAAGAACAGCTAATCTGAAAGGAACCAAGCAACTGCTTCAAATAACCAGGGCAGCAGTTCTCCAGGCCAAGGGCTCTCCATCCCCAAGTTCCCAGTGCCCTAGGGTCTGCTTCCAGCCCTTCGGGGAGTACAGAGAGGTGGAAGGCAGCTGAAAGAAGTGAAAGGGCCAATTGTGCTGATCAAAGGTTAGGCTTGCTCCTGATGGCATGCAAAGCAGCCTCCCTTTATGTGCAGGGCTAATGCTGAAAGGACAGGAGACCCCAGGAGAGAGGAGCTGCTGATACTGCTGCTATTGCTACTGCTGCTATTGCTGCTGCTACTTGGTGAACAGGGCAAGGATGTTTCCACCCAGCCACAGCCCTTCAGAAAGTGACTCGGTCCCATCAGCTCACTGTCTTATCTCTCTCCTGATGCACATGCCAATGAGAACAGGCTTATCTCCATCATACTCTGTCTGGGGCAAGGTATTCAAGCTCCATGAGTGGCATAGCCAGACTGGGATCCTATCTGCTCACCAGGTGCCAGTCAGATAGAGAGCCTACAGGAGCAAGGGGGCTGCAATACCAGGAGCTTAGAACAGCTTTGGTCTCACTCTGTCCTCCTTCAAGCTCTGCCTGCAGAGTAAGGATCTCTTGAGCAGCCTGTGCCTTGACCCTGGCATTTCATGGCAGCAGATGTATCTGATGAGGTTTCCCTTTCCTTGATAAAGATGAAGTCGTAGGGTGACATCTGAGGCCAGAAAATTAAAAATCCTAAAAGTGATGGGCAATCTACAGCTTGCAAGCTGAATGTAGTCTAAGCCAGCCCTTAGACTTTCCAGGACCTACGGTAAGCCAAGTAGCTTTCAGTGCATCTGCCAAAGGCAGAGATATTTGCTGTCCCTTCTGCTACCAGAACTAGAGGGAGCATCAGAGGAAAGGGGCTGGTCTGAAGCTAAAAAAAAATGGTGGTTCTTCATGCAGTGCTTTCTTAGGCTGTGGGATTCCTTGCCACAGGATGTTAGGGATGCTCAACATGGATACAAATGGCAGTGGACCAAAGTCAAGGAAGACAAACCTACCAGTGGCTTAAACAAGCAGCTCTGATCAGAGAATCCCTGAATTCAGATCTCTGGGATCTGAGGGAGTATTTTGCAGAGGCTGCACTGCACACTTGTCTCTTTCTCACACTTATCCCAAGCACACATGACCAGCTGGTGAGAAGCCAAGCTGGACAGCCATTTATCTGGGTCCCGCACACCTGCACGGCATGTAAACCCATACATATGTAGGGCATGAACACCCTGTTGTGCCTCCTTCCCAGCAGCCATCAGTTCTGCTCTGTTGGTTGCTCCTGCATTCAGTCTCCACAGGAGTCCCACATCCTTGCAAGCACGGGGCAGGCAGAACAAACAAATGCTCCAGGATTTGAGTTGAGCCAGAAGTGTATTCTGGTTTTGGCTGGGATAGAGATCATTTTCTTCCTAGTAGCTGGTACAGTGCTGTGCTTTGGATTTGGGATGAGAATAATGTTAATAACACACTGATGTTTTAGATGTTGCTAAGCAGTGTTTATACAGGATAAGGGGCTTTTCAGCTTCTCACCCCACCAGTAAGGAGATTGGGGGGCACAAGAAGCTGGGAGAGGACACATCCAGGACAGCTGATCCCCCACTGTCCAAAGGATGTTCCATACCTTATGACATCATGTTCAGGATAAAAACTAGGAGGAAAGCTAGCCAGGGGCCACTGCTCAGGTACTGGCTGGATATCAGTCAAGGGATGGTAGGCAATTCAATGCAATTGCATCAAACAAGTGCATCACTTGTTTTGTATATTCTAATTATTTTTCCCTTCTTCTTCTGTCCTACTAAACAGCCTGTACTTCAGTGCAAGAACTTGTCCAATTCTGTCCCCATCTCACTGAGGGTCTGGGAGTGAGCAAACAACTGTGTGGTGCTTAGTTGCCAGCTAAGGTCAAACCACAAAAAGTGGCAAGTTTATCAAGCCAGCCAGGTTGTGCTCTGGGCAGCCCAGTCTGACAGCCCCATGATCTCTGCTGTAGTCTTCACAACATCCATGACTTACACTATGTGCAGGGAGCAGAGGACTGAGAGAAGGGGAGGCAGAGGGATGCATTTCTTCCATGCCCTGATTGCTGTAGGTGGTACTGCCCACTCCTTGGGCTTTGTAATCATTTGCACTCCCTTCAACACAGAGATACTTCCCCTTCAGCAGCCAGGGTTGCCTGTTTTGACATGTAGAGGTAAGGATAGGCAGAGCTAACCCCTGCATCCCAACCTTTCCCAGATACTTCATTTACTGCTAAGACCTTTGGCTGCCACCATTTCAGGACAGAGCCATAGCTTTATAAGAGCATCCCCATTGCAATTGCCTGATTATTCTGAGTACCATCGGCCTCTGTTCTGGACTCACAGCTCAGTCCCTACTCCAGGAAAGTGACAAGTGACAAGTGACTTGTCGTGGTCCCTGAAACACTGTACCTTTTATTTCAGGACATAAACATAGAAAAGAAACAACACCTACAAACAAACATGCCAAAATCTCATGACAAGCCATGTACTGCAGATCAGCCCCAGCAGAACCTGACATGAATATCCCAGTTCTCTGTTCCAGCTCTATGTGTTTTTCAGTCAGGGCTGTTTCTTTAAACCCATTACCATGTTTCTGTGTCTGCTTTTTTAAACCAAAGTAATTTCTCCCATGAGAAATTTCTCCTGTGTTTGCAAATTAGAGACTTGCATTAATAAAACATGGGTGGACTTACTTGAGAGTGGCAGAGAAAAAGGACGCAGAGGAAAAAAAGAAATTTTACCCTGCACATTGCTTGCTGCAGGTGGGTAGGAGGGGAGAAGGGCTGTGCAGCAGCCTGGCTCCTTCCCTAGCTTCAAGCCTGCTGTCCCACTCCCTCCCCTCTTCCCCCAACTCACTGCACTCATCCCATGGGACTGAGGAGCCCCAGGACATGTGGCACTGAGGGTAGTGAGTATTTCCAGTCACTCTGTGTGTGCCTGGCACAGATCACATCTCAGGGTAATCATCTTTGAAGGCTCCTTGCTTCTAAGGTCTTGCATCTGTCACAAAGGAGTATTTCCCATCTGCTGGGATTTACTCCAGGTTCCTGGGACCCAGCTGATTCCTGCCTAGCCATCTTCAATCAAGAGTAGTCACATCAATCTCTAGTGTGGCTTCAGCTAATATCCCCAGGGCAGCAGGGAGCACATGGGCTTGCACATCAAGAGTTTCAACTGATAACTCTGCACATGACTTTGCAGGAGCCATGGCAGTCTGAAGTTACACCAGTGATTCCCCCTGCTCCAAGACCTGGTATTTTGGAGGTAGGGGGTTCCTGTAACCCAAGAGGGTGGGTACATGCAATACAGAGAAAGGCCAGGCTCAGAATTGTGGGATGCTCTGGGACACGTACTGGGAAATGTGATACCTGCAAACCTTTTGACTCCCCAGGATGGAAGGATGACAATAGGAACAGCCATGTTTCCAGATCAGAGCCTACCCTGCTATAGCCTGAGGAACCCAGTGGCACAGGCAATGCAACACAGATCAGCAATGATTTTCAGCAAACCTTTAACTCCAGCAGGTTTAGCCACAGTGACCTTTCAGCACCCATCCCAGTCCATCTTAGCTAGCTGGTTACTCAAGGCTCACTGTCAGCCATCTGAGAACAGCCCCCATACCCTTATCCTTATTTTCTGGAGCCCAGGGAGGAAAGATCAGGCCTCTCTGAAAGTGCAGCTCCCTCCAGACACTCCCGACTTGCAGGCTTCCCTCTGTGGAAAGCTTTGCTGGGAGACTGTAGGCATGCAGCAACATCTACAGAAATTCATGGTGTACTGCAGGCTCTCAGAGAAGCAGAGCCAGCAGCAATAGGGAGCCAAACCAGCACTCTTTAAATATACATCAGCTTTCCACATCATCACCTTCCCATGGCAGACAGAAATGTGAGAGACACATCTCAAGCACTGAGCAGTAATTAGAAAAGGCGAAGCTTGGATTTGTTTCCATATTTTGCGTATCAAAGCTCTGAAGCAAGGGAAGCTTTGGTGCAATGAGTCTTGAAATATTCTCCACAGTCTCCTGAATCCTAAGAAGCAGTAGCTCAGCCTGCTTCCCTGAAAAAGAGAAGCTGATGGGCTCAGCATGACCAGTTCTTGGCACTGGTTGGTGCTGCACTCTTCCAAGGGAAACAGAAAGAAACCTGAAGGTATCATACATCCCTGAGGAGGTTTCTCCCACTCCAATCAGCCTACATTACATGCTGTGAGAAAAGCAGTTAAGAGATTTGTGAGGGTCATGAACCTTTAAGGCTCTGTGATCCACATGGTTTTGCTCATGGTGCTGCTGGTAGTTCAGGCTTAAAACACCGGCAGTGCCTGTGGGAGGTACCAAGCTTGGGACATCCCCTGTAGCAATATGGGCTCCATTTATCCAGCACATAATAGCAGCCTGTTCTCTATGCTGAGGCAGTCTCCCAGCCCAGGCTGCAGTTTACAGTGTAGACAGGGGACAAGCCAGGAGTAGCTCTGGGCTACAGCTCAGTGAGGCACAGACAAATTCCGGACTCAATCCACTGAAACATGATTTGCCTGCAAATAAGCTCAGGCACTGCTCCTGTGTTGCTCTAGTGAGCACCAGTGAGCCTCAGGGTACATGGGTGAACTTCTGTTCTTCAGTTAAACCCCTTCTGAGATAAGCCAGGAGATGCAGCAGCATCATAGGCTGTTTCCACAGTCTTTCTCACCTGGAAAGCTTTTGTGTGCTCCTACGCAGCAGCCAAGGATTCAGACAGGTTGCAGAGAAATGCTGAGTACATGGCTCTGTTGTGCACCCATTTTCTGAGGAGCACCCCAACAGAGTGATACCCCCCTCACCTCCACGCTGCCTCCACAGGCTTCTTGGACCAGATCTGTTCAAGTTACAGCCCACTGAAGAGGAATCCACAGATTGCTGGAGGGCTGTGCTGGGTGACCTTCTACCTGTCACTGTCACTTGTTTGCATTAGGGTAGCACTTTGAACAAGTCAGTCAGCAACACAGGCAGGAGTGAGCTCTGCAAATTGGAAACAGTGGGGGGGAAACAAGAGGTAAATAAAGTATTTGCTAGTGGACCCATTATCCTGTATTTTTCTGACTGAGCTGGCGCAACAAATGTGGCTGTCAGACCTTGCTCAGGGAACAAAAATTAGCCCAGGAACACAAGACCTCAAAAGCTCCAGCTTTTTCCAGAAAGCAAACACTGCCAGGCTCTTGGGTTGCTTCCTCTACATTCTTGTGGTGCACAGGAAAGAATGGTAGGTCTCAGCCCCCTCTGCTTCAATCCCAGCTTTGACAGGGTTCCCACAGCAAGGCAAGGCTGGGAAAAGCTCTGAGCATTGGCTACAAAGAGGGCTCCTTGCAGCATCTCTCATCAATGTGAGCCTGGCCAGGTGGGACTTTGACCATCGTAAAAAACGCCATTAGTGTCAGGAGCAACGCAAGCCAGATCCTTTCTCATTTTTCAGTTTGTGTGTGCTCCCAGCAGCACTAGAAAGCTGGACCAAAAGCCATCTTCTCAGCCTCTCTAAGCCTGCCTCACCAGCTGACCAGAACGTGTACCACAGCTGGGAAAGCCTGAATGCACACAGCATAATCACAGGAAGGAGAATATCTCTGAGTAATAGTTACGAGTGCAATGGCATCATTACTCTGGGCTGCAGCAGCTTTTGTGGTGGTGTTTCTGTTCAGCTGTGGAGATGCACTGTGACATTACTGTTATCTATGATGAAGGAAGCAGAGAGGCACAGATCCCCAGCATGTCACAGATTATGGTCTTGTAGCACAACCATCTTTCTGCTGTTCTTTTACAGCTGAAACTGTCAATAAAATACACAACATACATTCCAACAGAAAAAAAAGAAAAAAAGAAATTATCCTTCTCCACTGACAGATCCATCAGTGTTGTGTTGTTCCCTATGGCTTGCAGTTAAGTCTATGCCACAGCTCCTCCATTTAGCCCAAAATAAGATGTTATTCCTGACCAGCACCTGAGTGCAGGGCTGGGCACTAGGACACACTCATCACATGCTCGTCTGGATGAAGGCACCTGAATTTCATCTCTCTTCTTCCTGTGTTTAGAAATTTCTAGCAATATGCTGTGGGCTGGGCTATAACTCATGGCAGAGGCAGGGGTGGGTATGTGCAGACCTGTCTGGAATGAGCTTCTCTTGAGGAAACCCTGTCTCCCTAATGCTCTGAGTACTGAGTACTGCAGGGCTGGTGCTCAGGAGGCCCTGCACTGCAAACACCAAGGTTCATGTCAGGCATATACAGAGACATAGCAAGCAGAGGGAGGCACATCTGTCACCTCTAAGTGGCACAGGCCTACATACCTTCACCTCTCTTCCTGCCACCCTAGCCCCTGGCAGGCTAGTGACAACTCCAGGAGAGCAGAGGTGGACACAGAGCAACCCATGAAGGGTGTGAGCCACCACGACTGAGCAGGAAAATTCGAAGAGGGAATGCAAATATTTCCTGATCCAATGTGTGGAAAAGTTGTTTGGAAGAGACTGCTCATGCCCTTAAACCGCTACATTTCTTAGCAGGTGTCCCAGAAATGTGAAACTGCTGAATGAAGTAATTTTCCCAGAGTGCACTGTTAAATATATTTGGAATATTATTGTAAAAGATGATCCTCCAATAACAGGAAATACTGCACAAATCTCTTGCAGAGAGCAGGGAGCATCAGGGAGGCAGCCCAGGCCAATTATAGTGACATATTTGACTTTACAAAACCCAGGCTTACAACAGCCTAGGAAAGCACAGAAGATTGTATTTTAAGTCTGTGATGCCTGTACTTTTTTCCAATTTAGGAAGCCAGCAAGAAGAGGTGAACTTTCAGCAAGGGCTTAAAAATTACAATCTAGAAAGTGAAAGAATATATAACACTGGTCTGCTGATACTAAGAGACCATCTCTGAAGCTTCAGGTCTGGCAAAATATCCTAAAAGGTGGATTTGCCCTTTCTGGCAGTTTAGAAACACAGGCTTGCACTTGCAGCATCTGAGCCAAATCCCCTGTCCCCGCTAGCAATCTAATCACCATACTCTTCTGACGTGTTGACAAAATCCTTCTTGGATTCCACTGGATTTTTTTCTCCCCATTGCACCAGCTGAGAAACCATTCCAGAACCTCACTGCTTTCTGATGCCCACAAAGCCTTTTTTCAGCCTACTCTTATTTGTAAGCAGCCCTTCTGAGAGCAGTAGTAATTCCCAGCAGTAGCAATTCCATTTCTTTGCAGGAAATGCCTTGTTTGAGAGGACTGCCATTTGCCTTTCTCCAGGCTGTATCATTTTCACATAGACTCATGGAAAAGTTGTTTGGAAGAGTGACCCTGGTCTGTGTCCAGACAGCTTCTAAACATCTGCAAGAATAGAGACCCCACCACATCTCTGGAAATCTGTGCCACTTCTTGGTCACCCTCACAGCAAAAAAAAAGTGTTTCCTGCAATTCAAGAACCTCCTGTGTTCCAGCTTGTGCCGACTGCCTCTTGTCCTGCCGCTGAGCGTCACTGAAAAGAGTCTGGCTATGCCTCCTTTGCACCTTCTTTTCAGGTACATATGAGAAACCAGTCTTCATTTTTGCCAGCCAATATGAGGCAGTAGCACTCCCAGGATCTCTGTCTTCATGACTTTTTCAAGGACATAGACCCTCAGCCAACAGCTGAGCTTTTCATATGCAGTTTCTCAGACTTTCTGACACTGCAATTAGTAGTAGCAGACTGTGAACTTCTCTAGACTTGAAAGTAACCTGATTTCTTCTGTGAACTTCTCTAGACTTGAAAGTAACCTAATTTCTTCTGCATGATATTCTGATCCTCCTCTGCCCTGCTGGTTCTCCTGTCTTTCCATAAGTATCAAAGTCTACCAGAGGACACCACTGTTTCTGTTCATGAAAACATTAGACCAGTCCTTAGATTCATCCCTAAGAAACACCTCTAGACCCTTAAGCCTGGCCAGTACACTCTTGTGAAATATGCTCTGCTGTCATCTCCTCTTGAGATAGTTTTTTACCTTGTCAGCTCTACTGATTTCCAAATACTTCAGTTCCACTGGTTTCTCAGTGGCATGCTATCAAAATTGTATTTGAAGCATAAATAGATCTTCCACATCTCTTTTGTCTAGAAAAATAGCAGTCTTCTCAAAGAAAGATATCAGACTGCTCTGTCATGATCTGCCAAGGCCAAAACTCATGTTTCATTGTACGACCTTTACCATTTACCTCTGCTAATTTGCCCATGCTTCACAAGTGGCTCAAAAGCTTTAAATATTGCTGAGGTCAGACGTGGCCAAGTACATGCCCAGAGAACAGTTATCACCCTCAGGATATAAACTAGAGATACTACCTTTGCTAATCTCTAATACGGTCTTATTCACAGTTTGAAGGATGTATCAAAGCTCCATGCCAGATGCTTGTCATTTGCATGCAAGTCTTTCAGAGTTTAGAAATGCAAAATACCCAAACTGACCACATCCAGCATTTGAAGTCTGTTTCCATCCTGATGTGATCACTGACTGCCTGGTACCTAATGCTCTCTCTCAGCTGGTCATCTAAAGAGGGAGAACAAGCTGATGGTGTAATACAGCTGCTTCAAGCTGAAAAGCAGATTTATAAGGGCCAGAGTGGGAATGAGATGGCAGCAGCCCCCAGTGGCTTATGGCTAGAGGATGCAAGATGCTCAGAGCCTCTTCCAGGTGGCAACAGGGCTGCTTTCCCTACAGGCATCACCCACAAGTTTGGTCTAGGGCTTTCAGGAACTCCAGCACAGAAAGAGATGTTTTATTTTATTCTCTGCATTAAGAATGGTTGTGCAGCTGGCAGACGGGTAACTGTTGTGGTGAAAGGTTGTGCTAGAAATAAAGTAGGTTAGGAGTAGTAGATCAAATTAAGAGAAAAACATGCTAGTAGCTTGGCTGAGGAACAAATGAGGACAGCATGTAGCTTCGACAGTTAAAATTAAACACACTGTCCTCATTTGTCCCTTAGCTACCCAGGCAAGTTTCTTACATGTTGCTGCCAGATTATTTTCTATGCACACATAGAAAGCAAGTCCATAAAGTATCTGTGCAATAATCCATCTCTCCAGAAGCTGTATCATCAGTGTATGTCCTCAGGACACTGACTCTGTGCAGGGATTAGGTGGATGGGTATAAAAGAGGTATCTGGCACTTTGCTGAGGATATCAGAACATGACTTTATTTTACGGCTTTTTTCCCCCTCTGAACTAGAAATCCTGTTGAGAAAAGAAGCAGATTCTGATGCTTGTTCAGTGCCTGAAAAAATGTGTGTTTCTATTGGCATTGATAGGGACTCTCTTTTTTAAGTTTAAGAGCTCCCTAATGTACATTTTTAAAAAATCTTTTCCTCTCCACATCCAAACCAATTTGACATAATGCAACAGGGTGAATATGTTCAGACACCATTGCCTGAGTTGATACCCTGAGATTATCCGAATGCCTTCTGTCATTATATCAACGCCTGTGACCACTCATTTTCCCATCTCAAAATCAGTCTGAACCCAGCATAAGAGTTCAAATTAACACGTTACGCACACAGTTGAGCCATTCATTACTCCAGCATAATGACTCTGTGGACTTCCAGCCTCCCTCAGCTGCTCTTCAGGGGGCTCTGTGTCCAGTGACAACACCCTGGATGCCCCAAAGTATCTCAAACAGCTCAAGCATCCATCCATATTTCAGCAACTAAATCTTACCTTTGCCTACGCAGCCTACAGAGATGCATGGCTCATTGTGTGGCACTTTCCTCCAGACTGTGCTGGCTGCCTTTACTCCATTTATTCTGGCTGAAACAGGATTGCTGAGCCCCTGCTTGGCACTGAACAATTAGTGTCTTCTCCATGCCACTGATAATCATTGGACAATCCAAGGTGGATCAGCAGGTTGCCTCCTATGGAACACAGCAGATGATACCATTAAACCATGTTTGCCCCATCACCAGACAGCACTGGACACAGAGGTTTGACACTGCTGATGATCATGGTGTGATTTAGATGTGCTATTAGTCACCACAGCTTATCTTGTGCCAGCAAGACTGAGTTTATGCTTAGATGTCATCCTCAGACACACACACTCAGGCCTCAGACATATATACTGAAGTCCCTAGGTGTGACATTACCAGGAAAGGCCAGGAGAAAATTCAGCCAGAGTTCACCTGAGTCACTGTCTCTAAACCACCATCAAATCTGCAATTTCTGACAGCATTTTACAGAAATGGAGAAGGCTGTTGAAAGGCAGATGCATACATACACAAAATCAGTATATTAAAAGGCAAAAGACCCATTTGACAGATAGTGAGCATGAGAAAATGAAAAGCAAATGGGATGCTAAAATATTTTATGCTACATACTCATCACATAGAAAGGGAGTTGTGTTTTTAATGAGCAAAGATGTATCATTTCACTTACTGAGCCTTCTAGCTGATGATAAAGAGACTTGCTTTAGAGCAGCAGGATTAAACAAGGTGCAGATATGAGTTATAAATTGCTATGTACCAAATGTGAACAGATTGCCCTTAAATGTCATTCTTATGTAAATAAATCAATGCTAGCTGAACAGTTCAGCATGGGAGGAGGTGAAAGAAAAAGCAGTGTACCTGCCTCCCCTTATGCCTCATAAAGGATCCAGCTTTACTAAGAGATCTGCTCCAGGCTTTGTTCGCCTGTAAGGTTATTCACAAGGCCTCAGCATGTGTATCATCCCTTTGTAGTGCTGAAGGAAGCCAGACAACAACAGACTCTGCAAAACCTTGATGTGGCCCATGCAAACCTTCTTTAGCCTCCGGCACCTTGGAGGTACTATGGACCACCTCGAGCCCCCAGGAGGAAAGACTTCTGTCTTACCCCACCGGCACAGACAGCACAGCCTTTGCCCTGGCTTAGAACCCCAGCAAGCCCTTCAGCCCTTCACATGAGTCAGGCACCAAACCCTGCAATCTTCAACTCATGAAGAAATTTTCTTCTGTTGGGCTCTTCACCTCAACTCATGAAAACTCAGTACTACTGAAGGAAGCAATTAACAAGACAACGGCAGTCTGAAGACCCAAAAAATGATGAAAGCAGATTATCCTCTCTTTGCTTCCATTGCCTGAAATGCAGGTCCTGCCTTGGCACCAGCCTGCAGCAGTTCTGCTGCTATGGGGAGCTGATGTGAGGAAATGCTAACCCCAAAAGGTTAGCAATCACTGAAGTGATTGCAGAAACTCAGCCTTGAAGAAATGAGAGTTGCAACAAGGCAATTTCCCCCCACAGCCTTTGTGCCCTCTTTGAGGATGTAAAGAGGAGTAAGGAGTGCACACTGGCCACCTGAGGCCTTATGTCTGCTGGGTACCGTACCACCACTGAGGGACCACAAATGTCAGTCTATGGACGAAAATGGCTGGGAAATCTCTGTTCAAGGCACTGCCAGGAGCAGGAAGCATTACCAGGAGTCAGCTGCAAAAGACTGAGAAAGATTGATAAAGGAAAGACACGGCAGGGAAAGACAGTGATCTCTCCTCAGCATCCCTCAGAGCACACATTTGGAGGACAGGGGAGTAAGAGGATGAGACTAGTCCAGGATCACTGTTTTTGAGCAAAATGGAAAAGGGATTGCAAAGGACTGAGAGACTGAGAGAGTAGGTGCCAGAACAACCTAATGTATCCAGAGATCAGGAAGGCACAGAGCCTCAATGCTTTATCCAGGTCTTTAAATGCTTATGATGTTTCATTAAAATAAGCTACTGTATTGAAGGAGGATTAGAGGGCAGTAAAAGCATACCTATCTTTAAAATTGGCAATTGTGATGATCCTGGGAATTACAGACCAATGAGCCTTACTCTGAACTAGGCAAATTAGCTGAAAAGATAATTAAAGCTCAAAGAATAAAACATCTAGATGACAGCGGTGATATAACAGGAACAAACCAACACTGCTTCAGCAAAAGTATTCATGCCTCACACAACTTCTAGAATGCTTTGTGCATGTCAGCAAAACAGCAGATAAAGGAAAAGTGAGGTGGTTTATTTGGACTGTCAAAAACCCTCCATCTACACTCCTCAAGCTGACTGGCACTATTTGAAAGCGAAGCAGTCAAAAGCAAGATGTAAGCAGCTATTGAAGATCAAAAAAAGGTTCAAAGAACTGCTAAAACACAATCAGTGGTCAATCTGGTGAGTGATTTCACAGGCAGCGCAGCTGTATGGGCAATAGAATTAACAAATGATCACAGCTCAAGGAGTCTTTAGCATTCTCCTCCTCCCTTTGTGTAGCTCTATTACAACAGCATCTCTGCCACCTCTTCAAGATCACACAAAAGTGTCTGTGTTCACCTGTCCTGGAGGAAACCATGGAAAGTCAGTTGAGCCTGTGTTATCAGTCCACCTTTCTTCCATAAATCTTATATTACTCAAAGGACAGGAAAAGGGGGAGTCTCAAATCCTCATTTCCTGGTGGCATACCATTTCCTGAGCATCTCAGCTTGTCTCATTCCTCTATAGATTTTCAAACCACACAATTACAGAAACAGAAGCTGGAAGTTGCATTAACTAAGCATTTTAAAAGCCCAGATAAAAGGAAACTCAACAACAACAAAGTACAGCAACATGACTTTGAAGCCAACTCATTTTGGAGCTGCCTCTTGCCTTGTGATGTGTTAGAGGGACCACAGCTGGGATGATGCAGGACTCTTAATGACAGACACAAGTGGAGCACAGCAAGCAATGCTGACAGGAATCACCTTTCCTTGCCAGATGTGGCACCTCAAAGGGTGTCCACAAGGCAAATGCCCTCCGGGCTGTGTGTTGTCAAGGTCAACACAGCATTTGGGTGCATAAAGAATGAAATACAAAGAACAAAAACCTGACAGACTTAGACTAGCTCCGTTGGTGGAGCCTGGTACTAAAAACATCAAGGTTGTTAGTTCAGTCCCCATATGAGCTATTCACTTAAGAGCTGGGATGACCCTCGTGGAACTCGGGATTAGTTCTGACTCAGAAGATTCTGTGATTCTGTGATAATGGCCTGTGCCTGCTCTGCCACTGTGTCACCCAAGTGTAGCCTTATTTGACTCTGGGATTGAAGCATGGGACACAAAAGGGTGAGTCCCTTCTTCTGGCTTTGTCTAAGACAGCTCTGCAAAACGACACAGTAGGAAACAGAGAGCGTAGCAAAAACGATTGGAAGACAGTAGAGCCCTCTGATGTGGAGAGATAGGGAGATTGAGGTGGTGTAATATAGAAAGAAGATGAATACAAGGGATGGGAAAAATAGGTAGAAAATAACCCCTGGACAGGCAGAAGTAAATTGTTCCCTCATACAGACTGCCCAATAATACCAGAACAGAGGACATGCAATTAGAATGAAAAGTGATGAATTTTGAACTGATAAAAGGAAAAACTATTTTTAGACAATGAATACTTAACCTGTAAAGTTCACTGCCATGTGATTTTACCGAGGACAGAGGCTTAGCAGCATTCAGAAGAGAAAAAGCCATTGATGTGAATAATGAAAATATTCACGGTTACACTTGACAGAATAAAATCTCTCTGGAAAGGATTTTAACTCCTCCAGCCCCAGTGAGAACCTCTGCTGCTTGATTAGGAGGGTACAGGGGAGATGTCTCCTGGGCATGTTCTCTGTTCTAAATTGTGGATGTCCACCACAGTGGCTGCCACCTTCTCTACAACTCTCAGTGCTGGGAAGAGAGAGAGGACAGAAACCAGTCAGAGGGACACCAGAGATGCTCTCATATGATAATTCCAGCAATCTGGTAGAAGGGATTTTAATTGCTTTTCATTTCCATCCCTGCATTGTTCAGCCATCTGCCTGTCCTCAAGGCCAAAGAAGCAGCTTAATATCTCTGTGTAAGAAAGGAGAATTCAACCTGCTTTCTGCTTTCTGCCAGATGAGGCTATTGCTTTAGCTCTTGCAAATCTGACCAAAGTATCTCTCCTTGGCAGAAGAGTTGGCTGGTTTTCACCTAATCATCTTGACATCACCCATAACTTCAGTATTTACATAGAAAAGCTGAAGTTATAAAATAATTATGCCTACCTGAAGCTGGAGAGTAAATATTTAAGTGCTAGTGATTCTTTAAGGGATTTACAGAGGAGACTGGCCTTGTCTCAGTGCCACTTTGCATTCAGTATTTACCCTCACTCAGAAGAGCTCAGCTTCACTTACTGCAGGCCATTGACATCAGCATTGATGGTTCCCCATGAGGCATGTTGCATTATCCCTTCTTTTCAGAAGAACCAAGTGTGGTAGAGGAATGTGGTTTGCCATCTGTCCCAAGGAGAAAACTTGTAACCAATCTTTTAGGCCTTCATTCTGCGGCCACCTTCCCCTGCCGAGGGATGATCATGTTAACTCTTTTCTCTGTGGACCATCTTCATCCCAAGAATGCAAAAGATTTCATTAAGATTGCCTCAGCAGCCCAACACACCAAGGAAGCAGGCAGGCGAAAACCACCGTCTCCATTTGGACCTGAAAAATTACCATGTGAATTAAGCAGCCTGTGTGAGTGCAAAACGCAAATGCTTAAAACATCCCTGCAGGGCCTTCAAGGAACAATTAGTGCTCCGTGAGTAGCTAAGAGCATTGCAATACATCAACCAGGCAATTCTCCAGCTGCCGGCTTCCCCTTGCTGGGCCTGTTCAGAGCATGCTGCCAGACCCAGCCACTGTGCAGAACATAGCTGGGGAAACTCTGCCCTGCTGTGCCTGCAATGCCTTAGCTCAGCTCTGCAGGTACAGGCACAGCCAAGGCATGGCAAGCTCACATCCAGCTTCTTCTTCTCTCCCCAGAGAAGGCCTGGGGAATGACCTATTGCCACCAGCCTTGGTGTTCAGCCAGGCAGCTCCTACTGGGATTTGGGCTTGATCATCCCAAGCACACCATTAGGAGCTGAACCCATTTCCCTTTTGGGTCAAGGACTCTAAGAGACATCCTGAAACTGGCTCAGCCCCACCAAAGCCCATCTAGCCACCAGGAACCTATCCAATTTTCTCCTGAACATAAGTATAGTTTAAGCATACACAACACCCTGTAGCAAGGACTTCTACTGCTTAGCTACATGATGTATGAAGAACATGTGGTTCCTCTTTTGAACCTCCTAGTTGTCAGCATAGCTTGATGAGCTCCTGGATCTTGCACTGGGCAAGTGATAAATAAAAAGCTGGTGCAAGGAGAGGCTGTGTTTCAGGCAGTGTTTCCTGCCCTCAAGGGAGGATTGCAGAGGCTGAAGTGGATGCATGAGTCCTAAAAGAAGGCTGGGTTAGCTGTGACCTTCTCTCCCCTCATCAGAAAGCCAAGGTGCCTAATCCAGGGCTCTGTGGGTCCAGATGAGGTACCAGTCAACTTGTCCTTGCAGGTCCAGGTGAGTGGCAGATGCTTGCTCATTCTCATGCACCACACACAACCACACTCAGTAGCCCTT
Organism: Illadopsis cleaveri; assembly: GCA_013399915.1. Classification (NCBI taxonomy): domain Eukaryota; kingdom Metazoa; phylum Chordata; class Aves; order Passeriformes; family Timaliidae; genus Illadopsis; species Illadopsis cleaveri. Next base: position 689,660 of record VXBB01023989.1, read on the forward strand.
GCTCCCAAGGTATTTTTGAGGGATACACCAAGTCACAACTCACATCCATCCCCATGGAATAAATCAAATCTGTGTGATACTAGAGGGAAAAATAGGTAAGAACTGAGAGCAGAATGCACAGCAAAGAGTAAACAACTGTTTATGATGGAGTGCTACTAAAATACTGGAAGCAATGCTGAATTTAGCATCAAAAAACAGTACAGACTATACCAGGCATGAGGAATAGTCTGGCACCTATGTGGGTTGTGATAAACTCAGGAAACTATTAATCTGTCTAAAGAAAAAGGAAGAAAGAGATAAAAAAGTTCTTCCTATGGAGGATAAAGTGGATTTTTATTACCCATGAAGCAAGGTATCAGGACTGTTTTTGTGAATTACTTTAGGTGATTATATACATGGCTAAGTAGGATGAAGTCAGAAGATGGTTGATCGTCTTCTGGGAAGACACGAATTAAAGGGATTTTAGAAGATGAATAAAGAACTCCAGATAAGGCTCTAATGGATCAGAGGATACCACATCCATGCTGTTGCTACATTAGGGTAAGAGCTGCCTGGGGGAGGCTTTTCAGCTGCAATTAACCCATAGTCAGTCAACCTTTATAAAAAGGTAGCAAAGGCATGGTGTCAGTGAACTGCTTACAGATTGTGCCTGTCAGACATTGAAATGCCTCTTCTTCGCTTTCTTTGTAGCCCCAGACAAAGGCAGCCAGCTGAAACCTCCAAAAAGCCTGTGACTTGTCTGCAGAGATGCTGAGAAAGAACACTGCCTGCTTCTCTCCCTCTGCCTTGCCCTGCAATTGATTTGGCAGTTCTTAAGGTCCCAGATCGCAAAAACTGTTGGATTCTTCAGTGGCCACAGCCAGGCAAGAGACAGTTCCTGGTTTCTGACACCTTTACTTTACAGTCCAGGATGTGAAATAAGCTTGCCAAACTCATTTCACACAGTAGCTGCCATGCATTCACCAGGCCTTAATAACAATAATTGACAAATATTTTTCTAAGTAGAAAATACGCTCTTCCAAGAAAATCTCTTCTCACTTGAATAAAGTAGAGGACAGCTAGCCTTTTCCCTGGATGAAAAGTCACCTTTACTGAACTTAGATAAGACTGCAAAAAAGTAAAATAGATAACTTCCCATCTTCCTCCTGTGTTCAAAATCCCACTGCCCTTCATAGCAGGGTTTATGCTATGTCTTGAGCACAGCTGAGCAGAATGCCTGGAGAACAGGTCCTGCAGAAGCAGTGCTCATTAAAAGGGTAGGAGGGAAACACCAAGCCTGTCACTGCAGAGGCAAGAAAACCAAGAATAAAATGCTGGGAATATTTCTGCAGGAGACAAAAATCATCCCAACTGGCAGTGAGGAACAGAGCTTAGTGGAGAGGAGCAGGGGAGTGGACTTCAATGCCTCACGTGTGTGACTGTTTCCACAGCAGGACACAATACAAGAGACCATCAGGAAGTTCTATAGCCTGTTTTATGCAGGTGGGATGAGCTACTGGCTTGCCAGGCCTAAAAGTTACTGGCTGTGCCCGTAAAGCTCTGAAACACCAATCTCCAGTGTGGCCACAAAGAGTCATTGCTTATGACCCATCCACACATCCCTCTCACACTCAGGCTGAAGCACAGGCTGAGTCAACTCAAGCACAACCAACCCTACCTAAAGAGCAGTGCCTGGCCACCTGAAGAGTAAAGTCCTTCTCCCAGAACTCTTCCAATTAAAAACACTCCTTTTGGTGTCTTTGCTGGGTAGAACAAGGGAAATTTGACTGTTGCTTGTCTGCTGTTGAATGTGCGGGGTTTTGGCCATGTTGGCAAGTCATGATCTTCTGATGTGAAAAGCTTGCACCAAGAAACTCTGGAGAGACATCAGTCACCCAGTGACAGCGGTATCTTCTCTTCCTCAGTCCTCTTTTCTTCTTTGACCCTCAGCAGAGAAGCTTCCAGAACATTCTTGTAGGTATTCAGTTCAGCCTGTCTTTCAACAGATGAAACAGTTTTACTCATTTCTGCTTCCATCTTTCTGCCAGAGCAGAGCAGACAGCTACTGCATTTCAAGCTGAGAGGCAGACAGCAAAGGTCAGGATCTCCCATGGTCCTGCAAGCTGCTCCTCAAACCCTGGGATAGCTGTCTCAGGCGATGGCTGCAGATTGCCCTGTGCTGTCTGTCCTGTGTTCCCACATTGGCCTGCTCTGAGCAAACAGGACTGATTGTTTTACACACACACAGATACAGACCCCAATCCCCCCGCACTGTGTCTCCAATGTAGTTACCTGCTGCTGTGTGCTCTCCTGGGCTCGTGTAGGAAATGCATTGTCCTTTTTCCTCAGTTTCCCCAGATATAAAAGATTAAGTTTTTGCTGTGTTTTCCCAAGGAGTTGCAACCCATTACTAATTAGTGCCTGCAAAATGCTTTCAAGCTCCTCAAAGGGAAAGTGCAAAAGAAGGACTAAATATCATTAACAGCTTTATTTTACACACAGCACAAAATTAATGAGGGGTTGGCTCCTCGTGAACTGCAACTACCAACCTGCTGAGTAAATTTTTCTTTCATAGCAGATATTGTGCACATTGTGTTCCTGGAGCACTCCCGTATGGAATATTAACCTCTGAACCAAACTGCTACCAGCTCCTGTCGACCAGAGCCATGCACAGCTTTTCCATGTACATCCCTGGAGATGCCCGGGCTGCTGGTGACAGGAGATGGAGACTAGAGGGGAAGAGTCAGGAGATATATCAAAGGAGTGAGGTGTCTGCTTCCTGGCTCCTAATAAAGGGCATAGGAAAGCAGAAATTAGCTAATACTAGTCTCCAAACTGAATTGCTCTGAGGGTTTCTCCAACAAGCTCATCCACATTGTTTCTCTTACCACTTTGCCATTGTCAGGACTTTCAAATGATAGCCTGGGGTCCCTGCTGCTTTCAGGGCAGCCAGCCACTCAGGGACTGTGAGAGAAGTCACAAAAACACTGCTCTTGCTAATTTAAAAGTCAGGTCTCCTGCTGAGCATTTTTGAAGTTGGAAAGAGCATTTCCTCAATGCAGCTCATGGAATGGGTCTTAGCTGGTGTACTTGCTGCCTTCATATGCCAAACATATGTCTGCTGGGGAAAAAGCATTTCCCTCAGCAGAGACAAGGACATAGAAGGTCCCAACCAAACCCTAGGCTCCTCCAGGCACCTGGCACTGGGTGTTAGGTACAGCCAGGCTCTGCAGCACCCTCTGTTCCACAGGGATCCTCTGTGCCTAGGGTGGAGAAGCACAAAGCCAAGGGGTTCACAGCCACTGCTGACCCTGTCCTTCTCTTTCACCCTGATATCAGGTCACCCGCATCCTCCACTACTCCCCAGGACAATCAGGGAAAAGCAGCCAGGCTCAACACAGAGTTGGGGCTGCCAAAAGCTGGATTTTCTATCACATTGTCTCTTTCATGCCCACACACTGGGTTACCAGTGGACACAGAGCTCTTGAACAAAGCCATCAGCTGCCAGGGCTGCCCAAAGTCAGGACAGCCTGCACAGGAAAGTGCTGCCTTCAGCACACTCCCATGCAAAGTGCAGGAAATGCACATGCAAAATTCCACAAGAAATGGGATCTCTTCCCAGGCTCCTTGTCTCTAGTCTTCTAAAAGCTCTGCTGCTGGCAGAGACCTTCAGAGTCCAAAATGTGAAGCAGGGGAACAGCATATTTTTTCAGTGAGAGAACCATATGACCTCCATCTTCAAATTTCCCCACATGGGAAGGAACTCACATCACAGAAGCAAAGTGACAGGAGTGCTCTGGGACCTCACATTTTCATGGTACTTCAACACCTTCAGTCCCAGCACGGATCCTTCTCTAAATGAATTTACATCAATCTTAATACATCAGAATCTGGTGTTGCAGGCCAAGATCTCAACATGTTCCAGTAAGATACAGGCCACTTTATCCATACAGCCTTCGAAAGAGCATCTGCCAGTGTGAGTGAGGTCAGTAAGGCATGGTGTTTGCTGGGCTGCATGTCAGCCAAGAGAAAGGACTCCCTTCTTGAGTTAAACTGAAGGGATGAACAAGTGTGGAAAACACCCATGTCCTCTCTGCCTGGGAGCTAAATGTGGCTAAGCCATTTTTGTCAGTCTTAGCAGCAGCTGGCACACAAAACAGCTTTGTCTGTCTACTTGCTTCCCCTATAGATGTCTCGCTCTGCTTCATGACACTTCATCCTCTTCCAAACCCTGATGGTACCTCTGAAGCAACATGCTTGATGTCATTTTAAGGACAGGACATTGGAGGCTGGAGCTAAGTAGTTTGGTTAATTTCCTTCTCTTTCCTGGTTGTGAAATCTAGGAACAGTGGAGTCATTTTGCAAAATTATCAAGAAGCATTCAAATCCAACCTGCATGTGCCACATACAGCTCAAATTCCAAATTAGAAAAGAAAATGCAAACCTTGTGCCATGCCCTCTTTCCCCCATGCCCTGGTCTCCCTCCTGCCTGCCAATGCCACATTCACAGCCAAGGCAATGGACACAACCTGGAGCAGCACAAACAGCTGTATCTGGCCTCATCTCGATGTGCAAGCTGCCCAGGTTCAGAGACATCAGAAGAGCATGAAGGTGCCATATTTTTCCAGGGAGAGGAATCAGCCCAACCAGGACAGCTGCTTTATCCCTAATAAGTGAGGCTGGACTATCAGTTTCCCAGCTGCTCTAACTGGAAAAGACAGATGAGCTTTTGGACACTGAAAGCTTTTCTCAGGTCTGAGACACAAGCAGATAATGTCAGATGAAGAATGGAATGGAGAAAATGGTGCTGATGTTTCCCTTCTTTACATTCATCAGACAGACAGTCTGACAGGAGAAGGTAATAAGGTTATTAGTTGGCTTCACACAGCCACAGCCTCTGCTGTACCCAGAAGGAAAATATCATAACAAAGGGAAGTCCCTTTTCACACCAGGATCCTGATGGTTGAAGTGTTACCCTTGAAACAAGGCAGGAACACATCAAACTGTTCCTGAACCACCTCCCAGCTGAGCTAAAAGGTCTCTTGGACTATGTCCACATTGCTCTGCCAGAGCAGCCTCCAGAACCAGCAACAAAAAGGATGCTCTTGCATTTCTCCAGTACAGTTTGTAGACACAATCCCATCCAAACTCCAGACTGTGTATAACCTGTATGCACAGGTTCACCTGGTCTCCTAGGAATTCCCATCATTGAACACACTTTGACTGGGCTAAAAAATACACAGTCAACCTGGAACAAACACTGAGAGGCTGGCTGGAATGGGCTCTCAGCAAGAGAGCCATAGGTATCTCATCCAAGTATGGGTTCAATTCCTGTTCCCATAGTCAGAACTGTCCAGGCCCAAGGGAGGGCTACACTGCCCAGCACAGCCCACAGCTGGTGGTCTGAGCCCAGCTCCCCACAAGGTACAGGAAGACAATTGATGCTTTGTGTTTCAGAAACAGAGTCTTTGGGGTTCACTCAGGACTGGTTTATCTCAGCAGGAAAAGGGAAAACACTCAGTTCTCAGCACTGATTTCAGAGAGATGCCTATTTAGGGTGCCCCAGCCTGCAGTCTTGCTTGTTGAAGGGAGCGGGTTGGGGACATTTCTCCATGGGCTGCTTTGATGCTCCTACTTCAGGAGCCTCCAAAAGCTGAAGTGGGTGCAAAGCATCTCTAAAATGGGGACAATATTGCATTGCCAGGAAAAGGAACGAAGTGGGAGCCTGAGCCTTACAGAAACACAGCCGTCTCTTGCTAGCAATTTCACAAGAAGTGTCTTCATGCTGTGTAGGAACCATCCCCGCAGCAATTGACAGGGAGAATTTCAATCAGAAATACATCTCCTGTAAGGACTGCTTTGGGGGCCAAACAGAGAAAGCAACCTGTAATCTACTTTGTATTGCTGAGCAATAATGGGACCAGGTGAGATGGAAAGTAGATAGAAAGAAAGTGAATAAGACTCCAGTCACTAGGGACAGTGGAAACAATCAGAACAGTGACTGCCACAATACAGGATGATGCTGTTTCAACCAGCTCTGCACTAATTAGAGCCCCAGCTCTCTCTCCCCTCCAAATCTGCCTCAAGACATTCCAACAGTAAGCAAATTCCTGACCACAGACTAGATTTAAAACCACCCTGTCTGCAGCTTATCTCAGCAAATAAAAGACCAGCAGCTGGTCTGAGTGTATGACTCCACTCAGTTCTTCCTTCAGGTGGCTTGTGCAGAGCTGCTTTCACTCTCCCTGCAGGATTAGCACCCAGTGTACTCACAGCCTGATGGATAAGATGATGTCTGACCATTGGTCTGTGTAGTGCCTAAACCAGAGACACAGCAAGCTGGTCAGGCTGCTGCTGCCAGTTGATGAGGGGGAAATGAAGGGAACATCTGCAGGAAAGATGAGAAATAAGTGGGTCACCACGCACATCCCACCTCTTCTCACCAGATGGAAAGAGCAAACTTTCGAATCCCCAGGCTCGCCCTTTCTGTGCTGCCCTTGGCTCTGCCACTCACTCCTGCTTTCCTGCCAGGATCTGGCTGGCTCTGACTCATCACCTCCACCAGCTGTTTACACTACAGGGAAGCCTGGAACTGCCTCTCAGCAGGTCAGCGAGGGGCAGCATCACCCAGCCAGCTCCACCCAGGCACGTTCCAGAAGCTGCCTGGCAGACAGGCTCTTGCCCTGGAATGAAGCCCAAAGGACACAGCAGCCAATGCAGGGCAGCAAAACCCGATTTTCTCAGGCTGTCAAAGTAGAGGAAGCACTTTTTTATTACGATTTCTGCACTAAATGGAAATCCTCTGAAACTGATTTTATTCCCCAGATCCCTACCCCAGCAGGTTCAAGGTTCAAAGGGACAACCTGGAGAGAATACAAACCATGGCTAGGTTGAAAAAAGGCTGGAACATATCAACTGAAGTAACATAGGAACAGCTTCTTAGTGTCCAGAAGGATTTCTGACCAAAACAGAAGAAACCCAGGGCAACTTAAGGGCCTGGAGTATCTCATGAGGAGAGAAGCAGCATCCTGCTCTCCTCACTATGTGTTTTTCATTATTCCTCCCCATCAGGCACTGCACTTGCCATGGGGTCCTCCTGAAGCCAAGGCACTGGCCAGACTGGACTTCCCATCTGCTGTAGAACCTCTGTTCTTCCTAAAGAACTTTGGCAGGCCACAGACACCTCTGTGAAGGGAGCAAAAGGCACTGCAAAATTTCAGAAAGTTTTACATAACTGTGAAACCATTTCTCAGGAAGCTGTATTTGTGCCATTTTTTATATTTCAAGCCTGTCCCTGTTCTCTTATTTTTTTTTCCCCTCAGCAGCAGCAGAAGTGTACTTAGCCTGGTAAATAATGCATACTGCTCTCACTGCTATGCAGACAGACAAAGGCAGGTAGTGTATCAAAGAATAAAATTGTACAGCGAATTGCAGTGTAATAGCTATAATTTAGTGCCCTGTGGGTGATACGGAGATTCAGAAAGTATCAGAGCCCCATGCTCAGTGCTGACTGACAAGGTGACTGGAGATACAGCACAGTGTTTGACCTTTGGATTGTTTCCAACCTAAGCAGAGCCATAAAAAATTCAGGAGACCATGCTGTCTCCCAGCAAAACGGTTTGTGGGGTGGATAAATAGATGGATTTTGTGTGAACACACACATGGTATATTTATGTGGGTGCACAGAGATAATTAAAGAAACACTGATCAAGACCCAGACTACTCATATAACAGAAATGGCTGGGGAAGCAGGGGGTGTATCGGGGTTGTTTTTTATTGTCTGCTTGTAAGAACAAGAGGAAGTCTTCATTAGGGCACCAGCTGGATCCCAGCTCAGGAAATCTCAATTGATTTCACATGCAGGCTAGCAGCTAATGATGTGTGCGTGCGTCTGTCTGATTTCAGCTCTTTGGTCATCTCAGACTTGGGGGCATTCAAATTTCTTGCCAGGTTCCCATTTCTGGAGCATTTGTCTCCACCAATCACCCAGTAAGTCATTTGAGAAAGCAGAAATGATAGCATGAGAAATAATGCTATTTTCAGACTCCCTACTAGCCTCTTGAGCAGAGGCAGTGAGCCGCACGTTCCCTTGGAGCTCAGCAAAGACCTGGAAGGATCTAATCACTCTCTTTCTACCTAAACAACACAAGAGCATACAGGGAAGCACAGGGCTGTCACCTCCCATTTGCAGACATCTTCGTGTAGGAGCAAACTCCCTTCTTCTCCCTCCTCAGAGAGCCTGAAGCACCCCCTATCCTTACAAGCCTCTCTCCCATTACCCCAGGGAAAAAGAGAAGCAAAGGGTCAACCCATGTTCCCCCATGAGTACAGAGGCCTGATAACCACCAGGATGAACAAGAGGGGCTTTGAAGCAGGAGGGTGACTGGGAAGGACAGCGCTTAGCATAAATATTAGGCACTTTCTTTTCACAAAACATCTCACTATCTAGAAAACCACAGGACACATTAGAGGACAAGTCCCTCACTGTCCCTGCAGACGAGGATGGACTCAATCTGACTGCACAGCAAGGTGCATGAGCCAGGGAATACATTTACATGGCTGTCCTGTCTCATAACAACCGACAGCTCTGTTAGGACCAGCCACGGCACTCAGCAGCCTCTCTGCCACATGACAAACCTGCAGAAGAGACGATGTGGGAAGAGGTACAGATTTGGTTTCTCCTGCCTCTGTCAGCAAGACTACAGAATCCTTGAACACTTCACTACTCTAACAGCACCTGGAACCTTGTAGGACAAGTTCCTCCTGGGATCTGGATAGAGAATATGGTGCTTTTGACAAACAGCAGATGTGATTCAGCTTCTTCATGCCTTTTACAGCACTGTCATCTGAAACCTGATATCTTAATGTCTTTGGGACAAGGAGATGGGGGAATGCCACACATAAATTGAGTAGGAAAGTCAAGATCAGAACAAAAGAGATTTTGCCACCCATCCATTACCTCCTAACAAACAGGCAAGGAAGTAAAGCAGGTGAGAATGGGGTGACAAGGGCAGGAATGGAGACACTGTGCATCAGATGACTGAGCTAGAAACCAACACCAAGCACAGGACCACAAACGCAGTGTGTGAGCTCTGTATCACCAGGCCAATCTTGCCACCCTAAATCTCTGCAGCCTACTTGCCAAGTAAGTACTTTCTGGTTCCCTGGAGCCTATTCAAGGGTATAAATCTCCAAGAAAGGGTTCAGATTCTGAATATAGCCGAGGGACCTCAAGTTAAAAACATTGCTATAAAGCCAAGTCACCCAATTTTGAACTGGCAGGGGAGCCCAGGGGGTTCTCCTCGAGAGACCCTTCAAGACCCCTCAAGCACATCAGAAGCAAACTTGTCTGGGGAAAGAAACTGTGATGGCCACGTTTTCCCTCCCCTGATACTTGGCAAAGCAGGGCACGTTGTTCTGCTCAGCCATGTGCTGATTCAGAAATACACAGCTCCCTGTGACTTCCTCGGCAACCAGCAGGACCCTGGACTGCCTCTGCATCACACAGCCTGTCTCTGTGATGGATGCACCTCTGCTGGCTGCAGAATAAACTCAGGCACAGGGTTGTGGCCCCAATAACACTGCACTTCATAAAGCTGCTTGGGTCTCTCTCTCTGTTCTCAGATATTTATAAGGGACCCATCCCCACAATATATCTGACCACTTCACACTCAAACAGACATTTTTTTTCTTGTAACTGCGCTCTTATCCTTGCTCAATAGATAGAAACCATGCCCACACAATTTCTTGGATCCTCAAGGTGATGCAGTGTGGTTTGGGAGGACAGTAATACTTTCATAAAGCATAGAACACAAATGACTGGGACAGGCCCAAAATAATGCCTCCAAACTGGTACCTGGCATAAGAACACTTGAGCTGATGTGCTGGGAGGACTGGGCAGGGACTAAAGCAGAAGGGAATCTCCAATTTCAGTGATCCATTTGGGCAAATCTGTACCTCTATTTCCAGGTCTGCAGAGTGGGACACATCCACTGGACCCATGGAACCCTCTTAGACCACAGGTCTAAAACCCATTGCTCCAGTTCTCCTGCTTCCTCCACATTAACACAGTACAATTCAGAGTTCAGCTTCATTCAGAATCAAAGCAAGATCTATGATTATGCTGTGCCTGGCTCTGTGAAAAGCAGGACTCCATCTGTTCCCACCACAATTACTGCACTGCATGGACAGACGTGATCTTGCATGAGGCACACAACTCCTCAGAGCCCCTCATGTTTGACTGAGTATATGGCACGGGCTTTCATCCAAACAGAATCTATTGATGAGGGAAGGCATTAGCCTGAACTACAGAATTCCTTCTTGGTCCAACTCTGCATTTCACCGATGCCAGCTTTGTCTCTGGTAGGTTGTTTTGATTAATTTCATGTAATTAATTCTATCATCTCAAGCTGTTCCCAGAATCCCTGTGAAGCCCATCAAGGTGGAAGCAGAGAACATGATGCACACAAACTGAAGATGCAGTCCATTGGATTCTCAATATTTATCTTCCCAGAGGAAAAAAACACCCCACACTACAGAAGCACCTTTCAGACATCTGAAATCTGACAGTGCTTTTTGTTCCTCTTCTGCTTCCTGGTGGCATTTAATTCTACTATCTTTGCTGGTAGGGGCAGGCATGTCTGCACTGGAATTTTTGTCCCTTGGTAATCGTTGCAAAGAGGCAATTTCATCCCTGCTTATAGAGCTTCGGGAGAAGGCAGGGGATTTATATGTTGGTCCTACAAGAAGGAAGTGGGTGAATCATTAAGCTCCATCGCCCAGTTCTAGCTCACAGCACCTCTCAGCTTGTTGTCTGCCTTGTTTGCATTTAGTTTTCGTTTCCCCCAGGAGGTCAACTCACAATCTCTGCCCCAGAGAAATCCTCTACTTATTCCAATGTGTTAGGAGCCATCATGTCCCAGGGATTCCCCATTCCTGGCTGCCTTCAGCATCAAGATGCTTCCCAGGTGCAAGTATATGAACAGAGGCCAAGCTCACCCTGCCTGCTCTCACCTCTGCTCTTCCCTGCAGAGACACTTCTCCATTGACACAGCACAGTGATTTCCTTCCTTCTGTGCTCCCAGCTGTCAGCTGCATGTGGTACAGCAGGGCTGGGAGGGGAGAGGAGAGTAGCATTGGGCTAGAGCTGGACACTCACTATGCTGGGGGACACCTGTTCTCAGAAGGTTCCTGGAAGGTCCCCTCCTGTCTCATGGTCCATTGAGACATTGCCTAACAAGATGGGGAAGGATGTGCTTGGGACACAAAATTCTGCTCCCCATGGCATAGCCAAGCATAAGAGGTCAGGCCCCTGATTCAGAGCTAGCCCAGCTATTTCATTGCTGTGAAGATTGGGTCAGATACTGCTTCACATCAATAAAGTGAGATATCTGGCCTCAGCTTCCTCTCAGACTTGTCAGAGGACTGATTCATTTGTCCTTACAAAGCACAGTGAATCTTGCAGATAGAGAATGCAAAAAGAGGTAGGAAGGTAGTAAATCAGGAGTCCCTAGGAACATTCTCCTAGATGCATCCTGTAAACTAGCACCAAATGGCTCACATCCATATTATTAAACTCTCTTCACCTCTGAAACTATGACCTCATTGAACAGCCCATTGGGAATGGTCCTCTGCCTGTAACTCCCAAACCATGCTTAGAAATTGTCTGGGACAGTCCCGGGGACCAAATAAAATCATGCCAGGGGTATGCTGACACTTAACTTAAATCTGATGATTGAGTTTGTATTCTAGGAACATTTGCTGATGCTGCTTAATTTACTAGTAAAGACTTAATTACTAGTGAAGACTTAATGTCTGCTCTATTAAATTACCCTCAAAGTCAGCACTGCCCTGATAAAAATCAGCAAGTGTCCCTAAACCTTCCTGAAAACTTTGATTCCTCAGTCATTACCTTCCCATCTCCTCAATAAATGTGAAAAAAATTATTAAATAATCAATTTGTTAGCACTTAAAGATAATCAGGTTATACAAAAAAGCCAGCAGAAATAAAGCCAAAAACAAATCATGTAAACTGTTCAGCTTTCCTTGTCACAGTAACTGAAATAATAGAGAGAGCAAGCCCAGAAATTCAGGCTATCCTGATGTGTAGTAAGGGTTTTTGAAACAATGTTTGCCACAGGTATGCACTCTGAAACTAGTTATCATTAGTTTGCCATCAGATCAGGTGGTCTTACAAAGAACAGATCTATCGACTGGTTTCCCCAGTGACTTGGATAATCAAATAAAGTATATTTATAAAATGCATAGTTGGCCTCGAGTCTGGAAGATCATGCAAGACAGAAGGCACAATAGGGGGAAAAAAAGATTTGGCAGATTGGAGAAATAACCCACATTCAGGTAGCGAAAATTTCATAAAACTGGTGCAAAACAATGAGCTCAGAAGGGTAAGAAATTATGCATCAGTAAAGAAATGGGTAACACCACCTAGACTTCAGCACTGAGGAAACATTAGGGAGTTACAGGGCTGTGAACCAAATATGAATTGCCATTGGGAAAGTATTGCATTAAAAGACAAATTTCCTTCTTGGCTGCATTAGCAGGGCACACTGCCTCTAAGAGAAAGGGGATAATTTTTCCTTTCTCAATACACCCAAGTTAGAGAGGATTAATCTAGATTTGGACTGGAGAAAAGTAACAAACAGTGTAAGAGTTGCAAAATGCATAGGATTGAAAGAAGAGGACTGAGTCTAACAGGAAGAAAACAGAAGAGGGCATATGATAATGAACCTCAAACACATAAGGTTGTTAGAAGATGCTGATCAATTGCTTCCCATGTGTGCTGAGAATAGGTCAACATGCAACAAGCTCAGTCAGGTTACAGAGAGGAGGCAAACCTTCCCTGCTACCAGTCAATGAGCAGTGTAACAGGTGCTGAGGAGGCGGCAGCATTCCTGCTGCCTTAAGCACAGGTGCAGCAAACACCCGCTAGGGTGGCATCAGTGTATCTGATCCTGCCTCTGGGCACATAGGTGCAGTGTCTCTTGAATGTTCCTTTAAGGCTCACAGTTGTGTATTTTTAGTTTCTAACACCACTTTGTCACTCATTTTGGCTGCAAAGATGCAGTAGGAACAGCATAATCAGAGACACTGAGCAGGGTCCCACCAGGACCACATCCAGTCTCATTACTGGGTATGTTATTTGGTGTCCACCTGTCCATCACCACATCCTGCATCTTCCTCTTACAGGCTTTCTGTTAGACGATCTCATTCCAGAGCCTACTAAAAACTATTTCATTCTTTTCCTCCCACCTTTCTGGCAGGAGGTGTGTTCCATAATATGATTGCTGTCAAAGCTAAAAAACTTTTGATTTCCAGCTTAGATATGCATGTTGACAGTAGCAGTAGCTTGATATGGAGTAGTTCAAATTCAGACTCATGTCCATGAATATTCTAAAACACAGAAGCTGATGTCATTGCATGTGAAAAACTTCCAGATCTGTTCTTCAGGTTTCAAGAAGAAAAATACCATGAATTTCCAGAGGAAAAGGAAGTTTTTCTTTCTTGCACTAGTATGCAGATGAATGACGTTACATAGGAAATGAAGACATAACAGGGATGGATGAAGAAAAGGTGACAGCTGAGGGGAGAACCAGGAGACACAAGATCAGGTAACAGACAAAATGAGGTTATCAGCTTGATGGATTCAGGAGTGCCAGGAGGAGTAATACAGGAATTGAAAAATGTTTCCTGCAATGGTGGGAATGGTGGCTTGCTTGTGAGGGAGAAGCCAGTTCCCCTTTTCTGTCTTCCCAAAAGATGTAACAACAAAGGTCACAGTCGTCTGCCCGCAAAATGGTGAATGTTTGTCTCTCTGTGGAGAAGTGTATGTGAGAATTGACAGTCCTCCCCTGAATCAATACTCACCTTTGTGAAGGAGAAAATGCTTTCTGTTGAACTAATGGCTATTTCAACCCATTGTAAATCATAACAGATGGGTTTCTCCAAACCTCTATGCATTTTTAGATTGTATTTACACTCACTAATCAAGTCTTCGGTCTAAGAGGGGAAAAAATAACATTCTCCCACTTTTTCATTTTCTCCCTCCCCCTGACGCTGTGCTTCCCCAGGGCCACTGGCTGGGTCCTATTCAGCTTCTTTACTGCCTTTGGACTAGCTGCTTCTGCTTGGAAAGCAGCTATTTCACAGTGTCTCAGCTTGGAGATGGGAGTTCTGGCTCCTGTGGGTTCAGAAGTACACACTCTGTTACATCGAGTCAAGTACCACACTGGGAAGCAGAAAAGAGTATAGCTGTCCTTCAATTTCACCAGACATAAAATGAGCTGTTACCAACACATGCCATCTCACACAGTAAAAATGAAGGAAGGGGGGGAAGGTGTTTGAAAGAAAAATTAAACACACTAGTTAGGTATCAGTATTATCACTGCTTGTGTGACATGCATTTGCACTCCTGCCATTCTAGCAAAATTTCAGTCACCAGAGGGTAGTCAAGATAAAAATTCAGTCTGTATGTCTAATAAATGTTGCTGCTGCCCAGCCTTCCTTTTTTGCCAGCAAATAGCGCTGCTGCTCTCTGTCATGTAGCGGCCATGTCCTACCCTGAAGATAGATGCATTTCAATGGTGTTACATTTTTTGGGGTTTTTTTGTTTGTTTGTTTGTTTTGGGTTTTTTTAATACAAGATAGCAGTGTATCATAAAAAGCTTTCTTGGTCAGAACAAGTGTTGTCATGCATATGTAACATCATGATTAGCATCTTGCACTGAACTGGCTGGCATGCACAAAGTGCTATCTCCAGGTAGATCACACAGCCGGCTTTTCCTCAGCTGCTTTTGCACAACACTAGCATTTCAATAGGAAGCCCCAAGGATAGTCTGAATAAGACAATCACAGAAACAATTAGGTTGGAAAAGACCTCTGAGTCCAACCTGTGATGAAATACCATGTCAACTAGACCATGCCACTGTGTTCCACCTCATCTTTTCCTAAACATCTCCAGGGATGCGGAGGCTCACCACCTCCCTGGACAGCCTGTTCCAATGTTTGACAATGTTTGTTTCACTGAAGAAATTCCTCCTGATATCCAAAAAATTTCTCATTTATCCCAACATGCCGCAAAGCAGCCATTCTGGGTTTGCCCTGTGTTTCTGAGGTTGCCTTCTCCCCGAGCAATCCCCGACACCCAGCATTACAAGACCTGGTTTGGAGTGGCCAGGAATGCGCTGGCTCCACTTGTAGGAACACCAACTGATCACTTCGGATCTGCCCAGAGAGCNCGCATCCTTACTCCCGGCTTTGAGCAGCGGCGTGTAGTGTCCTCGCTCCTGCCGAGCCCTTCAGCCAGTGTCGTGAGGGGCGGTGGATGTGCGTGCCCGTGGGGGTGCCGCGGCGGGCCGTGACAGCCAGCCCGTGGTGGGCGTGCGGCGCTGGAAGACAGCCGTGTGCTGCTGCTTCTTGAGAGGAGCCCAGTGGTAAACCAGCATGTCAGGGGCCTGTAAATTACAGCGAGGAGAAAGGGGAAGGGCTGGGTTTTACGAGTATGCCTCCCTTCTAAAGCTGCCTTTTTATTGTTGTGCTCGGGTGTTTTGTCTCTCTCTCCCTCACTGGAGATTCCATCTGCCATGTGCTTGAGGATGACTCTTCTTGAGCAGGGAGGTNGTGGAGAGGCAGGCCCAGGCACGACCAGGAAGTCCCACCTCAGCCTCCCAGCCTGCTGGTGCTCCCACAGCCATGCCTCATCGGCTATACCCCCAGACAGGGCAGAGGAGAATGCGGGCAGCACCGGCACAACGCGGGAGGCACCGCTCTGCCTGCCGCGCGCCCTCGGCTGTGTCGGAACCAAGCCGAGAGGGCTCGCAGGGACAGACCCAGGGCGGGGTCCAGCAGTCCCATCGGCACGGCCCAGCCGCGCCGCCCTCCCCAACATGGCACCCGCCCAGCCCAGCGCGGCCCCACACCGAGGCGGGGGCGCTCCTGCGCATGCGCGGCCGGGCGGGGNTTGTTTGATCTCCTAGGTGGCAGGAGGGCTGCTGGTAAGCTCTGTTGAAGCTTTGTATTTCTGTTAACAAACTGAGTTGTGGTAGCTAAGGTCTCTCTGAAGCATAACATCTTTTTGGCTCCTGCACTGAACACTGTTGTCTGGACTCAAGTCTGTGGGTTTAAATACTGTGGGGACAGCAAACCCTGAATGTTCCTCACAAAAGGCTGAAATGGGACAGAATTCAATCAGTGAATCTCTGGTCACCTCTCTGCCCTGAAGTCTTTGCAGGTGAGCACATGCATAGCAGACCAAGGTAACCAGAATGGAAAGGCCAGGGAAATGGCAGGGTGTGTCATATATGTGTCATGAGCTAGTAACATAAAGGTGAGTGTCACAGAATCCTTAGGGCTGGAGGGGACCTCTGGATATCATCCAACCCCCTTGTCAGGGCAGGGTCACCTACAGCAGATCACACAGGAACATGATGCTGTAGATTTTGAATGTCTCCAGAGAGGGAAGTCCCACAGCCTGCCTGAGCAGACTGTTCCAGTGGTCTGCCACCTTCAGTGTAAAAAAGTTTTTCCTCACACTGAGGTGGAACTTCCTGTGTTTTAGTTTATGAGCATTGCTCCTGATCTTGTCACTGGGCACCACTGAAAAGAATTTGGCACCAACTTCTTCACACCCACCTTTAAGATATTTATATGTATTGATGAGCTCCCCTTTCATCCTGCTGTGTGGAACAGGAGTTCAGTTTATGGTTTTCTGGTGTTTCATTGGTTAGGCTTTCATTAGAGAAGCACAGTTCTGGGCACTCTAACCCAAATATGACCACCAAAGGGAGTCCAGAGGGGTATGGTGACTGTCCAAGCTTCCTTTGGTGAGCCTGCCAGAGAGAACTGAAGAGTGATATTTTTGGGGTTTTTGTTGTTGTGGTTGTGGTTGTGGTTTGAGAGGTGGCAGACAAAAAGAGTTGAGATGGTAGGGTCTACCTTACAAAAAGAGAGCTGGCAAAATGGCTCAGCCTGTTAGAAACCTACTGTTCACAGAAGGAAAAGGAACTGATTTTAGCTGCCACAGAAAATTCTTGCAAAGTGTTTGAGGACTTGTAGTAGCTTTAGATTAGGTTTTGAGGGGGCGGGGGGAGCGGGCTTAGAAGTTTTCCTGATGGAACACACTAGTTTTGAAAGGATTGTAGAACTACTCTTTTTTTGTGCATTACAGGTGAAAATCTCTGTGCAAAGACACTACTACAAGATAAAATTCTTTCCACTTGCAGTGCTGAGAACACCACTGAAGAGAGGTTAGGGAGGAAGAAAAAAAAATCCCTTTAAGCCAGAGGAAGAAAGGGCTGTGTTTCAGTTTGCATGGCAACCAGGATACTTGATTGATAATTTAAACTTATTCTGTTCAGTGTTACCTTCTGAGCTGTTATGATTGTAAAGAAAACTTTTCAAATGAGTCTTAATGTGACATGATGCATGACTAGTTTTGAAAGGCCTCATCTAGGCAGAGTCATGCTTGTTTAACTGAAGTCATGATGCTAAATGAATGCAATTTTCTATATGGACACTTATCAGATTAGCTTGCACTTACAAATTGCAGATGTAATTGATATGATCTGGTTTAAATAGATATAAATGGGTTTCCAAAATGTTGTGGTGGTTTAAATTCATGCCACTTCTTTCATATAGCTCTAGTCTTTTGACAGGCAGCCCTATTGACAATGCTGAGCTGCATAGGACTTGCTTGAGGAAACTCATCAGGGAAATGAAAGACTGGCAAGACTGGTCCATTTTGTACCAAAATAATGAAAATGGAATTAAACTGAAGAGACTGACATGGATGACCAAAGGTGTGGAGAACTTCTATGCAAGAAACTGCTGAGCATTCCAGGTCCTTTTAAGCTGGAAAACATGACTGCAAGAGACCCAATATAGGTCTATATCCTCTGCATGCTATTTGTAGCTTTAAACAAAGAATGAGCATACACTGTCAATACAAAGTTAGGGCTATCAAATGAAACCAGCAACTGACAAGCTCAGAACAAACCAGAGGGGTTGGTTCTTCTCATAACCTGCTGTGAAACTACTTGCCAAAGGACATTGTAACCATTAAAAATATACTTGTGGTTCAGGTAACAACGGAAAAAAAAATCAGAGAAGCAGAAAAGTGCATTAAACTAAAGGCAGTGCCTGAGCAGCAAAATGTCAGGTGTGTGTTTCTAGAAAGTATTGTTACATGTGTTGCTGCTTCTGACAGGGCAATGGCTGATCAGTGTCCATGAAAGAACATAAAGAGTAGGAAAAAGGTAGTTACACTCAGTAAAGCTCTTCTTGCAGAAGTTTTCCAAAATCTGGCACACGTGCTCTGTGGTCACGTCTGTGTGTGGTCCTGCAAAGCCGCTGGTCTGGACTGAGGCAGGATGCACTGACTAGCGAGATGGTCCCTGCAAGGCTGAAGGAGGAGGTGTAGGTAGGATCCAGCCTTTCCTCCTTTAGCAACAGACAGGGTTGCTCTGCAGAAGTCATCCTAGACTTTGCTGGTGGATCATCCTCTGCTGTGAATAGCTTGTCTGATAAATATTTCCAGACATGCTGTGGGCAGAATGTCTGTGAAATGATTTTGCAGCATGCAAAACTATTCCAAGAAAGTGGAGAAGATGGAAGTGTGTCCATGAACAGCAAGCTAGCGCTTGAATTTAAACAAAATTTGTCTCTGCTGGACTGATTTTAATAATCCAGCCAAATTTGTGGATGCAGCAACCATTAATTCTTCTGTGAAAGAACAGCTCAAGTGTCCTGGCAGGGGACAAGGCACATAAAGACTGCTCAGGGAAGGGTTTTTTCTTTGCCCCTACTTCTTCAGTTGGCTTTGATGTGTTTTATGAGGGTCAGAAGATGAAAACCTCATTACCTAATGCTGTTGGATGTCGATATGTGTGTGATATGGCTCTTTGCCAATATCTTAATTAGGGAATTCATAAAAGCAGAGGGTGGATGCCAGTTCTTGAAAAGCGGTTTTAGCCTTTCTGCTGGAAAGAAAGCTTTCATTAATTTGCTACAAAATGTATTAAATGGGATCCAGCTCAATTCTATAAGCAAAGCTGCTTCTTTTTCACTTCTGTCTTTGTTTCTGCCTTTATGTGAGCCACTTTGGGCTCCCTGCCCAAGATGATCCCAACAAATGGAATTTGTAATAAGCATGTAAGTCTGTTTGGATTGAAATCCATTCCAGGTCTCTCTGGTTTAAAAGGGTTTCCAAATCATAAGCAAGTGTTGCCAGAATTCAGCAAAAATAGCTGAATGCCTTGTCATACCTGTGGAGCACAGGAGGCATCTGGTCTTTAATCCCTGTGTGCATCCAAAGCTGCTGGGACTTGACTTTCTGGAGTGTCGCCTGAGGAGCTTCAGAAGGGCAGCTCTGTGTGCCCAGATCTGCTGCCTGGATGTGAAGCACATGTTTCACTCCCCTTTTTTAACTGGAACTACTTAAAGATGTTGCTGTGAGTGAAGTCCTGCATCCCTGCTACCATCTGTGTGAACCTGAGGGGCTGTCATGTGAGCTTTCTGCTTGCTGCATTTCAGCTCTGTCCCAGAGGATCCCCTTAAATGAAAGGAGAGCTAAAAGGAGGAAGGGTTCATCTTTGCAACTTAGGAGGCACTGTGCTGAGATTGCCACTAAAGAGATGAAGCAGTGTGAAGTGCAAGGGGGGTTCAGCTAAGCGAGCTTGGCTCTTTGTTTTCCTGTGGGTTTCCAGTGTATCCAGGTATGCACCCCAAGTAACCTCATGTATTATTTAGTAGGAGGGAAAGCTCTCCATCCACAGCAAGCTCAGGTGAGCATCTGCTTCTAGGATTGCTCTCCTGGAGAGCTAGCAGCAGCAGGGAATTATAGCAAAGCCCTACAGATTTTCTTGTGCTACAGTTTTACAGACTATGCACCCCCCAGGAGTTTCCTCAGCAGCCTGGAGAGCAGTCAGTAATTCCCAGGCATTACTCTGATTTTTCCCTGTGCTTATTTTCTGTTTGTCTTTCTTTTGTCCTGCAGTGAAGAGTTACTTGGATGGCTGAGTTGCCAAGAGACTGCTGGCATGCAGGAGCAGATCCTAAATGCCAGGCAAGGCAATGGCATTGACATATCAGGGTAGTGCTCTGCCCACAGTTTGGGTCGGTGTCTGAGGCTACTTACTCTAATGAGCTGCCTTCAGGGGGCAGATTTTATTGTCTTAATTTATAAGTGGAGAAACTGAGGCACAGTGAATGGATAACATCAGTGAATCCTCACTCTTGTCCTTCCTTATAATGCCTAATAACCCAGGCTAGCCAGCAGTNTTTTTTTTTTTTTTTTCCTTCCTGGTTATTTTTTATCCCTTGTGCCCCCAGCTCAGCATAGCTGATGGTGCAGTTCTGGGGCATGTGGTTTATTAGCAAATTATTGCTCTCCAGCAGGGGACCCAAACTTGGGTTTTGATTTAAGAGCAGTAAAACCAGTTGCAACTTTAAAGTATTATGTGGAATCTGGAGATTTTTAGTCAGCAGAAAGTAAAAACACTGACAAAGTTGGGCAGAATATACTCTTGTTAAGTCTCATGAAATGAGGGAAGTATGGGCAGAAAATGTACTAGTGAGAGCAACTGCCAGCTGAGCAGGAGAAGGAGGCATGGAGGAGAGGATTGGAGTGCAGTAGCATGGAAAATTTAGTGTTGGGGTTGGCAGCTGCCTAACTAAAGCTCTCATTAATTCATTAAGGTATTATTTAGCATTATTTTTAAATGTATTTCCAGAGAAGCCATGGTGCACTGCAATAGTCTAACAGGCTAAGGAGGAGCCAGGTGACACATGCTGAAGCATCTTTTCCTGTGTGGGCACGTAAGGGTTTCCAAGAGCTAAGGGAGCAGAAACAGTCACTTGCAGATGGTAGGAACTGGTGAGGGAGATGGTAACTCTTAAATTACCATCTTAAATTCTTAAATTCTGGACCAATGCCCCACCTCTGCTGTACCACACTCTGGTATTAAATTAACTTGCTGATAAGCATAGTCAGAGCTGGCTTGGGTGAAGTCCTTTCTTGGCCCTGAAACAGACTGGGGCAATGCATCATGCTGAATGAGTTGTAGTGGATGACATGGCGAGGAGCAGCTGCAGTTAACATTCTTAACTGGCACAGCTGGAAATGGAGGAGGACAATTATCCTCATCCAGGCAAACCTAAGCATTGCCAAACACAGAAGTGGTATTCCCGGAGCTTTGGGATCAGGTGATATGCCTTGGTGCTCCCCTTGGGCTCAGGAAGCTGTGCATGTGCCTCTGGGGAGTTTGGCATCTTGAGCACTGGCAGAGTTTCCTAATAACTCAGGACTTTGAAATTGCTGTCTCATAAATCAAAGACTTATTTGAGCCTTGTTATATGTGTCCCCCTCCCCAGCTCTGCTGTGCTCCTTCCAGACTATTTAACTGACTGGTTAAACTTCTTTTCATGGTCTGCTTTATATCAAGCCTCTTCTCTCCTATCCTGCTTAGTTACAATGCTTGCCTGCCTTTCCTGAGCAGAAGGTGTGAGATTGTTAATGAGCTCATTAACAGGAACTGATCAGAACAGAGCTGATCCCAAAGCAGCAATAATTAGGGATCACTACCTTTGATTTTGTTTCCCTTATTACGGTTTATGAGTGTGTTTGTGCTCTGGACTGCCTCTGAGGCTGGTGTCCAGGCAGCTCATTCCACCTTTACCTGGGAGTGTGCTGCCTCTTAGTGTCTGGTGTGTGAAGGCTCCCACCACAGGGAGGCCATGCTGCCAGCCTGGGCCTTCCCTGGAGAACCAGGTGCAGCAGGAGCGTTGCACTAAGTAGCTCAGAAGAGAGATCATTGCCACTTTAGTGCACTGTTTTCTTTCAGGCTAGGTAGTTGTGTTCATATTGTCTGATTAGTCCCACTGTTTCCCTGCTGGAAGCAAGCTTGAAAGACAGAGTTTTCCTTGAGATGTCTATGCTGTGGTTGCCAGGCAGAAGAGAGGAATGACTCCCAGAACTGTTGCCCATGGCAGGACTCCCTCCTGGGCAATCTGCACACAAGGAAATCAACCCTCCTGTGCTTAGCTGTGGTTACTCCCCTCCACAGGAAGACACGGGGGTGGCTGCTGGGGTACTTGATGAAGAGACACAAGGAGATAACCAATGTTTTTCTGCATGGAAACATGTTGCTGCAAACACTTGGTACAGGTTTAAGGGGGCAGTGGCAAATGCTCTCTTGAGCATACTGTGCAAACTCCTGTTGCTGTTGTAGATTTCGTTGGGTAAAAGAGACTGGAGGTATCCCTTTGTTCTCTCTTCACCCAACCAGACAGCTGAAGGTGCTTTATAGATTTCTGCATTCATTCATTCANCTGTTGCTGCCAACACTTGGTAGGCAGCAGGAGGCAGTGGCAAATGCTCTCTTGAGCATACTGTGCAAACTCCTGTTGCTGTTGTAGATTTCGTTGGGTAAAAGAGACTGGAGGTATCCCTTTGTTCTCTCTTCACCCAACCAGACAGCTGAAGGTGCTTTATAGATTTCTGCATTCATTCATTCACAATGCTAAATCAAGACCCTGTCCCTCAGGTTTTGGTTTAGGCCAGTGTCTCTCTTTTTATGCTCTAATTGCATAAAGATACCTTAGATCACACCTTTGCTTGTGGACCCACATGCAAAGAAACTACAACAGGATGGAACAGGATCAGATCCTAACAAAAGGGTGCTGGCCAGCCACACAACAGGCAGTGTCAGGGCCTGTTTGGCTGTGTCTGGGACGGTGATGTTACAGTTGTCTGGGCTAGAATACAGGCTGATCTGGGAGATGATGAGCTCTCTGTGCTGTGATCTCAACACAGATCTGTGGTTCTTCCCTTGATTTGGAGAGGAAGAGTGGCTGAGCAGCCACTGTCTGAATGGGAATGAGTCCTTGTAAGCTGGGAGAAGAAATGATGGTGAGTGGTGTGGTGTTTTTCAGATTGATGGGTTGGAGGAGAAGCTGGCACGCTGCAGACAGAGCATGGAAGAAGTGGACCTGAAGCTGCGCAGGGAGAAGCTGAGCCCCGAAGGAAGGTATTGCTGACCATCTCCTCACACAGCTGTGTATGTGCACTTCAGCTTAGCTGTCATCCTGCTGTCGGACCCAGCAAGGGCTCCTGAAGGGGTGGGAATGTGTGATTTCCCCATGACAAGACTCTCTTCCCACAGCTTGAAGTTTTATTGGGGAACTTGCCTCTGTAAGAAGTGCAGTGATATATATAGAGAGAGCTGTCTCTTATTAACAGCCTGACTCCAGCCTGTGCCACAACCAGACAAGGAATGCCTCAAACTTGCCAGTTCATTTGTAGATCTGGCTCCTGGCCTGTTTTGAACCTGCTCTGTGAGTCTGGCAAAGGTTTTCTGCACACTGCTGCTCAAGCCTTGCTGAAGCCACCTGGGTTCAATTAGGGAGATGTGCAGCAACTGCTACTGAGGGCCAAACCAGGCTGAGATCCAGCTGCAAAAGCAGCTGAGGGCAAAATATCTGTGTCTGTGTTGCTAATGTGTCTGGATGCAGGGATGCATTGATGCACTGACTCTTCTTGGGAAAGTTAAGAGGGACACTTCCCCTGAAACCTGTGGCTGCTGTAGAGGCAGCATCTGTTGCTTTCTAGAGCTGGGACTCAAGGAAGAACTTTGGCCTGGATGTTGCAGCAGATAGAACCTGCTGTTTCTCTTGAGTGTGCAGCAAGAGATTTTAGCTCTCTCAGCTGATTCTCTGATCTCTCTGCTTGAGAACATTTTTTCAGTCACTAGCATTCTCTGCTCTGTTCCTAGCAAAAAAGGGCTGGGAAGCTCACTCAGGCCCAGGGAGTGGTCCTGATGATCCTGATGTTTGCTCTACAGTACTGTCTTGTAGAACCCCATTAGAAATGATCGTAGCAATAGTGATGTCTCCATCCCCTGATACTTATTAAGCTCAGTTTAACTTTTTTGTTAAACTCTCCTTTGCACTCCCCCCATCTCCTTTAGTGGAGTTTTATATCCCCATCCATATTTAGCCAGGGTCGTGTCTCTTCCTGTCCCTCATGTCTTTAGCTCCTCATCTCAACAATCCTTTTCTGGACTAAATTCTCCTTGTTTACTGTCTGTATTCTTTATCTGGTACTTAGGTGGTTAATAATCAAACCTATAGTTGTGATAGCTTGACAGGATGGGATATATGATGGTTTCTGTCTGAAATATAGGGCCTAGAGCAAAGAATTATGAATTAGGGCTCTTGTGGCCTTCTATGAATTTTACATCTTTTATGGAAATAGAAACAGAACATCTATTGTCCTATTCCAGACCCTTTGAACAACCCTGGAGGGAAGGTACCACGATCAAAATTATTGATTCAGTGCATAGCACACAAAGAAGAGCTCTACTTTTCCACTTTGAAGTTCAGTTGTCATGGTTTCTTCATGTCTCATTCTCAAAGCTTCTTCCCTTGACTCTCTTCACAAGTCAAATTTCTAAGTAGCAGCTCAGTCATGTTGGTAAATCTGTCTTCTCGCTTCCTCCTGGCTGCTCTCCACCTTGGCTTTCCCCCATATTCTTTAAGAGCCCTTTCCTCTCCTGCTGCTCCTGATGTAGCTTGCTTTCTTGCACTCCCTTACACTTAACTAGCTGTACACATAAATTTGGATCTTTTTCCTCTTACAGGTTGTTCTTGCTGTGCCCCAAGGGGAACAACAAACTCTGTTACACTTGCTGCCTTCTCTGAACCAGGACATAATTTGTTAGTGCGTGTTTATTTATGCACAGTCTGAAAGGACTGACCGTGTCCTCACTGCCATAATGGAAGTACTGCTGCTTCCAGGAATTCTATTTTGGGTTTACATTTTAAGCTGTATATTAATTATCTTGTGCAGTTTAAGACAAGGGCTGGGTTGGCCTGACTTAGTCTTTACTGTTATTATGAGTCTTCAATCTGTGATGGGTAGTTTAACTCGTTAGTACTGCACTTGGATTCAGCTTGTTTCCTTGAGTTCCCCAGTTTCTGTAAATTGGATACCTCTGACAAAGAGATCCCATCTTCAAATGGTGAGAAGAATTACTGTTCCAGCACTAAGCCTGATGTGGTGGAGGGCTCCAGAGAGCATATAAAGATCCTGCCCCATCCCACAGCTGTGTCAGAACTTCTGCCTCACCTAGGGGGAGCTGGAGTAGAGGACTGACCCAAGAGCCCTTTCTAGCTGTTTGCCTACAGTGCTCTCCTGAAAGGACCGATAGGAAGCAATTTGGGGGAAGGAAAAAATAATTCAAAATGCTGCATCTTGCACAACTGGGTATTTCTAAACTGTCACCCTTCCAACAGGGAGGGGTGAGAGGCTCATCCTCTGAGCAGATATCCCCAGCAGTGGGGACAGTCTCTCTTCCATCATGTAAGCAAAGAAATAGGCTGTGTTGTGCCTTGCAGGTAATGAACTCCTCTTCTCATTACAGAAAGTCACTGGAGAGAGAGCGAAACTTACTAATGACCAAAGCTGACAACTATGGTAAGAGCTTCATTAAAAATGGTCCCTCTGGGCAGGATGGGATCAGTACTGCAGCTTAGCTTTGTCTTCAAGCTCCTGCCACCTCTGACTTCTGCCTTTGAATTTAGCTTCAACCAAAGGGAGCTAGACTAATGGAAATGTAGTCAGCATATTATAATAGGAGTCTGCATCCTCCTATTTGAGCTGTACTTCCATAGGGAAAAAATTTAACATCAGCTAATGAAGGAGTGAAAATGTCCCCTCCACATACCCCCAAATTACCAGTCTTTGGATAATCATAGCTAACAGATTGGCTCAAGTAGCTTTTAACATCCCTCCCCCTAACCTTTTTTTTTTTTCCTAGTAGAGGCTTGCTAGGCAAGAAGGCAAGTGCTATCAGGAGAGTAGCAAAGTATACCTTCCTTGGGGAAGGTTCTTACTGCATCAATTTATGAGGCCACTCATAATCCTTGGTCCATGTCCTGCTGTAGACAGTTAGAAGGAAAGTCTCTCAGATATACCACACTTGACAGCACTTCCATTCCACTGGAGGTGCTGTTTTGCACATCTTCAGGCTCCTGGTATTGGTCAGTGTGTTACCTGCTTGCCAGTACTCTGCAGCTGTGCAAGCAGCAGAGCTCACACAAGGGAAAGAGGCACAAGTATTCTTTTAGGTCTAGAGGATTGAAAGCTGGGGTATAGCCAGCAAATTTGTAATTATAACTCATGTTAGAGAACTGTTTCCAGAAGACTAACAGTTACTTTAAACAGACTGAAAACTGTTCCCTAAGGGCCTACCACTAGAGACAGCAGAAGACTGGAAATTGCTGCTACCTTTTTACCAGCCAGCAGTCAGCCATCCCTGCTGGCACCAGCAGAGCAGTCTGACAGCAGCAACAGCCTCACCTAATGGTGACATCACTGCTATGGCCTCTGATTAAATATTTTGTTATTCCAGCTGATGCACCTGAGGCCATGAACTGCAGCTGCTGACAATGGCATTGTCAGCATGAGTTTAAGTTGGCACTGCTGTGCATGAGGTTATGTGACCCCGTCACTTCCTTTGTGGCTTTGCAGATTCAAGCAGATTGCGCTGTGGTTGCATGAGAATGCTTGTATTAGGTGAAGAATGGGGCAGAAAGAACAGCTAAAAGTGTTTTGATTACCAGCACCACTTGGGGAACTGCTGGAGGCTGCTTGTGCAAACTGTAGAGGCAGTAACCTGTGCAGTCTCTGCAGATGAATTCGGCAGCAAAAGCAGTCTCTCTCTGGAGACAGTCCACACCCAACCTTGCCTGCCAAACACTTAGTGCTGTTTGGCCATGCACTGTGTAAGGCTGGAGGCCTCACTGCTTGCCTGTACCAGCCAGCAAAGTTTTGTGGAACAGAACTAGCAAGAGTGGGGTTCTCATCTTTGGTAAAGCGAACCAAACAAAAATAGAGATCGGCAAGGCTCCATACTTGAGGTAGCCACTGTCTTCCTCTCTCTGCATCTGTGGTTCTTAGGTTTCTTTACTTCACCTATCTGTAAAAAGCTTCAGACTCCAACAGAGTAAGAGTATCCAGGTTCAGACTTTTTCCACACTGATCCTTCTGAGGTGTAAGGAAACACAGATTCTGCAACATTTGAAGGTGGCCACAGTTATATTTAAATTTTAGCACTAGAAAGAGCTACCAGGCTGTTAAATCTAGAAGACAGTAGAAATAGCTCTCTGCCCTCCTGTCTCCTTCATTCTCCAAGGGAACAAGCAATTATTCTAATGACACAGTCTGTCCTTAGTAGAGGCCTACAGCAATGTCATTTGCCAACACGAACTGGTCTGGCACTGAAGTATTCCCAAGCACAGCTACCACAAGTGTCAGGATGAGAGCAAATGAAAGAGTTCCTGCTAGCTTGGGTAGTTACTTTCCATTCAGCACATCCTATAACTGGCAGCTTTGCATACTGCTCCCAGAATTTTTGCCTGTGGCCAAAGTAGCTTTGTGCTTCTAAGAGAGTTTTGAGAGGAGATGTAGCTGCAACATGAAGAACCTTCACAGGCAACTCTTTTGTTTGTTTCCCAGAGAAAGAACTGAGTGTGCTTCGCAAGGAAAATCGCAAGAATGCTGCCCTTGCTGTGGCCATGGCATTGCTGATTGCTCTTATTTACGCTTGCTGGACGATGTGATTGCACTCAAGAATTCTCCCTGCTGAACAAATGACTCCTGCAAGGAGCTCTTCCTCTTCTCACCCTTGTGCCTCCCCCAAGGGTGAGGATCAGCATTACAAATTACTGTTCTTGTTTATTGTCTCCAAGCCTTGTTGTAGGGAAGATTTTTCTCTGCAAATTGAGGACAGGAGACAAACCAGAAATCACAGCACACTTGCACTTGGAAATCAGGTCAAGCAGAGCTCAAGGTGGTGCCATCTTAGCCAAAACACAGTCAGGACCACCCAGCCTGATCCAGGAAGGCAATACATTCTCCCTTTTGAAGAAGACCTTTGTGATTGCAGACAGGTGCTTTCTGCCCAGCTGGAATACACACCTTGGGTCCTGCGACACAGTCATAAACTGAAGGGACCAAGCTCTTGATTCAAGGGGTGATCTGTAGATATTGTGATTTTATTTGTTCCCAGAGCTGAGCTAAAGATGCTTCCTCCTCCACCCTGACTTCCAGGACCAAAAGAATCCTACCTCCACAAAAACAGATGGGATGTAGGTATCTCTGCAAGCAGGTACCATCCACATTGAGATCTGGGTGCTTGGGCGGTGAGTTGAGCTGCCTACCACTCCAGTGCATCAGAGCTTGGTAGCTATTTTGTGCCTTTGAGAATCAGTGTTTGCAGAAGACAATTTATTATCAACTCCTGGAGACGGAAGTGCTTCTGTAGAGCTTTAAATAAAATAATTTGACCTTTTAATTTACTGTTTTGTTTATTTTGTTGTTGGGGTTTTTTTGCCTGTTCTGTCCTGTTTCTCAGCCACTGCTTTATTCTCATCCTGCTATCTCCCTACTGGCACACATTGCACCATGGTAAGCCTAGTTTAGGTTAGGCACTTCAACTCCCTGGTCAGTGACCTCTCAACAGCAGGTTGCTGGTCTGTTGTGGCCTGGAATGTACTTTGAGTGGAAGAGGAGCCTATCCATGCTGCAGGAGTGCCAGAGACTTTCCCTGTAATGCCCTCCCATTCCAATGCTCTAAACTTGCCACAAAAACCTTTAAACGGGACTGCCTTGAAAATTTAACTCTGCTGGCATTTTTCTGTTACCACACTGACAGACACTGCTGGCCCAGATTTTGTGGGAAGCAAAGGAAAGAAGCACTGCTGTGAACTAAAGGGGCTGTATTGGTAATAGAACAGGAACGCATAGAAGTCAACGCAAAATGATACAAAGCCTAATAACAACACATTGTGCAATTAACATACATAAACCCTCCCTTCAGCAAGACCTTCCTCACCTGCCCTTCCCAACATAATCCCTCAGCAGTGAAGCAAGTAGCTTGGTGCCTCATGCTTGCCTTCTTGAAGGGAGATGCAGAATCAAGGTTTGGTGCATCAAAAATAAAAATAAAAGCAAATTAAAATGAGGAACTGGAGACAACTGAGTAAACAAAGTATCCACTCATAAAAGCTAGCCTGTAGACTGACCACGTTTCTTTGTACCCTCCAAGGCCTACACGGATCCTAGTTTACTTCCTAGTCACTCTTCTGTCTGCCAGCCCACAGGAGTGAAAGCTCTGAGCTGAGGACACAACACTCTGCAAAGGAGCCTGGCAGAGGGAGCAGCGTGCATTGCTGGCACTGGAGGAACAGCCTCAAGGCAGTCCACAGAGGTCCTCAGAACTCAAACTGCTGCTTGGTTTAAAAAGCCAGCTGTACACAGGCCTGGACACCAGAGGTTGAGGTACTTTATTGCCCACTGGGAGAGATTCCTCCCCATCTCTCATGGAAGTGCCTTTACCAAGATAAAGCTACCAGTGACACACCTCTTGTTTAGGGGGAAGAGCCATTTCTTTCATACATGTTTTACCAATGTTGAGAGCAGAGAGGGCCTACAGATCAGCCAAGAGGATGCATTAACGGCCTGCAGTCCTTCAACTGCTTCAACAGATATAAGTCAAAATTTCTCTGTTTTGGTGCACAGGCTTTGAATTGTTCATTGATATGGATGTGGAGAAAAAGACACAGTCTAAACAACTGCTATAGATTCTAGAACTATAGCTTTCCTTAAGGCACAATTCAGACAAACTCCTAAATCACTTTTCTCCCTACTGCCAATTTTTGTTTAAAAACAAGCCAATAACAAACAAAACAAAAATCAAACAAGAAAAAAAAAAAATCAAAAAAGGGACTATCCTGCTGCTTGTACAAAAGCATTCGACTCTGTGTTATCTTCTGATCTATGTGTAAGACTTGGCAAAGTGCCATGGAAGCCAGAAGTGAAGGTAAAACACACAACAGAAGCCAACTTTGAGCCTGGCACAGAAGAGCATGGAGAAGTCTCGACACAAATGCCATACTGAGAGTTTCCTGGCTCTGTGCTTTCACCTCAGATGCAGTTCCAGTGCCAAATGAGATACAGAGGATTTCAAAGCCACTCTGATATTTAAAAAGGAAAATCTGGTAAACTTTCCAGTGGGCACAGTCAGGGATTGCTTCTGATTAACCTACATGGTTAAAGTCAAGGTATCTTTCTACTGAAGCCCTGGGTCTTTTTAACTAAGTTAGACATTTCCCATCATTTCTTCCAAAGACTTCAGCATCCTAGCTTTTCTGTGTCTTCCCTCCCACATCTACTTTTCTCCTTGAAGGTTTAGGTAATAATATAGAGTACCAAGAATCAAAGCACCTTGGTCTCAGAAGTACCATGAAGCACATACACCAACCATGGTACATTTTCACAAACTAGTCCCAGGCTGCTGGCTTCGCATCAGTCACTAACCTGGAGAGGGGAAATCCTTGTCACAGCAGCTTGCAGGGGTGTGAGCACATCAAATCTGTGCCAGGAACTGTACTCATCACTTGCATTGGCCTTTGTCCAACAGGGAGCCATAACATAAGAACTGCCAGTGGCTAGTTGAGTGCCTTGACAAACAGAAGTGTTGGAGACACTGACAAGAGTATTTAACTTTTGCTCACAGCTCGCCAAAGACTTAACACCCTCCACTGGATAGTGTAGCCTTTGACAAGGCCAAAGAGACAGCTACCAGGAGCAATGCAGGGTTGCTTCAATGTGCTGTTGCCCAGCTCTGCCATCAAAACATCTCTGCTCCTTCCCACACTGCAAGAGAAGCAGAAGCCTGGGGAGTTCTGGCACACACAGAGCTCCACAAACCTTGCTGAATGTTTGAATAGGAGCAAAGAAAGCTGCCAGCCCCTTGGCCTCATGCATGTCAGGACAAAAGGACATTAGGCCTCGGCTCCAGGAGTCACCTTGGGTACTCTGGCACCAGGTGCAACCTGGGCTGTACTCTTATATACACTACCAGGGTAAAGCCTCATCCTGTGCCTTCTGCATACCACCCTCTGGTTCAATCATCTCCAGGAAATCAGCTCTGGAGAATACCGGGATAGAAGTTGTGGAGCCTTCCCAGTCCCATCAGTCCCTGAAGAATCCAAGCTGGGCTCAGCCCCTCCCTGCACCCTCAGGAGAGCAGGGTTAGGGGTAGTGTGCTTGGATGAAAGAGAGGACAGTCTCCTTCGATAGCTTCTCTGGATCTTGTCTTTTCTGAGAGTCGTGCACTTTGACACCTTCCCCCCATTCCCAGAAGAGGCGGCTGTAATGGCAGACACTGTGGGCAGAGAGGAGAGCAAGATTAGTTTGGCAAGGAAGGGAAAGGAAAACACTTCCATCCCAGTGAGAGACTGCTGCCCTTGCTGTGGGAGCCCCACAGAAATACTCAGAACAGGTGCCTTAGAAAAGACTGGTGCATTCATTCATTCACCTTACAAACTCTACAGCCCTCAAAGTACAGCAACAGCCAAGCCTAAGAGATTTCCATGGAAACAAACTTGTTAATTCTAGCTTCACTCAAATTCAGTTCAGTATTTGCTGCAAGAAGTCAGGTCACTAGGGAAAAACCCTACCTCCCCCCCCAAGTTTCTCAGAGGATGAAACTGTCATTGCAGGCAATGGAAAGACTTTAATGAAGAATTTAGAAAGTCTGCCAGGAGCAGCAACCTAATCCCTCACCACATACCTACTATAATCAGTAACAGCTGTCCTATGGAGCTTTGCAAACAAACAGCACCTCCCACTGCACAAAAGCAGCTAGGATCATTCCCTCTTTCCCCTCCTGTGAAATAACTGAGCACTGCTTGGCTGCTGAGTTCTGGTGCTACAATGCCATCTCCCACTCCATCCATCAAGCACAGCCCTCCCTCACTGCATCAACACAGTCCTAGCCATAATGAAATCAGAGCTGCTAATTACTGCCAACACAGCAGCCTTTAGTTTTGTACAATTACTGACACCTAATATTCATAGCTTATTTAGTGCTTCTGTTCTAACAAAGCAGTACTAGCACAGCAACAAGAGCACATGTCAGTGGCTTATTATAGACATATTAGTACTCACTAACCACAACACATCCCTTCTGGAGTCCCACACAAGCAGTTCCTCTACCACCTCAGCCATTCCTGTAGGTTCATGCTGGCCTATTTCAGAGTACATAGGCAGAACTAACCCCATCTTGACACACCGGGGAAAAAAGCATCATGTGCCTCTCCTTTTAAGCCTGTTCTGCTATTTACCACATGAAGAAAGGCTTCAGGATTCTTGAAAGCGCTGCTCTAAGACAGGTAAGGAGGTTCAAAGTGAGAAAATCAGGAGTGCTATTTCATATCAGTTCTCACTCAGAGGCACAGTCCTGGGTAATGATAGTAGTGCAGAACATCTCTACCCAGGAGCCCTGAGGCATCAGACTCAGGATTTGCTGTACCTGGGTAATGCCCTCAGCCTAGTACTCAGTAGATACAGATGGTTTTCAGCAGCCGCTATGCTAATGACTGTCCAGTGACAAGCCCCTCCATCCTTTCCCAAGGAGCCACTGTTTTTCTCTCTCTTTAAAAAAAGCTCCAAACTTTCCACAGGTTATTCCAGAGCCTGGGCTAAATGAACTGGGATTTGTTTTTAAATTAGCAGCTTCCAACCAAACATGTTAAATACAGAGGTGCAACAAACCACAGTTGCTGGGCTCAATTTCTACTTCCCCGAGTGCAGGAGGTTCAGTAACTTGTAGTCTGCTGCAGACAGCGGAACAAAGTCGTGAGCAGTTTGTTATTCATAGCCATTAATTGCAAAATCCATGATTCCACATCAGCAGTTTCCTGAAAGCCTGGGAAGGTGCCGGCTCCTGCAGCACACCCTGCTGGTGACCAGCTGCGCTTGCACTGCAAACGACTGCAAGGACACAGCACTGCAGAGCTCCCTTCCAAACACCCAGGCACACGCACACAGATACCCATCCATAGCCTCAGCTCTGGCTCATACTCACTGAAAGGGTGCAATGGCTTCAAGAGGGAGGTTGTATGTCGCTACATTGGTCATTTTGTTGAAGAAGAATTTCTTCTTGAAGTTTTTGCTGTATGCCATTGTCCAGGGATCTAGCAAAAGGGTTACAGGGATCAGGTAGAATATAAAAGGGAAAAAAAATATCACAGAAGAAATGCATATACAGTGCAAGTAAGGAGGAAGAATCTTTAGGAATAATTGTGATACTTCCATTACTCCTTTTTCCTTCTTTCCTTCCCCCAAAACAACCTTCTTCCCAAGCTGTTCTCTATACACCCAGAAAAATCCCTTCTCCCTGCATTTAGAAGTTGACATTTGAAACAAGGTATTTCCATGTCCTATTACTCTGGAAAATATCTTGATGAAAAATTATCATCTCATTAAAAAAGAAGGTAATCAGTCACGTAAATAAATGTGATGGCTAATCAATCCACAACAGAAAACCCTATATAAACACCCTAAACTTCACCCAAATCCAAGCTACTCTCATTACATGCAAACACTTAATCTCTAGCCATTGGAATATTGGCATTAGTTTTTTACCAAGTTACAAGATGAGCAAGCCTGGCCAATACTTTTTACTTGGAGAGACAAAGAAAAGTTGAGAGGGAGTGGGGACTCTCTCTTCCTACCATTCATAGTCCGTACGATGTAGAGTCCTGTGGGCACAAAATGCCGGTCATCTCGGCCAGTGTAGGACAGCCGGGGCATTCCCCCTGAACTCTTGATGACTTTCATCTCTAACCTAAATGTTCAGAGAAGGCAGTGATAGAGAGAGTTTCTTCCTTTACTGTGCTTGTACACATACCATACCACCTGCACCGCTTCTCCAGAGTGTCACAGTGAGAACTGACAGCACTGCATAGGACAGGATCAAATCACATCCTGAAGAATTGGGAGGTTTTTTGCCTTCCCACACAGGACAAGAGAAACCAGTCAGACACGTCTAGATCAGGCTGCAAATTGAGTGCTGTGGTGAAAAATCTGTGATGAACTACCATAATTAACCCAAATGGGGTTCCTATTTCAAGTGTGAATTCTTGACCTTTCAAGCCACTGAGAAGCCACTGATAATTCTGCACCCAAACACAGGCATTGTTGCTACTCCAACTGTTATGAAGTACATTGGCCACATCTACAGCATTAGAATGCAGCAGAAGGATGCTCTGAGTGAGCAGCATCTCAGGAAGAGCAGCCACCACGAGCTCTAACAGTTCTTTCTCCGTGATTCCACAAGCACAGATCAGAACATCTCTCCCTTTCTGCGCACCAATGACTGATAACCTTAGTGGGCCCTGATGTTTTATTTGCACCAATCACTTACCTCACAAAAATCTTGTCCATTTCTTCCAATCTGTATACTTCCTTCACTCTAGGAAGTAAAGACAAAAAACATTATTTCAAAAAAGTTTAAAGTGTGCTTTTTTTTCTGCCCACCTACAGGGAGCAGTCAAATGGTTGATTTTATACAGCATGAGGTAGTCAGGCACAACTGAGGTTCACCCTTCTCTATCTTATGCTTCAGTGCCTAGTTTTTCCTGCCTTGAGCAAACCTGACACTTGCATGCTCATGGCTGGATTGCTGGAAGCAGCAGGTAAGTACCCTTGCTGCTAAGGAGGAAGCTGTGCATTTTTACCTCAGGTTGACTAAAAAGAAAAGTAAAAACAGTGAAAGTCAAATGCTTTTGTTTCCCCATCAGATAAATTGACCAAGGTCAGTCCCAAGCAGGTTCTGGCCTCTGCATGCTGGCCTCACATTAAAATTAAACAACTTTACCTTCACCATTATTATCCTCAGAGATGCAACAGACTTGTTAGTTACCCTGAGGTAAAAAGAGCTTTTTTTTTAAATCAGTAAAGATTATTTTGAGTTCTCATTCTGTCATTACATCAACATGATTTTGTTGTTTTGAGACACAGAAAAACCATCAGTAAGTTAAAAAGCACTGTCTGATTGGACACCCCAACATTTCCCACATACTGCTACAAGCATCAGGCTTCAAAGAGCACAGCAGGAACACTTTAACACCTTTCCACAAAAGCAGCAAATGACTCCTCTACAATCCATTTCCCCAGCTCTCCTTCTACCTTCAGCCTTCATCAGCATTTTGGGCTCTTCCAAATTATTACAACTGTCTGTTTGTCAATAGGCGGAGATTTCACTCATTACCTTTCATTAGCCATCAAGAAAAAGATCCTTTTTCATTTCCTCCAGATTTTTTCATGATATTGCTGCACTTCAGCTTGTGACTGAGAAGCTGTTTTGTCCATAGTATGTATCTGATGCCTTCACAGGGGTGCTCTTATGCTACACTGCAGTAGAATTAATGAAATGGAAGGCCAGGAGACAACCAAAGCTGAAGCCCTTTGTCAGGAACTTTCCTGGGGGTTGTAACTAAAGCCTTGTCCTCATAGATGCTGGTCAGTCCTGCATTTCCTAACAGTCAGCATCACTGTACTGCTGCTGACCCTTCAGGGCAGACAAGGACAGAATTCTTTGCAATGGTTAAGTTCACTGGGTGCTAGACCTACGATCACACATATTTGGAATCAACACCAGCCAATCCATCTATGGTGAAAATGTGACTGTTTGACATGTGAAAGGAGGGCACAACTTCTCCATTAACAATATTTACCTTAAATATATTAAAAGCTGTTAGTCTCTTTCCAAAGAACATAACACAACTATGAATTTCAGCCTGAAACTTAACTCCCCTTCAGGTCCTCCAACACACTGACACCAAAGCAAGGTTGGTGAGGGAAGAAGGCGTCACTCACCGGATGGGGTTCATATCTGGCCGGCTGGGTTTGGAAACAGCTTTGACAAACTTCTCTGCCAGCCGAATCCTGAATGAACATGGAAAGAGAACCCAGCAATTTAAGGCCTTTGGCACAAGAGTTTCAACAAAGTGATTAGACAACTCAGGACATGCAGACTGCCTCCACTGCTAGCCAAATGGGACTGGAAAGACTTATTTTCACCTCACCCTCCCAATTCAGTGCCCAGTGATACTGCCTATTATCCATTAGGAATGAGTGTCCATAGATTACTCTGTAAGTCCACATGCTGTTGAACACTGATACACTTATCAGGCTAGCAGGACTAGCAGAGACATTATGTCCCTGAGGAAGGAAACAGGGGCTTGTTCCTTCTCTCTCAGCTCATTTATATTCCCAGAACAGTCAGTTTACCCCAGCTGTGCCTGGCTCACCCTACACTGAAAAAGAAGCTAGAGCTGCCCTCATACACAGACAAGATACATTTGGAAAAGCCTACATGTACTTCAGAGCAGCTTCATTCACAGTTCATCTTTATAGCAGTGTTTCAGCTGAATGCACTTGTCTCCCTGTGCACAGCTTTCTGCTTTATGTCTAAACACTGTTTCCCAGTCACTCCTACACATGTACAGGGAAAAGCTTCTCCAGACCCTACATACCTCTGGTTGAAATGCTGCGTTCGAACATCGTTGCCATTCAGCACCAAGACATCAAGGATGTGGATGGCACTGATTTTTCGCTGGGCTTTCCCCTAAGGAGGGCAATACAGAGATTTATTATTCAGACTGTTGATATTTCAGCTTTGTTTTATAGCCTGATTTTGACAGGACATCTCTACTAGCAAGAAGGCACCTTTCCAGACATTAGAAGCACACAGGGCAGCACCCTGCTGCCCATTATACAGGAACATGACATTCTCCAAGAATTGGTGCATCTCAAATACTCAGTTCTGTCTTAGAGGAGGGAGAGAGGGTGGGACCACGGCTGCCATCACCAGCTATCTGTGCCTTATCAGGTATCACAAAGCCCAGCACACTGCAGTGCCCTTGTCTGAGGTGCAAGAGGACAGGGAAACTCCCAGGCAGCTGGGAGTTTTCACCTTACACTGCAAATATACCACGAGGGTCTTCTCCCCACAGCCTGCAGTCACTACTGAGCAATTATGTACTCAAGAGCCACAGGCACATGAAGTTATGGTGGCAATGGCATGTGCAGCTCCAAAGTGTTCAGAGTGTTGTCAAAACAATGTTGAAAGCTCATATTTCTAGCACTGGACAGAAAGAAGGAACTCAATCCAAAATAGTTACTCTAAAGATCATATACAAAAAAACTCCCTTGGACTCAGCACAGATGGAACATTTATTCTGTAGTATCTTACAGAGATAGGTGAATCTGCTCTTTGTATTTGCAGCAACGTGGTAAGAGAGAGTAGGCTCCTACCTCTCCTTTCAGCTCATGAACAATCTCCACAGAGAGAAGAGTATCTCGTGGCAGCTCAGTTTTCAAATCCAGCTTTGTCCAGCGGTCTGACTGGCGACCACCCCAGGTGTAGATCTGTGATTTCTGTACATAGGGACAGAGTCAGATTCAGCCAAGGCTTCCTGAGGGCAGGGGTGGAGAAGAGACCTCTAACTGCAGAGCAACCCTCAGAGAATCTTTTTGTCCTAGGCTGTCACAGGCAGTTTCTTTGTCATAAGTTTTAAGGAAGAACCTTAACCTCTACAGCAAAGGAACAAAAACACTGATTCTAATCTACCAGTGACTTTTCACACCCACACAAAGAACCAGAAACAGAACACCTTTAAAAGGACTGTGAAGATAATTAGAGACACTAGCAGGAGTGCAGGTCTCTGTGTAGGCTGAGATTACAGAAACAGGGTTAATTAGTGTGAAAAGCAGTGACATCAGGAGAAAGAAACATAAATAACTAGCCGTCTCAGGTACTGCTGATGAGGATTCTTTTAGGCCTGTAGGGACAGGAAAGGATGAGATGAAACTGCAAGGCAGAACAGTAGCATTAAAATGAATAAGTGAAACTCCTGGATTGTTCTTAGCACTTACCCCTAACCCCAAGAGGAACTTCTGCTCACTTCCAGACACCATACACCGGTAATCTAACACTTGGCGAATTTTCTCCAGCGTGCTGGAATTCAGAGGAGTGGGTTTGTAACTGAAGGTATCAATGTCTGTGCCCTAAAGAGCAAAGCATGGAAAAAGCAAGATAGACACAATACATCAAGAGGCAGGTAAACACAACTTCTGAAACAATATGAAACAATAACCCAGGACTAGCTTCTTCATCTCTTAATTCCAATATGAAAAAAAAAATATATATTTGTATGCAAGGACTCTAGGCAAGGTCTCACCTGAATCAGCTCAAAGAACTTGGACTTGGGATCTGAAGATGAAGGAGCAACACGAGCCTGATCAGGAATCTGGAAACAAATCCAAACAATTGACACTGAGTGTTATTCTTTGACATATTCAAAGGAACATTCCTGGTTTCAATATATGACAGAACATCCTGCCTCTGAAACTCCTAGTCTTGGGATTCGAGATGAAGAAGAGATGTGGCAAATAAAATGTCTCATATGTTTTGCAATTTTAATGTAGGCAGACCACTTCTCACAGAAACCAACTGGCACCTCCAGAAAGATTTAGTCTAAATCTTTGATGTCATGCATGTTTTGATGAAATACTCTTTCACCAAAGACACACCATTAGCCTGTGAAACTGCCTGCCATATCTATGGCCCCATTGTAGTCAAAAGCTCAGGACACAGAAACTGCAGACTCATAAAATAAGACCTTTCAGAGAGTTCTGCTGCTTGGGATCTAGGTGCTGAGTTTACTCTGTATACAATGAAATATTCTCAACTGCAAAGAAGCCTGTTCAGTTAAACCATACACAATAAATCAGGGACATCCTGTTTGATTACATAACAGCTGGAAACACTTTCTGACTTTCCCACAAGACAAGATATTAAACCTCTGTCTAGAAAGTCCTATCTTTACTGCAGTCCACTCTTGTTTCACTACAGCAAGGACACCTTCACAGTCTGCCTGCTTGACACCTTACTTACCCCCCATAGCTGGAGACACTCCTTGCGGATTTCAGCCTGCCGTGGCTCAACCAGCGTTCTAAAGAAAGACAGCAGACTGTTAAGATGGTGAAACCTCCTTGATCTTACAGCATTATACATATCCCAGCCTTATAAAATTTGGAACTTTCAGCATCTGGCTTGGGAACGACAAACGTGAACTGCTCCACAAAGGGTTGTGTGAAAAAGGATACTGCCTTCGCTCCCCACCCTCCAGTTCCTGTGTTTAACTTTGTTTCATGGTCTGCACTACTGACTATCAGCCATCACTTCATTCCATGAAGGTACCACTGGGTATAAATATTTTTAGTAAGTTATGTATTCGTACAAACTTAGGCTAATCTCCAAGAGCTGGGTACACAGCTCTACTTAAGAATAACAGTAAAGACCTGCTGAAGGCCATACAAAAAACAGTGTCAAGGTAGAATCAGCTCTAAGACAATTTCTAACTACCATATTCACTCAACTTTCTACCACGTATTATGTCTGAATAACACCAGAACAGAGAAGCCATGGCAGGGAAACATTGCAATGGCTTTGGTTTTATGCAAGAACTTAACATCAAGCTTTAGGTAATTCTAGGTCTGTAACACAGATGTTTCGAATTTCCCCTGGAAAAATTAACAACTATGAACCACACTCAACTTGGATGGCTACTCTGAATTGAACATACCAGCTGCAAGTCACTTTTCTGCTTATATTCCTGTTAAGAAGCAAGCTAACTTATGGTAACTGGAAATCATGCAATGCATGAAAACCTTCTCAACAAGGGTGATAACAGATCATCAATTTTCAGGACTCCCCCAGCCACCCACACGTCTCTGCAAATAACTCGGGTAGAGACACAGAGCTACCTGAAAGCACTTCTCACTTTCCTGGCTCCAAAGGCCAAAACAAGTACCAGCTCAAATCAACAACTTATTAAACAAGGGCAAAACAATTCATTAATAATAGGTTAATTCAGTCTTCACCAAAAGCCAAAGGAATATACTCACGTGTCTTGAACAAAGGCACGAATTTTGGCTAGTGCCT
Source organism: Illadopsis cleaveri (assembly GCA_013399915.1). NCBI lineage: Eukaryota > Metazoa > Chordata > Aves > Passeriformes > Timaliidae > Illadopsis > Illadopsis cleaveri. The sequence continues at coordinate 729,511 of VXBB01023989.1, forward strand.
TTATCTGAACTTTACAGTGGCTAAAAGAGAAGAAAAAGTTCTAGTCAGGGGGCAAATTAATCACCACCAACATTGTTCTACTGTTCAAAACAAGAAAGAGTGCTGGGACAACAGGGGGAAGCCAGTCTGATTCACAGAGCAGTGAGGCAACTTAGCCAACATGATTCAAACTGACAGGAAGATCACTAGAACAAATTAGGTAGTACTTTCCTTTCTTTTCTACACAGTACTCAGAGGCCAAACAGTCGCTTACAGTAATATAGCATTTCTGTCTGCACAGTCCCCCTGCTCTGCTCAGCCTCTCAGGGAACAAAAGCAGAGCAGTGTGGCAGCATCAACACTGTATTTCCATGAGTGCAGGAAGTTACACCTGGAAACCATGCTAAATTAATCTGCCTCCAGCCAGCAGCCCTCATTACCCATAGTAACTCACCTTTCATTGGATTGGACAATGTAATTGTAGAAATCTTGGTTGTCTTTGAGCACGTTCAGTGGGACAATAAGATTCACATCCACGTCAGAGTTGCGCAGCTGGTTGAGTCTGATGTTCACTGTGAAGAGGTAAGCCCGCACGTCCTCAATCCCTGACTTCAGCCCTTTGCACACCACGTACCTGCACAGCAAGGCACAGAGATCAGGTGGGCTCAGTTCTTTCACGCAGCCAACTTTTCTGCCACACTCCCATTACAAGGACAGCTTCCTAAATCCCAGGAACTCTTTCCTCCTGGATATCCTTAAGAAGATGCAAACTCACCTATCACTGAGTCACCGTACATTTTCTAAGCTCTGGAAAGACAGGGAAATGCACCCCTATGTAAACCCCCCACAGATCTCCCTCAAGTAGTAAATCAATTCTGCTAAACTTGACAGGTACAAAGAAAACACAGATAATATCACAGAATCATAGAATCTTTTGGGTTGGAAGGGATCCTAAAGATCATCCAGTACTTTCAAGTTCTGGAAGGCCCCAATTGGGTCACCCTTAAGCCTTCTCTTTTCCAGGCTGAACAATCCCAGTTCTCAGCCTCTCCTCCGAGGAAATGTGCTTCATCGTTGAAATCATGTTGGTGTTCCTACTCTGGACTTGCTCCAACAGTTCCATGTCTTTCCTGTGCTGGGGACCCCAGAGCTGGATGCAGCACTGCAAGTGGGGTCTCACCAGAGCAGAGTAGCAGGGCACAGTCCCCTCCCTCATCCTGTTGGCGACTCTGCTTTGGATGCAGCCCAGGATAAAATTGGCTTTCTGGGCTGTGAGCACACAGTGCCAGCTCATGTCCAACCTCTCATATATCCTCTGGCTTCACTAAAACCATAGTTGTTCCATGCAAAACAAGATTTGTTACATATTCAGTTCCACAGCTTCCTTCCCGTAAAGGCAATTTGGCAAATGTCATCTTCACCTTGTCTGTAATTTGCCAAGCATCTAAAATGTTTCCTCCTTCAAGACAGCTGCTAATTGAGACAGGTTACAAAGTTTTCACTAGGTTTACCCAAATCCATCTATCACTGTATTTAGAGGATTGTTGTCTTTAGTAGACCCTCATCTTCAAGCATCTCACCTCTCCGAGTTAGCAGGGCGGCTTGTCACAGGTTTAAAGATGCAAATTCTCTCAAAGCAGCAATACAGCAGATAAACAAGACCCACACTGAATGGAGTAAACAGGTCAAAGGTTTTGCAGACAAAATGTCCTCCTGGAAAAAAAAAAAGTAAGTACACTAAAGCCAGCAGATTATAAGGAAACAAGGAGATACCGAGCACCTCAATCCCTCTGCAGAACTTGTAACAGTGTTTTTGTGCAATTAAACAGCATCCAGAACACAGTTATGAAGTGGGCCAGCAAGGCTCCATGAAACATCTTCCCTATGTCTCTGCAGTAAAAAGAGAAAAGTATTCCCTTGGCAAGATCTAATCTGTATGTAGGCTGTCTCACAAGTAAACCTTCTACCTCCCCGCCATCCTTGCCTTCCAGGCCCAGACTGTGCCCTATGGCCCGGCAGCATGATACCCCAAAGCCTCTGGGGAAGAGGAGCTCTGATAGATGCAACAAGGAACCTCAGACTAGAGACTACTAATAGATGTTACCTAAACAGAACAACTTGCCATCTAGAGAGAAAAGAGTCTGTGTTGCCCCTCTCCTTCAAACAAGATTCCAAATTTCCCCAAGCCAAAAGCAGGCATTTTTACAGAACTATCATGTACCCATGTAGGAAAGACTTAAAGAAGGCTGCCCCTTTTATCATATCACATTTGAGACTACTGCTTAATAGATCATTGCCTCAGGTTCTTTTAAACATGGGGCACAAGATGAAAATTATCATTTTGTTACCAAAAACAAAACAAACTGTCTTCGGTATCAGTGCCAAAGGCTAACTAAACTCAGTGGAAGGCAGGAGCCATCAGAATCAGACAGTGTAAGGTCCATCATTTACCAACAATGAGATGCAGCTAAGACAGAGTAAAGCAACATTTGTTCTTATCACACAGATGGCAGATTTAAAGGAGACAGGCCTTCAGAATCTAAAGGAAAGGAAGACCTAGTGGATAAAGACAACTCTGTTCCAATCAAGTGGGATATTGAGGAAGTTGGTCCAGCTAGTGCCACAAAACTCAGACAGACTGTCCAGTTATGACACTGCATGACTTTACTCCAAGACAGCTACATAACCCAACAAATTAATTAATTAAATTAATGCATTTTAGCTCATGCTTTTAATTAAAAGCAAAATAGACATAGATTAGCTTATTCTTCTGACCAGATCTCCTAGCTTTGTGACAACCATCGCAGGACTTATGCATACACATTCAGTTCTGTGCAACTCACAGGAGAGCAGACTTCAAGGCACCAACACAATTTGTACAGCAACATTCTCCAGTGCTACCCACACCTTAGAGAAGGGGGAAGATTAATGGACAAAACACACCTGTTCGGACAATGGACAGTGCTGTAAGGAACTGGCAAAGCATGAGTTGTTTGCTTAGGATTTCTTGCAGATTCTCCTGACCCTCCACTGAGAAACCCTGAAAAGTGCATAGCATATCATTAGTATGTCCACAAATTTGATAGTCAAGCAAAGGATTCTGAGGAACTAAATCAAGGAATAATGATCATTTCTGTTTCTTTAAGGTAAAAGAATCAACACCAGGAATTTTAATGCCAAGGCTCGTAGCATTTCACATTGTAGCTACAGACACATGTCAAACACCCTATTGTATGCAGACCAAGGTGTCAGTTGTGTCAGGGTTTTTTTAGTGCAGGAAGAAAAAGAAATTAACCTACCCCATCAGCCATTAAGAAATGCACTCCCTTGTGATCAGTATTGTCCAAAACAAAATTCTGGAAAGCAGTAATGTTCTCTGATCGAGTGATGTCTCCGTCTCCATCAATCCCACCCTCTCCTAAGGAAAAAAAGGAGACAATCAATAACACATTTGCAAGTGCAAACAAAAGGTCAGTATGTACAGACGATCTATTGTATTCAATCAACATTTAGTCAGAAATTACAAAGACTTTGATAGGTGAATAAACATTAACAAAGTCCCTTGTTCACCAAAGATGCTTTTCAATTCAGAAAAATATTCAGATTGAGTGGTCAAGCTGAAACAAGACCATACAACAACCATGCTCAAATGATGAGTTGTACATTAGCCTCAGCAAAAGATAAATGAAGACTATATGACAACATAATATTCTCATCCAAGCAGGAATGGCACACAGCTGAACCTACTGAATGTGTAAGATTCAACCTCACTGCACAGCTCACCTGTTAAAAACATGTTATTGCAGACAAAACAAAATTCTTTATATTGTACATTTGTAACCTTCTACTAAGAATTCAAATCATTCCAAAGAATCATAATAGTCTATTTTCAAACCCAATGTAATTTGGGCTTTAAAAAAAGCAACATCCCAAAGAAACTGTGAACAAGTTTATAAAGGGAGTAGGGAAAGAGACAGAGTAGGGTTTGTGCACAAATACAGTTTTCACCTATGGCTCTTTTAAGAGAGCTACATTGTCCCCAGCTGGTGTTTTAGACAGCTGACCTAAGGTGTATTCTAGAGCTCACCAGTTGTGCCTTAAGGAAGCCTGAACTTCTATTTGATATTAGTCCCTGTAAATCTCCTACAACTACAGATTCTATAACCTCAACTGGAGGACTAGAAAGCAGAAGAGATCAGGATGCATGATACAGTTTTGATAACTAAACTCCTCACCAACTATCCTGTCAATAAGTGAAGTGACAATGGAATTTGTTACCATTCTTCACAACAGAAATATCGTGGCAGGCTACTTCCTTCTCAATGGAAGAAAGTCTGTACACACCTCACTAGACCTTATAGCATAACAGAAAGGGATCAAGAAAATCAACCCAAATCATTGGGCTATTAATTTCTCCAGGTATCTCCTGTCCGTAATACCAGTTTGCCATGAACTATGAAGATCCAAACACTGCAACCATTAGAACAAGGGGTATGTTTGCCTTGCTGTCCTTGCCACGAACTCTCACTTTAACTAAGATCTAATCCTGAACTGCTACTAACCATTCTCCTAGAGCTCATCAGGTGTCAAGTGGCAACCAACAAGAGTCAGTGGTGGAGAGAAAAAAAAAAAACACAAAGGCACAACAACACAAAAGCAAACCCTCTGCTCTACAAGACAGTCATCTTCCAGTTTCTTCTATATAGCCTGAAATAAGAAGCCCAAATACTAGCAATCCTTGCATTTCCCCTCCTTGTTCTAAAGGCAAGGCAGATAGAGGGCTCAAACACATCAAGATTAACAAGTTACAGTGCATGAGATGAGATGCAGCAACTGTCTGTGTACACCAGTTTAGTCTTTCTCAAAGCAAGGTAAAACACAGTAACATAACAAACCTCCTTGGATTAAGCAGCTGATTTAGTCACAGCAATTCAGATACAGCCTCTAGCCCAAATCTGTTTTATTTATCTTTACTAAGAGCCCACAATCAATTATCAGAGCACAGCTAGGAAGGGCTGATACAGAAACATGCTGACAGTCAGGCAAATGAGCTTTCTGTCTCTGGCTCTGCTAATAGATCTTTGGGCACATTGGGAGGCTGGAGCACCTCTCCCATGTGGATAGACTAAGAACACTGAGGCTGTTTAGCCTAGAGAAGAAAAGCTTCTAGGGAGTCTAGGCACCCTTCAGTACCTGAAGTGGGCCACAGGAAAGATGGGAAGGGACTTTTTATCAAGGATTATAGTGATAGAAAAATGCATAATAGCTTTAAACTGAAAGAGGGTATGTTTAAAATAGACATTAACAAGAAATTCTTTACTCAGAGTGATGAGTCACTGGGACACATTGCCCAGACAAGTTGTGGATGCCCAGTCTCTGTTCATGGCCAGCTTGGACGGGGCTTTGAGCAATCTGGTCTTGTGGAAGGTGTCCCTGTTCACAGCAGGGGGTTGGCACTAGATGATTTTTAAGGTTCCTTCCAATGCATACAATTCTATGATAAATCATCTCATTCACCATGTTTCAGGCTGAGATCAGCAATGTGAGAAAAACACTGCCAAGCCATCTTTAAGCACTCTATAATGTTCAGATAGGCAAAGTACTCAAGTATCAACTGCTACAATGAAACATATTTCCAGGCCAGACCGGAAATAAATGCAAATTAGTTGAAAAAATGAAAATTACTTGTCAAAAAAATGACTTGATATGCAAGCTCACCAATCTCAACCCTTTTCTCCAGTGACAGTTCCCTTCTACCTTGCAAAATGGTTCCCTAGGCTTCTCTATGAGATCCCCCTGCTGGTATCAATACCAGCCCTGCCACTGATACAGAAGCTGCAGCATAAGCAAAAACATCAGATAACAACATGATGGGTGCACTACATACCATAATAAGGTTCAAAGAGCTCACTGGAAGCAGAATAGAAGTCCTCCAGTTTAAAATCATTTGGTCCTTTCAATGTCATGCCAAATCCTTTCGCATGCCACTTCCTCCTCCACAAGACATATTCAGAAAAGCCTCCAGGACCAGCACACACATCAGCAAAGTAGAGCAGCTCTGCATCACACTCCTTTATCAGAGGCACCTGCAAAAGGAAACTGAGGAAATTCTACTGACCCGTAACAGCTCCCGTCAGACAAACCACATACATCATAAACCACTCTGCTCAGAGGAATCTTTCACAGACCTCTTTTCCCAGCTAGTATCCTAAAGATTCTCCTTTTTTCCCACCTTCCAGTTGTCTGAGAAAGCAGTGCTGTTTGAAAGTCAGAGGCACTCACCCCTTGATAGTCCTTAGGGTTTGTAAACATGTAGTCAAAGACATGGTCCATATTTGCCATCTTCATTGCAGCCCTGTGAACACATAAATAAATAAGGCCTTGTTAAGTTTCATCCTAGGCTCCCACAGCTGAAAATGGACATACATGGAAAGGGACTACACTACCAGACACTCTACAAACCTGTTCAGAAAGAAAGCTCCACGGATCATCTCATAGGGGTTAGACCTTGTTCGGGCTCGACGCATTTCTTCTCCGTCCAGCTCATCAAATACACTCTGCACAAACAGAAACAAAGCTCAGCTGGACCTGGCACAGGGCTGGAGGGATAGGTAGGCATCAGCATTTCCTATCTTCTTGCTTCTCTCTCCTTGGACAGCAAACTCCATGCAGGATTTGGTTCACCAATACAAAATGTTTTTCTGTCTCATAATGATATTTGCTCTTCTTCTAAGCCACTACAGCTCTTAAGCAAATTTAATAACACTGATAAATTCTGTACTGATAGCTCCAGAGCCTGATAATCTGGTTAGCCACCTCAAAAGCAGTCTCAGTCTAAAGTATTTCTTTCACATATATACACACACTCTCTACTACAGTATACAAGGCATGATAAAATCTAGGAGGGAAGACTGAACAGACAAAAAAAGAAGGGGAGCTTATTTCCTTAGCTGATTCAAGCCTTCAGCCTTTCAGTTGGACTACGGGCAGGTGACTGCTTTCTATCATCTCTGTGCTGGTTTTGGCTGGGGTTAATTTGTTTCAAAGTAGCCAGTACTGAGATACATTTTGGATTTGTGATGGAAACAGTGTTGATAACAGATGCTTTTGCTACTTCTAGGCAGCCTTTGGACAGCACTAAGACCTTTTCTGCTTCTCATACCACCCTGCCAGCAAGTAGGCTGGGAGTGCACTCCGGTAGAGTTTGGAGGGGACATAGCTGGGACAGGTGACCCCAACTGTCCAGACAGATATTCCATACCATACCCCATCATGCTCAGTATATAAAGCTGGGGGAAGAAGGAGGAAGCCAAGGACATTCAGAGTTACGGTTTTTGTCTTCCCAAGTAACCCCTGCATGTGATGGAGCCCTGCTCTCCTGGAGATGGACAGCTGAAAACCTGCTTGCCCATGGCAAGTGATGAATTAATTCCTTGTTTGCTCTTCTTCCATTGAGGGGCTTTTGTTATACTTATTAAATTGCCTATCTCTCAACCTACAACTTCTTCACTTTTCCCCTTCCCATGCTTTCCCCAATCCTGCTGGTGGGGAAGTGGGTGAGCAGCTGCAGGGGCCTTCGTTGCCAGCTGGAGTTAAACCAAGACACCATCTTAGAAGGCTAAAGTTCAAAACAGGCTGCTGAACAGATAGTAAAAAACAGGATGCTAGGTCATCCCAGTGACATCGAGGTGACAGAGGACATTCTGAGCTCTTGTCAATTACCTAACAACTCAATCCTTTTTAATTGTTTATTTCACTTGCTTCCCCAAAATTTCAGCTCCTCTCTAAAAAAGGGGCTCACCTTGCACTGCAGGACATTACGTAAGAGCTCTTCATTACAGAACTCTGTTTCGTCTTCAATCACCAACTTCCTCTGCAATAGGACAAGAGCAAGAGAGCAATTAGCAAGCATGATATTGTCATTTCAGAATGCAACATGTACCAAAAATGAATGAAGGCTGCCAATCACATACTAGGCTGTATCAGCAAAAGCATGGCAATTAGGCTGAAGCATTTTCTCCCATTAGGCATCTTGAGACCACATAGGAAATACTGTATCCAGTTTAGCACTCCCCAGTACAAGAACAGACATACTGGAACAAAAGCAGCAGGAGAGCCACCGAAATGAGAGGGTGAAAAAGCACCTGGTGTATGAAAAAAGCTGTGAACAGTTTGTTCAGAATCCTTGAAAATAATCAAAACTCCATTAAACAAGGCCTTGAGCAAACTGATCAGATCTAGTTGGATGTGTTTTAAGCAGGAAGCTAAACTATCAACCTCAAGAGGTTGTTCACAGTTTATGCTATTCTACAGCTATTTGACAAGGCAACTGTCCCAGGCTGAGTACTCTTGCTTTGTCTTAGGCTGGTAAGTACCAAGATAGAAAAAATTACCTTCCCCACAGTCATCCACTCCTTCAGCTCCTGAGCATCTGGGATCTCTGTGGTACACTCAGGGCACCAGTCCACCTTCTCGTAGGCACTAGGCTGCAAACACAAGTCATGGGAAAAGCCAAAGATGTTTTTACTAGAAAAATATAAAAACTAATTGCTCCCTAAAAGTTTGCCTCCCAATCCTAGCATAAGGGGTTATGCCATGACTTTAGTGCCAACTGTAGAGTCTTTCCTCCTGGACTAAAACATGAGTTACTTATTTTTAAAACTAAAAACAACCCCAAACACCTCCACCACAAAAAAAAACCTCATCACATTCCCCTTATTAGAGTCTGATAATCAAGGCAAAACAGAAGTCTAGTACTCAAAGTACAGTTTAGAGACACTGGAAAAGAGACAGCTGCCAAGAAAAACCACACTTGCTTTACGCATTCTTTCTCCCAATTTCTTCTGAATGCAGCAAGAGAAATGGGACTTAAAACAGAAAGTACTTACCTCTGGCTCATCCTGCCAATCAATATTGAGCTCCCCATCAAATCCTTTGAGGGTCAGGCCAAAGCCTCTCCTTCCCTTCTGATTGGAGGCCTCAACGATATCCTTCCTGCCTTGCCCGTATTTTCCCAGACCTTCTCCTTCCCGGAAGCCCATCTTGGCCTATAAAGGGAGCAAAGGGAGCACTCAAGTGGACTTGAGTTTATGTACTGCTGCTAAGGTCTGGAGTGGGGAAGTACAAAGAGTAGTGGGGAAAATGGCACATCACCCTGAAGTGAGTTGAAGGCACTGACTGAGCATTTTTAATCTCAATTGTAGATTTCAGGACTTTCAAGTGAGTTCACTTCACTGAGGCAGGATACAAAAAAACTAGATCTGAAGAATGATGTTTGAGATGACAGCAAATTACAAAAGGTTCAGTAATGCAGGAATAGCCTATTCAGAGAAGAAAGTAGTGAGGAGCCTGGAGCCATTCATCACAGGCTTCAGTAAGCATGGATGGTTCATAAAAAAAAGATGTTGGTATAGGAAAAAATTCACGTTGTGATGATATTCTTTGTTGTGAACATGCATTCACATGCATTTCAAGTATCAGTTACACCTTCACATAAAACTCAGAGGAGGAAAGCAAGACACTGCTCCTGAGACACATACACATCTCTTAGGTAAAAGAACTATGTTCATTATCTGCTAGTTTTTCAGGCTTTTCTCTCAGTAAATTTTAGCAATAAGAAAACAATAACAAAAAGCATGGATGCAATCAATTTCATGTATGTACAAGACAGTAAAGAAATAAAAGACAGAGGACCCTGCTACAAAGAGGTTCAGAATCAAAGTATTTTTTGTAACAAACTGGTCTTTTCACTTGGCTCTCATCACTTCTTAATAGTTTGGTCCAAAACTCTTTTGACCTACCATAAGCTTTTGGGAGACACTGTTATACATGGAGTAGCGAGATGAAGTACCCTCCACAAGAGAGTCCTGTTTGAACTCATTGCTGAAGACTGGTCTTTTTTCATCACTCTCACTGTCAGACCCACTGGTGCTACTGGAAGACTCTGAAAACAAACAAAATAAAAATCAAATGGAAGAAAGACATCTCAGTAATCACATTAGAATACAGTAAAACTCATTAATCCTCTGAACACACACACAGAGGACAATTCAGTATCTCAAATGTGTTACGGGAAGCATGCAGGTGTAATATAACACATCCTGTGCAACCAACACTTGGTTATCTTCCCTGTTGCCTCAGGGACACACACAACCTCTCTGACCTCATGGATTTGAGGTCCTACAAAGGGCTGGGCAAACCCCATCACACCAGCAGAGCAGCCACAGCATGACCACAACAGTACTGTGCTGTGCCTGACCTTTGCAATGATCCTGAGGAATTGAGAAGGCCCACGGGGATTCTCTCCCAAGAATAGTCACAATTACACCTTGATGAAACACACTGAATTTTCCTCCATATCCTACCTAACTACAAGGGTAAATCCATCCCTAACTTAGCCAAAACTCACATCAAGGACACAGGCTTGGGCCTATACACAGGCTCTACCAAATGGCCAACACTGCAGAAAGAAGAGAAAGTTAAATTTATTATACTTCAGTTTGACCCCCACTATCCAGTTAAATAGCAAAGATTCCCAAGTTCACTACAGCAAGAGAGTTTTTCACCTCTAGAGTTTACTGATACATACAAACTCAAGTGAAAGATAAGGTCAGAAGACACCAATCTTTTCTGAAGTACCTTGAGAGAGGTTTGAGGAAGAACTTAATCAAGTCAATGGTTCAGTCAAGGTAGTAAGTATCAACATACACAGCAAGCACTCAAAATAAACCTTTCTCACCAGAAACTGATGCATGGGCACCAAATAATGAAGCTCAGTCTGCGCCCAGTTCCACCTTGGGATCTGGCTGGTAAGAACCTGTAGGAGCTATATAGTCGTCACAGCTGCTCTCCAGCTGTGAGATGCCCAAACCTACTTGCTCCAGGCAGGATGGAACTGGGATCTGGGCAGGAATCATGGTAGTCTCCTTTGTCTCAGCCTGCTCTGTACCAGCTGGGTGCCAAGGGAGGCCCTGCAATCCAACAATTCCTTCTGCTTTTCCTGGGGTAGTATCACCATGAGGATGAAGCAGTGGCACAAGTTTCTTACTACAGCTAATTCATACAGACTACAGGAGCAGCAATCCACAGCAAGCACAGCCATGCTCTGTGCTGGCCCTCTGCCTCCTGAGCTCCCTTGTTGCCAAGTGCTAGAAATCATTTTGTGCTGCTTTGTACAACTAGGGGAAGTTGAAATACAAAAGATGCCCTGACATAAAACAGATTGTTAACAAAGTTTATCTTTTTCTGTTCATCTCAAGAAGGAATAATTTAGCTCCACAGAAGTGTTAACTCCCCTCAGAAGATATTGTAATATTTAAAAAGGAGGATCGAACTTTTCTTACATTTGTCTAATTTAAGAAAAAAACACAGACTGTTTCTCTCTCAACTCACAGATCTCTGTATTTTCCTGTTCTGGAAAACTGAGCATCAGTGAAGTAACAGGAAACAACTGAAAAATCAGCAAAAAAAGGCCATTACAAGAAAGTGAAGTAAAAATGAAAGACACCACAGTAAAATATACAACTGTAGTTAAAATCCTTTCAATGTGTCCTCAGTGCTTGTTGCTGAGCAATCAGTTTTTAAGATTCAGGGCTTGTGTCCCCACATAAATACTACACTAGAGTTTTATGATACCAACATTTAAGGCTTCCGGCTCCAGACAAGGAAGGCTATGCTTCAACCTGTGTTTAAAACATTCTATAACCATCTTGATTTTCAAGCATCTATCACACAAGATGTATTTCTGTTTCTTTCAGAGAGCTTTTAGCTAAGAACACACTCACAAAGGATTTTTGCTTTAGGGTCAGTTACTGCTTTCTGCTTCTTCAGTACACAGCTTCAGTTAACTTTGCTACCTGCTTCTGAGCTGTGTCTTATTTTCTAGAGACTCAAAGTGCCTTAAACACAATTACCCACTGCGTAAGTGTCAATGGAGTCTCTTTACAACTCTTCTTGTTTTTGTTTTTAAGATTTGCTAAGCCATGCTCAGCTGAGATTAAATCTCAAATCAGTTCCTTCCTCAACCTCTTTTCTTTCATTAGAAACCACAATGGGTGTAATAGGCTACTACACAATTAACTCTACCCAAAATATTGTCCTTGAACAGTATCAATTTGTTTCTTAAACATTAAGGCCTACAGCCTATTTTGACTCATGTATGAACTCAATAATCAAAAGGGGGGAAAAAAATGAAAAAAAACATTGGTTTGAATTTTTTAGCTCAGCCCTGAGTGCACAGAGCATTCCCTACCCCAGCTCTCACATTCTGGCCTCCTCACTCACCTTGGGCCTTGTCAGACAAAGCTGCTCCCAAACAAACCCACTCATCTTCCACACACACCCCTTCCATTTTCACAAGGGAAATCTTCTTGATGTGTTCAGGTACTTGAACACTTCATGACCATGAGAAATCCTAGAACTCTGACATAGCAGGCATGACAGTGAAGCAACCTGAAGTACCATCTTGAGAGAGTTTAAGGTGTCCCACAACAGCGATACCAACTGTGCAGGTCACATGCCTCATCTATGGTATATCCCAACTCCAGGAGAGAAAGCACACTCCAAGAAAAAGTAGTCAATTAGTTAACTCTGAAATAGATCTTCTTTCTGAAAAGAAACACCTGTGAGCTCTCACGACTCTGTTCTCCCCTGGAAAAATCACACTGAGGCACCATAAGAGATGGCCCTACAAAGTAGAAGCCCCAACCAACTGGCCCCTTTGTATTCATCTCAATTTCTCCCATCTGCAGAAATGTGATAAGACTGCTTTCACATTGATTGTGCTTGATTGCTTTCTTCCTTTTCAAACAAAATTATGATCATGATGCTTTTTTGTGGTGTAACACCCACAACACCTCAATACTGAGAGTTTCCAAACCAGAAATAACTGCTGAGACTGAAAAGATCAGTATGACAAGAATGTTTAGAGCTTTGGATCATGCACATGTCATCTATCGCAAATACAGTTTTCTACGTCTGAATTCATACAATTCCCAGATGAAAAGGTTTACATAAGATTTTTTAAAAGCCTAAAAGAATTCACACCAATCCAAGGTTGTGAAAAGAAATAATGTAGCTTTTTTTTCCTAAAGAGAGAGTATACTCTTGAAATTCAGGCTGCCAATTAGGACTTAGATGTAGGTTCAACTCCTGGTTATTTTTTACATCCCCTGCAGCAGCACATTCCAGATCTCCAACCTTACCTTGAGTAGTATGATTACTAAATTGATTTTCATCATCTGAAGTAGAACTGAGGGTTAATCCCAAGTCTTCAATCTTCTTCTTCTGCTTATTTTGGGGGCTGCTAAATTCAGGTTCTGTCCTTCTCTTCATGTTTTCCTGAAATGCTAAAAGAAGAAGATCACACTTGGCAAACATTAAGCAAGCTAGCTTTCTGTAATGCACAGCAGCATGGTGGCATAGATCATGTTATGCTCTTCAGTATCAGGCTTCTGAACTTAAATGTCTTTAGGTAAAAGTCTTAGCTTCTTTTGAACCCACCTTTTTAAACACCTAGTCTAACTAATCAAACAGGAAACTGATATGGAAATTTCTCTCTAACTGATGAATTTCAAATCACTTCTACAACCTACTTATCCCTAAACGCAAGTAGATGAAGTCAATCCAGACATAGACACTTAGATAACCTCAGTATACGGCAGTTCATTACTACTGCTGAATCAAAGATTCATTTTATCCAAATACGCTGAAAAAAAAGTCAGATCAATCTAATGGAAAATATGCAAAGTGGAACCAATTTCTCACGAGACTCCAAACGACTCTGACCTCACCTCTGCAAATCTTATTTAATAAAGGAACTTTTCTGCATGACTTTTATAACAGAACTTTAGTAAACACGTGTGCTCAAGTTGTGTGCGCAGGTTTGTTTTTCACCAGGAATCACTGGCAAGATATCTAGCTTCTGGATGTGCATAAACCCAGAGAAAGGTCTAATACTTAACATGGAGTTAATAGAAGCCAGCTTGGAAGGCTTGCAGAAGCAGCAAGGAAAGGGAAAGAAGGTAAAAATACTTAGCACACCAGCTAAAACTTCCCTGCTACTGAAAAAAAAATGAAACAGAACTTTGATTAGTGTTTATTATTCTACATAGGATTGTTGGACTATAAAGGATGCCCCAGGTTACCAATTCAAACCTTTAGTTATTAAACTTATTTCCACAAACACATACAAGACAGCTTAAGGCCAAATCCTTTCTTTATCCCCACAACTCTGACTGCAAAATGATCCCACAACCTCACTGCACTATGGCTAAGAAATCTTCTCCCTTCCACCAGAAGTTCTATTAGAGACAACTCACCTTTATCTGCTCTTGCCCCAATTGAGGGGTTTGGGTTTTTTCCCTTGTTTATCTCTAACAAACCAGCCATTTTATATTTTTCTGAGAGAACCAAATGAAAGACCAACACCCTCTCAGCTCACCCCTGCCAGCTCTCTATTGACACCCTCACCCTCCAAACCCTGCTAAGGGGCCCTCAGTGCACCTGCCTTCCTGACAAATTTCAAACCATGCAAAATTAGGAACAAGTTAGGAACACCCACTCTCTCAGGAGCCCCGCAGCTGCCAGGAAAAGCCTCTCCACATCCCCATCCATGCCCCACAGCCCCCTTGCACTGCACTGCCGGCCTCTCACAGAATCAACCAGATTGGAGTCCAACTCATGACCAGACATCACCGTAGGGACTAGACCGTAGCACTGAACGCCACGTCCAGTCTTTTCTTGATATGTAATCACCCTTTCTGTAGTGGAATTCCTCCAGCTGTCCTATCTAAACCTCCCCTGGCGCAGCCTGAGGCTGTGTCCTCTTGTTCTGGTTTCCGGGGAGAAGGGGCCATCCCCACCTGGCTACACCCTCCTTTCAGGTGGTTGTAGGGAGCGATAGGGTCTCTCCTGAGCCTCCTCTTCNCCCAAAACACCGGAATTCTGTGTAAAGCGCTGCACGGACGTAATAATTTGTAAATATATGGATGTAAAATGTTTATCGATCGTGTAGCGCAGCGGAAGGTGGGAGTCTTTAGGGCTGGCCAAGAGGAGGCTCAGAGGTGACCTTATCGCTCTCTACAGCTCCCCAAAGGAGGCTGTAACCAGGCCCGGATCGGCCCCTTCTCCCCGGAAACTGGTGCCAGGACAACAGGACACAGCCTCAGGCTGTGCCAGGGGAGGTTCAGGTTGGACAGCTGGAGGAACTCCTCTACAGAAAGGGTGATTCAACATTGGAATGAACCACTCGGGGAGGTGGTGGAGTCACTGTCCCTGGAGGTTTTCAAGGAAAGACTGGATGCGGCAGTCAGTGCCGCTAAGTCCCCTGGTGGTGTTCAGTCATGGGTTGGACTCGATCACCTCAGAGGTCTTTCCCAACCTGATCCTGGGAGCCGTCTTGTGCCTTGCATCAAGCTCAAAACTTGGGGACATCCAGCTCAGAACACAGGCCTGAATGCTTAGTCCCACAAAACCAAAGCAAACACGGTAGTATCAAGAGACAGGAGCATCCTACTTGGGAAGTGTAGCTCGTGGTTACGTTGTTCCTGTGAACTATGCGTCTAAATAGGTTGAGTTATGGCAGGACAGGAGGATGAGGAGGAGGAAGTAAAACATTGACTAGTCAGAGCATACCTTTGGAAAAGAAAACCTGCACTTCACTTTGGGAAAGGGAGGCAGAGCTGGATTATTGAGTTGCCTGTTACATGTTCTGCACAGTTAAATTTGACAGCTGTTGCTTAGCCTCTGTAGCAGGATGCTTGCCTGGAATGGGAGAAAAAATTCAAACAATGATTATTGAAAAAGCTATCCATGGTAAATGAAGAAGGGGTCATAATGCTGCTTTTGGTACTCAATAATGCTGAAACCAGTCTGACTCATCAGTCCCGAAGTTAAACATCCTGATAGTGAGACGAAAATGTGGTAGACCTGGTAAAATACCCAGAACAAATAAGTGATACTACTGATAATTTATCTAAAGTTGCTGAGCTGACACAGCTGGCCTGAAGACCTATGATTGACAGTCAATAACTTCATACTATAAAAGCCCAGTCCCAAATTTTAAGGGCAGGGTCTTCTAACATACCCTCTCTTTAAGTATATGTGTGGCAATTTCTCCCTTGAGTGGGGATGCTGCTCAAGGTTATTCCTCATGACTGAGCAAAAGAAATTAGTCCACAGTCATTGGTATGGGTGAATAACATTATCTCTACTTAATTTGGTTTTTTCCCTAGCTTTAATACAATTGCTTTAAAGCAACAGCTTCAATATTGCACCACAGTGCACTATAAGAGCTGTTCTACCTTCTATACTGTGTAATAAATAATTCTGATTAAGATCTTTTTGTCCAATCATTATCATAGTAAATAACACATATTTATATATCTGGTTTGCCATCCTTAAATCCTCCAGGACAAAGATGTATAAAGGTTCATTTACACCTATATAATCCTTTACACATAAAGCACTGACAGTCTGGGGCTAAGATTGGATCCAGACACATCCAGGCTCCTCTCTGAGCAGGATTTTAGAAAGCAAGGGGGCCCTGTCTGCACCTTGTGACACAATGGGAAGGCTTCTTTAATAAACTTTGTCTGAAGCTCCCACTGTGCCTGTAACAGGCTCAGCACACATGTGGTGTATTTTTCTTGCACGAGATTGGCAGATTGGTCTTGGACTCCACAGATCTGTATGAGTTAAACATCCCTCTGTGACAGTCCCCTTTCACATGCACCCTTCCCAACTCTTCCACTGATGCTGACAATGTATTGCTCTGAAAGTGTTTGACTGTCACACTACTTTGACAGCTGTCTTCCAAGGGAGAACAGCAACTCTTGAACCTGCCCTGCATCATCTGTGACCAGCTCAGTTGTAACCCACCATCTGGAAATGCTTGATGCCACCCCAAGACAGGTAACAGTTCAGGGCAAAACATCTCCAAGGGCACATCCAAGTAGAACCAAATATACAATCAAATATACAACCAAGTAGAAGAAAGGATCCAGACCTCAGAGCAAAGGAGAGCACACTGCAGATGTACAGGTCTGCTTTTGTCAGTGAAAAGCTTTTGTAAGTGGACAGTGTTAATACTTAACCTCTCTCTGTGGATGTTTACACACTGTGCACCTACCAGTAAGAGTGAAAATCATTTGGAATACACCACTTACATTCTTAGTGTTCTAGTGAAAAGAGGACACACTCAGAAATTAAACCAAAGATTACCACTCTGTTACCAGGGGAAGCATTACTGCATAAAAACCAACATAATAAAATAAATATATATTTTGCAAAATGAAATGAGAAAAAAAAGCACAGCAGTATGGAAGAGATACAGAGTAGAATTTGCAGTCCTACGTAACCAGAGTATTTTCCCTCTACTCCTCTTCATCGGAAATGCCTGTTCAACATCAGCCTATTCCATGAGCATTTTGAGGAATGCTCTTCTCTTGCACATTCTAGAATGCATCTATTCACAAAAGAAACTCACCAGAGTACATACAGAAAGTGAACATTAAAAGAGAAAGAAGAATACAGAAGATGTAATGTCTCCTTCACAAAAGAAAACTTACACTAAGGTTTTAAGGAAGCTGCCTGGCCCACAGATCAGGCCTCCCCTGTTTAAATCCTACCAACCAAATTTGTCAGAATACACTGCTTTCTTAGGACATCATTCATGCACCTTTTCAATGGGATCTTTCTTGGTGGAAGAAGTAAGAGGTATGATTGTAGCTATTAAATTAGCATTAGGGTAGTCACAGTCTTGAAGGATTGGGTTGTCTTTTATCAGTTTCTGAATACAAAAGTCATTCAAACAACTTTAAAGTAGTCACACTGTGTACAGCAATCAAAACATGAAGCAAAATCATTAAATGAGATAGTCTGTTTTCTCAAAAAAGTCTAAAGACAACTAGAAGACATTCAGCTCAGTGGCTGCACCAAAGAAGACTAAAGCGGAAATGGATTTATATTTTCATTCTTAAACAAAATAAACATCCAAATGAAAAGGTATTTACAAAGAGCCAAAGAAATATTACAGATGAGAAGGGCTTCCCCATCCTGTTCTCACAGTGTAAGAGTCCTTTCCACGTAACAGCTAAGTCAAAAGCATGAGTCACTAGAAAATGGATCTCAGTAGACAAATACATGATCAGATGAGACAAGACTCAGTCAGTCTCTTATGAACGAGTGATTTGCTGTGAGGGTAGTACAATCCACAGCCCAACACCTACATCTTATAAACAATAAAACTAAGTGCTTCATTCTGTACCTTGTGGTTGTCTACAGATGCTGCCTTCCTACCCTGCCAACAGGACATTTCAATAATTTGGGAGAGTGGCACACCTGAAGAGGCAGAAATTCCTCTCTTGCTGCTGATTATATGTTTTTAAAGTCATTGCTAAACATTTCTGGACGTTCTGCTTCCCATTTCTAAAACCCTTTATGCAAAAGCCTGAAGAGGGAACAAACCAAAGACACTACATTAAAAGAACACTAGCTAAAGACTTCTGGAAGATTTAATCTCCTCCATCCCTACCTAACCGAAAATGGGCTCCATAAACAGACCAAGCCAATGACCAGCAGCTAGCTTACAATGCACTTGCAGCCAACAGTGTCTGTATCCCACCCACCCTTTATCACCTTTAATGCCAAAGGCCTGAGATGACTCTAGCTGCCATATGAAATTCAAGAGGAAAACCCACATTGGCACTTTTTCCTGATATCCCTATCTTCTGCCTGCTGGTGGGGAAGGCCAAGTTCTCAAAAGGCTTGGGACATTCCCTCTGCTGCCTGAAATAAGGGATGCTGATGCAAACATGTAATTCACTAAGGAAAGAGCAATGATGCAATACAAACTACTTCATCACACCGAACAGGTCACAAGTTAAGGTGGAAGTTTAGGGTTTGTACGTCAATTAGCCAGCATAACAGCAGTCTGTTCTCTCACAAACCCTATTTTGTTTTAGAGATCAACCTTCTGTGGAAATCAAGCTTCAATCATTCATTTGGAAATCAAGATCCTTCTTCCAAGTGCTGCTAGTGTACAGCTCCAACCTCTTCACAGGTCCTTCCAGGTGCCCAGTCCACTCCTCCAGCAGCAGTCAACCAAACACCATTAGGTTCCTTCTGGGCAGCACAGGGGCAATGAGTCTGCAGTAACAATGTTCAGGTTACATAGTAGCCCTCACTATAGGAAGAATCCTCCTCAGAGTCCTCACTGTCACAATTGCTCATTGACAAGATGGAGTAGCTGGAAGAAGGGACACCATTGTCATTGTCTGTGGCTGGTTTCACCATCACTTTCTGTTTCTCTGCATTCAAAACATACAGATACAAAAGTCAGCTGTGACCACTGCACCCACAAGTGCTAAATTACTACCTGTACTTTGAAACTATAGCTTCTCACTGTCAGTTTGCCATTGGTCTTTCAAACTGTGGGACATAGGCCTTTTTCTTTTCAGTTTTCAGCATAAAACAACAAAGGTATGGGAGTTATTTGTTTGCTGTTTTCTTAAGTGTTCTAAAGTGTTCTATATGTCTTTTCCTATTAAGGTAACACAGATGAGGAGAAGAAGACATGCTCCACCTCTTCACAGGCACACCACTGGCAATGGAAGTGGCTATTTCAGCATCTTGCCAGGTAAGAAAAGGAAAGAAAACATGTGGTAAGGGCTCTCAAACAAGTAGTGATTGTTCAGGACATTCATAGCCTCATCAAAGGTTCATCTATTTAAGACTGCAAGCTGTCCTAGTGCCAGGGCTACTAAGACTCTTAGAAAGGTTTCTTGGAAAGCCCTGACAGCTTCTCAAGTGCTACTTGCAACATCATTCTTCTTTCAACAGGTATATTTCTTAGGAATTAATTTTATATGAACAAATGGTTATCTGCATTTCAATCAAAATGTTACCATCACTGCACAAAAAGAGGCACAGAAACCATTTCATCTTCCAGCTGAAGCGTGTCACGGTAAATTTACATGATTTGCTGCTGGTAATTTCTGAGGGTAGGCTATGAACTCATTTGCTTTTTGTTCAAACAGGGATGAAGACCACTAGTTTAGCACACAATGGGCTCCAGTGAAGGCACCACTTCAGCTAGTGCCCATTAGCTACCTGATGAGATACTTCAGGAGCACCGTGGCACTCTGCAATGCATGCACTGTGCAAGGGCTGCCTCAGTTCCACAGAGATAAAAGCAATTCTTGTAGCTGAGCTGGACAGCCTCTCAGCAATGCAGCATTTCCTGAGGGAATCACACTGAAAGGCTTACAAAGGTTATAATTTCAGGCTTGAACTAGCAGTGCTTAGTGATGTTATTCTATGTCACCACGACATATCTGAAAGGTTTCAAAAGCACCCTTCTTTTGGTAAAAGGCTTTGATACATTGCAAAATTGAGGATCATGCACTCATCTCTACGAAGGGAAAACAAGACAATTACTTAAGAGAACACAGCAATAGAAATTTAAGGGGTAGCAGGAACAGACATCTACATTTCAGCACCTAGATACCAGTGTCAAGTGCTCTAGAAAGAAATTTAGAAGAAGGAAGCAGACTAGGAATAACCCATACTGGGGATTTTATTAAAGCAATCTCCATCGTGCACAGTATTTTAGCAACAACTAGGCAAGATGTTATGCCTGTAAGCCACATCAGCTTTAATTCCACAAAAATAAACATGTCAGAGCAACTGTCAGTTCAGCCATACACTTACATGATATACCAGTGTCTCTTTCAGAGATTTCCTACATAAATCTAGCACACAGAAAAAAATTCAGAGCTTCTTGTCAGGTGTGCTGAGTTTCTGTAATTATATACTCCACAGTTTAATCAAAAGTGCCTGGTAAATTTTTCAAGGACCATTCTATATGTTTTTGTTTTTATTAAGTGATCTCTTTGAAAGAGCATAACCTTTAGCATGGTTAAATTAAGTTGTCCTGCCAGACTGCAGAATTCATACTGAAAGGTTTTTTCCCAAATTTTGTACTAATTTTATTTTACTGTGCAGTAAAGCTAGTCAGTCAAGAGATCTCATTATTATTTTTTAGTGTTTCTGCAGCATTCCCAGAGCATCTTCTTGGTATATAGGTGCCAAAGGAAGTTGTACAGAACAGATGGAATAAGAGATTGTACTCATCATGCCACATCCACCCACCTCTCACCTTTCCGCTCTCTGGTAAGGGTCAGGCGATGCTGTTTCATTTCCACATCCAGTTTTTCTACCATCCTGTTAATGCAGTTATCCAGCACCAGAGAGCGTGTCTTGGATTTGATCTCCTGCCTGCAGATAGGGCACTCCACTTTCCTTTTCATCCACTCATTGATGCAGTAGGAGCAGAAGCTGTGTGCACAGTTCAGAGTGACTGCCTGTGGAATTCAGCACAAGGACACTGGTCACAGCATGCTCACACAGGCACTGTCAACCAAAAACATGCTGAATAGAGGGAATTATTAGATGAATATTTTGTAGAGGGAAAGGGACTGGAGAGCCCAAAGCCTTTAGGGCCTTTGCAGGACTCACACACCAACTCCCCCATGCAAGAGGTCAGGCCAGCTCTACAAGTCAGTTAATGGAGTCACTGTAAGTCATAGTAAGTCAGAAACGGACAAATTCATTAATTTTATTACAAGTTACCCCAATTTGAAAAGGATAAATTATGGGAAAAACTCAAGATACTGCAAAATAGCATGTTAATATACTGAGAAACCAGAAATTAAAACTTCAGCTCACTCTTAAGTCATTATAACAAGGCTAACACATCAGGTTCCCCAGAGTAAAAAATGAAATGTAAAGAAACTGACCTTCTAGCAAAACATGAACAAAAATAATGGCCTACATGACAAGCATAGCCTATTACTTGTAGAATCAAATGTAAACAGGCCAATTTCTCAAAGAAAGAGTTTATCTGAACAATATAAACATCCCAGAACTTGATTGAATACTGTACCTCCCTTCCTCTACTAACCTCTCCATATACCTAAACCTCAAATAGTCCAACTCTAGTCAGCTTAAAGCAAGGTCAACTATAAAATAATTTTCCCCAAGCAGCTGTCAGCAGCAACTCAGAGCACCAGTTCAAAAACCTACACAAGTGCTCCAAACTTATGTGCATTTTAGGATTAAGCACTCATGTCTATTCAGATGGACACATTAAAGATGAATTTGCTGTCAAGCAAAGAAGAGTCAGGGCAAACAGAACAGATTTCTGGATCAATTCTTTCCCATAAGAACTCACTGTGGGTCTGTTGGGACTGTTAAACAAGTGAAGTAAGGAAAACGGTTTAAATATTGCAGTACTAGAACTATGGAAATGTTCTCAACTCTCTTTTATACTGGCAAAACCATACAGATTTAAACATACCTCAACAAAGTGCTCAGAACAGATTGTGCACTGCAACTCATTCTCCAACACATCATTCATCTGATTCAACACCTCTTCTTTTTGGGCTCTCGCCTTTTCCTTCTCCTCCTAGTGGAAAAGTACATGTGGTTGTGTATCAACAAAGAACAAGGATTTTCTCAATTGGCAGGAAGTGTGTGTGCAGGGGAAGAAAATCATACTGCAAATCTCCACATGTCAAGTGGAGTGGGTATCTATCATATCCCCAGATCTGTAACCTCTTTCCCCTTGATAGTCTCAGCAGTATTGAGAATATTCCCACCCACTACAGAGAACTTGGAAGGAAGAACAGCAACCATTACCAAAATTCCCTACAGCCTAAAGAAATTACCAGCTGATCAATCTTTCCAGAATCTTTTTCAACTTGTTCCTGGCAAGAGTTTGGCTTTAATCTTTTTTTTTTTGTGTGTGTCAGATAGAAAAATACCCAACAGACTAAACACCTCAAATGTTAAAAAAAGGAAGCAATAAAGTTTAAAACATTTACTTGCATTTAACAACCTAATAATCTTTTTGTTTGCTTGTTAAGAGTTAAATTAGGCCAATTAGGCTAGGTACCTGCTCTATCTTCTAAAAATAACAGGAAAATTCTTCTAATTGAAGCTACCCACAAAGTTGAAACACCAACAAATGTGAAAAAATGACATGAAAAAAAGAAAGCAAACTGTCAGTGGTGGATAATGTGATCATTTCCAAAAGTAAGACACAGGAAAGGATCTCCTTAATTATTTTCCACTCATCACATCTGCCCCTGTGTCAAGGGCAGAAAGAACTGTGGCTTATCTCATTCATTATTCAAATTCCATGTTGCTTCAGTCCTACACTTCCTTGTAGAACAATGCAGTTTTACTTGAATGCACTTTAACTGAAAATGAAGCACCTCACTTCTCAAAGACTTTTGGTCTGTCAGTGGATTTTTTTTCCTGTTATTTCTGGTTTGATTTTTTGTTTGTATTTTAAAGAAAGGGTGCAATGGGCCCATTTCTCTTCCACAATGCACTGTTCAGGTGCTTTGGGCTTTCTTTATGATCAAGAAGGATCTAGTAACAACTACTGGACACTAATTTATGAAAAGAGCAAGGTGCCTCCTCCCCCAGTGCTGGAAACCAGAGTCAGTTGCCACCTCAAAACACAGATATTTTGCACTACAGGAGGCCAGGCAGAGCCAAGACAAATGTTAAATAAACCATTTCTTCTGCTGCAGCGTCTCATGTTTCACTTATGAATAAAACTAAGAATGCAGTTATTCCTTACCTTGGTTTCTTCCAGTTCTTTATTTTTGGCTCGAATTATCTCCTCAAAAGCTTTTTTATTACGATTCAGTTCTTCCATCAAAGCACGATGCTGTAACAATACCATTCCAGAAGTTATAAGAGTACCACTATAAGCTCTGCTATTAAAGATACATGGTCATAGTCAAAAGGTTCAGCATACTCATTTCTCCTACTCTCCTCCTGGAAGAGCAACACATGTGAGTTGAGGTGTTAAGGCAGTTTATCCTTAACTTAAAATCGGAATGCACTGCCAGTTATTTATGACTTTCCCAGTGCCATCACACTTTGCATTTCCTCTTCCAGGTTACTCTTACTTCAGTTAGGTTTTACAATCACTTAAGGCAAAGTTCTTGTCTTTTACCAAGAGGCCACAGCACTCAGAAAGATTTAAATATCAAATTTACACAGTGTCAGAGTCTGTCCAAAGATGTGATAATGCCTCTCGACTGTCTCCAATGAGGACCAAGACCCCAGACTCTGAAAAGAGCCCCTGGCCTGGCTGAGGTGAACGTCTGCCAAGTCTTGAAAGGCTGGTACGCAACCTCCATGGAAACAGAGTGCAGAACAATGGGACTGGTCCAGCTTGCTTGAGCTGACTGATCTGTCCGTACCAGAGGTACGGCTCACAGCCTGTTCCGGAGCACCCACTCCAGCACAGGTGTGGCTCCTGCTTTGGCTCTGTGCCCCTCGCCTTGGTTCCCGCCTCAAACAACCTATAAAAACTGTGAAGACCCCGATTCCCTTTTGTGGTCACCACGGAAGAAGCTGGCGTCTATAGGCATCTCTCCACGCCTTGAGGACTCGTCTCTTCTCGTTGGTAGCTATATCCCCCTTACTCTCTTTCTCTGTCTTTCTTACTATTATTCTTAATTTTTCTTTCCCTACTATCGCTTTTTAGTTTGTTGGCGCTAAATAAAAGTGCATTTTTCATTGAATAAACTGAGTTTGTCCCCTGCTGTGTCTTCGCGCTCTGAGATCCTTAAAACGAACCATCAGGACCTCCCACATATATTTGCTGGATCCTGACACACAGACCAAACCTAGACTCATAATCACTTGCCTCTTGCAGGACCTGGGCCAGCTGCTCCTTCAGATTCTCTTCCCCTTGTTGACACTTTTCTCCCTGGGTGGGGTAAGAAGTGGGACAAAAAAAAGACTTGAAGAACATAAGAGACAGAAAATTACTACTCTGCACACTGTCTTTACAGGATATGCTTAAAGAAACAACACTGATTTTCAACAAATGGCAAGAAGTTCCACTCTAGGGTTACTTGTGTACAACAGAAATTAGAGCTATCATTTGCTGTGAAGAGTTAAAATGGATATATCATTTACAGTTCCATATTTGGAATACCTCCACATAATTCTAGCTCAAAAGACACCAGCATATTCATAGAAGCAAAGAGATAAGCAACACCTTAAAAGCTGCAACTCTGAGCACATTCAAAGAGGTCAGAGATACCTAAGGCTCCAGGTAAATATCCCATTGTTTCTAAGGACACAACTCCAAACGTTCTGTACTTCTGATACTGGCATATCAGTATCAGCAGCAGACTTTTGGAAGTAACTAATAAATTATTAGATTCACTCCAAGATGAATCTTCAGCTTCTTTAAACCGAATTTTGAGCAGTCTCAACTGTTCGAACAGATTTTGGTCTGTAACCAAAAAACCAATACACTTGTCACATATACTTACTCCTTACAGTGACTTGCAGATTGCAAGGAAGTGTTTTTTGAAAGTAGGAAAAGAATCTCCTTCTCTCCAGGGATTCAGACATGCAGTGTTTCATTGATTCTAAAGACAGTGCATTTGCCATGCAAACTGGGCATCATTTCAGCCACATACTGAGAGAAATTCACACTTAAAGTGATTGCTTTTCAACCTGCCATCTCTATAAGCATGAGAGATCAGGCAGACTTTCATTTTTTTATTTAAAAACATGCTTCCTGATCAACTGACATGCTTTATTTTGCACCCTTTTCTGAATTCCCCATGCAGTCAAATCTCTCCTGTCTCTGCACTTTCTTTTGCAACATGCACTGTGTTACATGGTAAGTTAAATACTTCCACAAAAATTTTAGCAGGGGTAATTCACACAAACACTATTTATGTCACTGTATAGTTCAAGAGCTATTTTGGATCAATGCCTTATACGAGGCATACCATAAAAGTGAAGACACAGGCCAAAATTATTACCACCATTATACCTCTAGCCTCTGCTGCTCTTTACAGAATGTCCTCTCCAGCTCTTCCACTTGCTGCTGCTGATGCTCTTGTTCCATGCAGAGTTGGTTCTGCAACTCCTGCAGCTCCTGTTCCATTACCAGGATCTCCTTCTGATCACACTTCCTGCGCTTCTGCTTCACATTTAGAACTGCAGTCTGCTTCTCCTGCACTTTGACCTTTAATTTCATTGTATCTACTAGAGATTTCCTCAGCATTTTCAAGCCAGTCCATGATTCTGCAAGACTGGAGCCTTTCTGGTGCTTCTGGGGGACAGTCACATCTCTTTTGGAGTGAACAGAGCCACCATGCACTGGACCACTATTGCCCTCACTGGGTCCAGGAGAAGGCAGTTTGACATCCCACTTCTCTGTTAGCCGTTTCGCCTCTTCTGCCTGTCCCCATGATTCATCTAAAGGTTCACTGTCACAGGACATTCTGTCTCTTTTGCATCTGGAGTTTGAAGGGCCTTCTGATCCAGACGTCTCCAATTCCTCCAAACTAAATTTACGTTTAGTTCTTGAACTCTTAGCTGTCCCCAGGTCACTTTTTTGGGCTAAAAAGGGTCTAATTTTCTCCCATTCGTCTTTAATTACTTCATACTCATATTCAGCAGTCTCTCTGTTTTCCAAAGGCACTCCCAACTGGATTCGGTCTCCTTCAGCAATAGGATAGACTTTTGATGGATCCAGGCGCTGTTTGTTAAGCCAGACTCCATTTAGACTCTGCCAATAAACACAGAATCACCAAAATTTAATATGTAGTTACACAGTCCTCTGAAAGTTATTTCTGGCAACTGTAAATAAACACAGCCAACCTCTTCAGTGCTTCAATCAGAACAAGCCACCTCTTTAAATAAACCTTGTAATATCCAGCTTATTGGCTCAGTGTTGCATTTATTACAGTTACTGCACTGTATTATTTACTGCATGTTATTCTTGCATTACAGATTTTGTGTACAAGCACCAAGAACAACATTTTGACATATGTGCTTGTGCAGAAGGAAAACAATGAACTCTGAGGGGAAAACCTGCACAAAAGCTTCAGAAATAAGAACTAACTAATAAAAAGGCTCCACAATAGATCGTCAGGAATATAGAATACTACAGTAATTATTCTTGACAATTAATGTTACCTGAAATTCCAGAAAAAAAAATAGGAAAGAAAAAGAAGCATTGGTTATACTCCTTGAAGAAAACAAAGTTTTCCATAAATACAAGGAGACTATAAAGAAGAAGGAAAATGTTCTTCTAGAGATAATGTTCAACACACAAAAATGGTTTCATAATTAGCTCAAGAAATAGTTTTCAAAAACAGCAGAACTGGTCTGTGCTCATGATGAACCACAGAAATACCAGGAACTGACATATCTCAATGAGAGTCAATGAAACAAGCTGACCAACTGGTCAACAGTGAAAATAGACAGGAACTGTTAATAGTTAATCAATGGTGGATGTCTCCTATCATGCAGTAACATTAAGTTTTCAAGTTTATACATGTACTACAAGAGGGTTTTGTTTAAGAGCAGTGTAATTTTAATAGCAGCCACTCCATTCCTTTCTGACTAATCTGCTGTCAACCCAAATGTCCTTCAAATCTGAATGGTGTGTTGAACACTTGTTCTACCAGTGCTGTTTTAAAGCAATTTACTGTTTTCACACTGAATGAGAAAGTGGAGAGGTCATGATATAAAAAACAGATTACTGAAGTCAAAGTGACACCCAGGTGAGGACTCTGACATCAACATTTTATCCTAATCAGCTGAGAAGAACTTTCAGCAGAAACTCATTTGAACACAACATGAAGCATGGTTTTTCTAACACTAGATTCTTGTGGAAGTTGATTATAATTAAAGCAATTGACTCACTTCAATAAGGAGTTGCACTTTATCTTTTCATTAGCACTACAAGAATGTTATCCTTTTGAAAGGATAAGCTTGTGTCAAAATTCATATAGGATATTTTTTAAGAAAGCGGCACCAAACAGCTTCACGGACTTCAAAGTGTCCTTGGGCAAGGCCACACTGGTCTGAAAAATGCTAAACCAAGAGGTGGATCTACATACAGAAAGTAATACAATTTGCATTCCAACTGCAGCACACTGAAGTTTCCTGCTGGAAGTGCACAACAGGCAAGACACATTCCCATGGACCTTCTATCACACTTGTACTATATCATAGCCCATACATTGCTAGATCCAAAACAATGGTATCCATTCAATGAATCTCAGAGTACAAGGTCTTCAGTTGGTCTCTGTACCTTGTTATCCTTGACAGTCCACTGCCCTTCTGCATTTTGCTGGAAGATACAGTGCTTACGAGAGATCATCAGGGGACAGGTTTTTGACACCAGCTGGTATGTGATATCTAATCCTCGACCTATAGTCACCTAAAAATAAAAGGGTTTAGTTACTGCAATCAGTAATGACATGGTAAAGTCAGTTTATGTCATTTCAATTTAAGTACAGCAAAACTCTAGATCAATACCTTATGGTTACTTCCAAGAAGTCTGGCATAATATGATTTTTTTTTCATTTAAATTTAAGAGTAGACAGAAAATGGAAGCTTACAAAGTTTGAAGTATTATCTTTCTCTCCCACTGAGGAAAATTTGTTTTCTCTGCGGCACATTACAACCTTGGTTTCATGGAAATGTTCCTCAGAAGCAAAGCTGCTTGAAGCCACTCACAAACCATCTGTGTCCAACCTCAGTCATTACCTAACCAAACACCATTTCTTCAAACTAGCACTACTGTGTGTAGGTTTCAAAATTACTTCTTACCCTCTTCCTTTGCTAGTTGCATCTGTTCAACCATTTGTGAACAGGAAAGATACAGGAAAAAATAGCCCAGAAAACTGCCATCAAAAAAAGTGCAGACTCAACACTGCCCTAAATACACAATACTTTTGTAAATCACACCATTGATCTTATGGCTCAGAATCTAAGCTACATGCAGCTCATAACCAGCAGTAAAAGTGATCTAAATAACTGGATTAAACTCTAATAGTATCTTCTGGAAGAAGGGATGTAATTTAATTGTACTATTGCACAATATCTTATTAAACCTCATCTAATTTCATATTGCCATTTAAAGCACATCCCTGCTCTCCCTCCCTCTGCTGCCTCATCTGCACACTTCTCTTAATTCATCTGTGCTCTGTATTACCTGAGAAGTTCTCACCTTGAGTTTAGAGCAAGAACTCAGACCCCCATGTCATAACCAAAGGCAAGGAAGCAAACTAAGATGACAAAAGCAAACTTAACCACATTAGTGCCTGTGTCTTAAATGTTCCATATAGTGTTCTGTCAGCATGGATTGCATATGTAAGAGGTACAGAGACTTGAATGGATAAAGACTTCCCTCTTCAAGAGGATTCAAACATAAAATCAGCTTTGCATTTGTCTCTGCGGTGGCATCCTCAGGGCCCAGTTACACACATCTACAGGATCTCACAAACCAGTATCAGTGAGAGCAAGTAGGGCCAGTCACAAAACTCCCCCATGATCAAGTTTATTTAGCAAACAGGGGTCCAAGATGTTACCACATGCCTGCTGGAGTTCAGTGCTGCTCACAGCAGTACTGGCAAGTCACAGCATCACAGCATATTCCCACACCTCAGCAGTGTCCTTTGGCACCAAAGTGGTCACAGCACCAAGCCTGACAGGGTTCAAAAAAGTGTTCGGACAACACCCTCGAACATGTGGTGTGATTCTTAGGGCTGTCCTGTGCAGAGTCAGGAGCTGGACTCAATGATCCTTGTGGGTCCCTACCAACTCAGGATATTCTATGATTATGATTTAAATCTCCAGCAAAAGCAGTTTGTGCTTTGTGGCCTGGCACACCTACAGCACCAGAATGCCATCAGCCTCCCTGCTGCCTAAGACAACCACTGTGCAGGCAATCAGAGCAGTAACGTCCCAAACTGGATTCTCTGCACAACTATCAGTGCCCTGGCTGCAAGTTGTGTTACTTCCAGTCCTTCAC